>VWZI01001728.1:361014-497541 GCA_013396835.1 Psilopogon haemacephalus | reverse complement strand
AGTGAAGTAGCATCATCAGTGCTTTCCTCTCTCAGCCTATAGTCTAATCTGTCATTTATATCCTCCAATTAGTTCAAACCAGCACAATAAAAATGATCAGAATGAACATTTATATACCTGTTATTTTGCACAACTGTCTCATTTTTTGCCCCCCTAAATGACAGGGTTTTGATTGCTGAAATTAATTTTGTTTATGTTGGAATAGTGCAAGACAACGGCAAGAAAATGAGAGCAAAAATGCATGGAATGTGCCATGTTGTATTTTTTCTAAAGATTGATTTTTTCTGAGAACAAGCAGAATTAGTTGCCTGTTTTGTGTGTGAATCACTGACTCTTCCCACACTTCATTTCCTTTAACCTTTGTCCCTGTACCCATATCAGTGCATTTTAAATATCCAGAATTTCGTGCTGTCTTTGACTCTTGAGGCAAGTGTAGATGCTTTTGTGTTGGGTCATGATGCCTGTGGTGAGTCATTCTTTTAAGCACATACCGAATCCATTTTCAGCATATTCTCATATCCAAAGTATTCAACCCTATGTTATGTAAAATCATGAGTAATGATTTGTTTTAGTGGGTCTGTACATGAGAAATTCCAGTCTGTATTTCTCTGTGGCAGCAGCTAGAGTTTCCTCTCTTAGAACTGAACTGGGCTAGCATTATATGCTGCACTTTCCTGACAATTTTGTGATGAGTAAGGCTTTGAGAGAGAAGAAAACTGCCAAAATATCTTCAAAACAACTTTTCCATCTCAGCAGGTGTATCTGCTCTTCAAATTATTTCCTTCTCAAATCTGTAACTTTTCATTTCTCTAGTCTGTCACAATCAGGATTCCCTGAAGGTGAATTCTCACTGGTTTGGAATACTCATTTGGTATTTTAAGTCAAAGTAGTCCTTGAGCATTAATTAATACTATTTCTTGTTTTACTTGTGTGATGCTGGTAAATGTTAGAGCTGGGCAAATGCCATAGAAAAATTCAGCATGTTCATTTGGATTTTTAAAATAAACTGCCTTGCTCATAGCACATTTATGTTTGTATTCCATAAACAACTCAGTGGTTGATTCTTACTGACATAAATGATGACACAAACTGAACTTCAATTTTGAAGGAACGTAACCATTTACTTACTGATGGGGAAACTAATAGGACCTGGTAAAATCTTGAATGATTTATAATCATTGTGGTTTCAGAGGAGTGTCTGTGCTCCAGGTGTGATTTGTGTCCCTTATATAGTTGGTAGTTGTGGGTATCTCTTTGCCTTTTCCATGTGTATTTGAGAGCTTTAGTTCTGCTTTCAAATGGCAAATCCTGTAGTAAATGGAAATTCAGAGATGGTTTTTATGACCAAACTACAGAAGCCAATGCCATCTCTGGTAGTCAAATATTGGACTTAGTTTAAAAAAAAAATCCTCAACGTGAATTTCAATACATGTTTTCCTTATCTGAATTATTAACATTAAAATACCTTAGTGGTATTTTAAGCAACAACTGATACCATCATTAAGAAAGTTAATTCAGAATAAAATGGACTATGCTCATCTCTACGTGCTCAATACCTGCAGTGAAGAACTGGATAATAGCTTTGATCAGGGGCTGGAGAACCTCCTCTATGGGGACAGGCTGCAAGAGTTTGCTCTCTTCAGACTGGAGAAGAGAAGGGTCTAGAGAGACCTTACAGCAGTCTGCCAGCGCCTGAAGTGTGCCTGCAAGAAAGCTGGGAACAGGCTTTTTACAGGGACTTGTAGTGACAGGACAAGGGGCAATGGCTTTGAGCTGGAAGAGGGTACATTTAGACTGATATTAGAAGGAATTCTTTGTAGTTAAGGGTGGTGAGACACTGGAACTGTTTGCCTAGAGAAGTTGTGGATGCCCTCTTCCTCGAGGTGTTCAAGACTGGACTGGATGATGTCTTGAGCAACCTGATCTAGTGGAAGGTGTCTCTTGGCAGGAGAGTGGGAACTAGATAATTTTTCAAGGATCTTTTCCAACCTAAACCCTTCAATGAATCTATGAACAGAACTCTTCTCTCTGACTGCCTGTCTCGGTTATCTAGAGGTGGGTAGCACAACTAATTGTTACCCCTTGAGCAATCTAATAATCTTGTTTCTTGCTAATGTAAAATTTCTTTCATGGGTTTGAAGGGGGAGAAAGAGTTCAGTGTGGATCTCTTCTTGCTTTTGTCTGTAGAGTTAAATATTCACCTGGGTAAATAAGGACTTAAATTTAAGAAAACAGGAGGATTTTATAATTATGAGATGTCTTACATATGCCCTTCATAATGCATTTATATAAGTAAGAGTAAAATATAGAATTGAACACTTCAATTTTAAAAAATACATTTTGCAGATGTTTGGCAGCTGTTACTGAGGTTTAAGTATTAATAGCTTTGGAAGCACTTGTCCCAGAGATACAAATAAACTAAGCATAAAACTAAGCTTTACTTATTTCCCTTCTTTCCTTAAGCTGCTTGAAAATGCAGTGGAACTCTGACATTTTTTTTCTGCAAGTCTTTATTCTGGTCTCTGGTGTTTCTTTTCTTTTTCTGTCAAGAAGTAAAAATAAAGGCAGTTGGCTGTTCTCTGGTATGTGCTTTCTGGTCTAACAGAGAAATCTTCATCCCATTAGGTTTGGCTTGCAATTTTCCTAAAGTCGCAAAGACCTTTGTCTAATGAGTTGCCTCTGGGGAAGAAGTGAAATCTGATTTTTGCAGTCAAGGATGTTGGATAATACGCCTCTGCTCCAGCTTGATGGAAGAAAATGCTGCTGTCAGGACAGAATCTGAACTTACTCTGACAGCTCCAGAATAATTGCGATTTTAATTGGAGAAGTGCTTGCTTCAGTTTTCCTTCTGATATTCTGCCTGTGTGTGGACAGGCTGGAAGTCATGATCCTTTGAGTTATTTTCTTAATCACCTAAGTTTAAAGTACTGACTTTATTAAGTGCTTGGATTCTGATGCCTAGGTGAAGAACACAGTGATTCTTCTGTGATGTAGCAGAAGACATTTAGGGTGGTTTAGTTTTTCTAATCTGTTATCCTCTGAGTGGTAAGGTTTGGAGCTATTTGTTCTGGTAAAGGAGGTTGAGTGACTTCAGGAATAGGAAGTATGGGAGAAAAATCCTCTGCTCAGCAGTAACGTTTCTAAAACTAGAGCTTGCAATGAGGTAATTTAGACTCCTACAGTGTTTTATAATCAGGCTGTAAGTTGAAGTGCTGATGCTGGCTTCATATTTAAATATGTTTAACTGTAATAATTTTGATAGCCTTACCTTGTAATTGAATGGTTAAATAGTTTAGTAATGCTTGGATTTTAACTTAAAAAAAAAAGTGCTTGAGATCAGCTGATACAATGTAGTTATTGAAAAAATAGCATTGCTAAGGACATTTTTTTTTTCTTTTCCAGTGTTTAGGGTCGTCTTAAGACTCCATGTGACCTTTATATGAGTAAGAAGTCAGTCTGCATTTCACAGTGACATAGTGCATGACCAGATCTGTCCAGACGCTGTAGAGTCCAGCCTCATTTCACAAATGTTGTGGATCACTTTACACAGGCAAAGCAGGTTACATTTTGTAGAAGCAATTAAGATTTTGGGGAGTGTACAGTAATTGCTTTGCTTTGTGTCTGGAAGAAACTTTTTTTTTGTCTGGGAAGATCGATGAGCCACCAGGGCATAGTGTTAGAGAAGAGCTGCTTGATAACTTGCATTGTAACAATCTGGCTATGAACATGTCCTCTGAAAAATACGAATGCAGAGATGCTACACTGAAGTGGTCTGCTAGATGAAATTGCTTGGTTGTACATTTAAAGTGACATCTTTGCCATTTGAGTAAGATGATCTGGTTCTTTAAATAAAAAGCTGTGACAAATTTTACCGTTCATTTATGTGTATATCAGTGTACATAAAAAAGGCTCTCAATAAACATGGGCTTTAGATTATTCAGAGCCCATGTGTTTAGGTGTGCTGCCCTATGATGACATCATTACCAGTGCAACCATAGTAGTGATGTTATGGAACAACAAGTCATTCTGTCCAACCCCTATGTTGGATTTCTTCTCACCCTGATTTTCCTACCTTCTTTTAACTTTTCTTTCTGCTGTACAGGGAGGACTAGAAACTGGACTTAGGGTAGCTTTCAATTTACCCAAAATACAGCTCAGAGACTTTCTTTCCTACTAGAGTAACTTTACAAATATGTAGCTTACCCTGGAAAGTTAATGTGAGAAGAAATTTTTAAAAGTTATTATTCTATTCTATTATTTGATTGCCTACTGTGTGACTCTCCCCTGTGTATTGGTTTTTGAAATAATAGCTGAGTCCTTATGCTGTGTAGGTTCTGTCATTTCCCAAGTAATGCTGCCAAATTATGTTGGTGCACTCTCCAGTATTCAGTATGTTCTCTCATTGCATGCACCTCAGGTATCCAGCTAGAACATTTAAACTGAAAGTTAGAGAATACTGTTGCAGGTTTTCTGCACCATGAACCTTTTGTTTGCCCTGATAAGTGAAGTAATGGAGGAAAGAATATAAACTAAGTCAGAGTTTTGAGTGTTTAGGATGATACAGAAATTTTGCAGGCTCATAAGGAGGTTTAACTACTGTTAGTATATGTGACTAATAGATCTGTGGAAATCTTATCAGCGTTTAAATGTTGAGAGTGTGGAGTAGTAGGAAGCTTTTTCTTCACTCCTGTTTTTCTTGGTGTCATTTTGGATATTTTTTCACATGCAATTCTGCTTTGCTTTCTGGAGCTCAAGCTTGCACTCTTCCCCTTTGATTGTTGTACTCTTTTTGCTTTTGTTTTAAAATTCTTGTTAAATGCCAGTTGGTAGTGCACCCCAAAGCAAACATCCCCAAACTCTTCCAGTCTCTGTAGTTCAGGTTAACTGTCCTGACTACTGATATGGTAATAGAAAATATAAGAAAGAAGACCTTGAAATTTCAAATGCCTGTGGAATCTGCACTTGGGAGTAAAACCAGTGCATAGGCGAGCCTGGTGTATTTGGCCCTAAGGCAGCAAAAAAATGTGTTACTGGCTGTTTCAGCTTATCCATAGCAGAGTGAGAGGGAGATGTCTGCTGCTGGCATTCTGAGAACAGTTTTGGTTGAGCAGTGTTGTGCTTAAAATGGAAATGGAATCACTATGGAAACTCCACGTGGTGGTAAGATTTAGCATTGCAGTTCAGCTTGGGCTCTAGTCATTGTCTTTACTCCACCCTGCAGAAGTTGTGAAGAAAATCTAGTTGAATCTGTGCTGGTTCTTCAAGCACTTTATCAAATGCTGCAGTTAATGAGTCTCTCTGTATTCCTGCTTAGCTGGGTTTTTCCTTGAGCCGGTACAACTGGTAGCGTAGTGCTAGAGTGAATTCAGAGCTGCTGTAGCTGGAATGAGTTTTATTTGGAAATGGGGCTTACTTTCCATGTAGTGTTTTTAAATATTTAGAGTTTAACATAACTTTCAGTTTTATTTTTTATTTTGGGTAGATACATTTAAAAGATGGATACGTGTTAGCCATTGAAAAAATAAATGTACACTGTTTCTTGTGCCTTGAATTTAGCCTAATGTATCTTTTTAGGCACTTCAGCAAGAATTTAAATTGACAAAGCTACACAAATATTCAGAACAAATCTAGATGGGACTTGCCAACTGTCCTTTGAAGTCCTGTGAATTCTGTAAAAGCTCTAGTCTGACAAGCAGCAATCCCTTACTACTTCCCCATTACTGTTCTTCAAATTTTCATTTTGCCCTTTTTGTTACATCCCTAAAATGAACGTCTAGTTCTGCAGTGAGGTCAAAACTAGTGGATAGTGGCTCTGGAGTGAAGGCATGGGACAGTTACCCATGAGAAGTGTGACTGGAAGACTGCAGGTTCCCATCTCTTCTCAGTGAGCTTTTGGGAATGTCTCATTTTCTTGCTTTCCAAAGTAGATTAGAAGCCATTGTAAATTCACTGATCTTACATCTTCTGTAGAGTGTGGCAAGTATCAGCTTGAATGAATGAAGATCTAAAGCATGTGGGTGAAATAAATATGGAGTGTGTGCTCTCCAAGCTTCCTGTTTGTGTTCTGTTTGTTAAGTTGTTATAGTTAATATCCAGCTGCCTCCCCACAGTTTGAAAGCAAGCTTATACTCTGCTGCTGACTAGGGCAAGACGTGAACAGACATGGAGCCTGGACCTGTTGTGAAGGTCACACTGGGCATGAGGGACAGAAACATGGTGTGTCAGATGCAGGGAATATGTATTCTTTTAAGGTATTGTGGGAGTGCTAAGGTTGAGATGAGACTGAGAAGAGGCCCTTGACCCCAAGAAAGCTGCTGAAGGTGCCTGGAAAACAAAACCCCCCACCCTTTTAGTTTTTCAGACATTCAGAAAGCTCTTGAAATATAGAGTATAGACGTTAAAATAGGTTTGCAATGTTGTAGTCTAATTGTGTAAGCATCTTTTTTTTGGAACATACTAACTTAGGACTTTTGACAGACAAAACGAAAAGATCATGTGACCTAAAGCAAAACTTACTTAACAACTGCATGAATCTATTTATGGTGTATATATATAGTAGCTCTGCTTAAACAGAGTTTGGGGCATCAGTGAAGAACTCATTCTTCAAGTTAGTTGAGTTTTCAGGCATCCTTATAAAACATAAGGTGCCAGCCTTGATGTAGGTTCTTTTCTATGTGTGAGGAAGTATTGTTTGTGCTTCCTTCTGTAAGAGATATCAGAATATCTTTCCACTTCCCCTAAAAGCACTGTATTATTTGGGCTTCCTTCTTTATGTCTGTTTACAAGAAAATATAACACAGAGTTCTGTTTAGCAAAGGCAGATGTTTCTTGGGACATCTGGAGGTCATCTTAGTCCAGCCTCCCACTCAAAGCAGGGCCATTGCCAACACTGGCTGAAGTCAGTTACACCTTTTTGTAACTGAGCATTTTAGATCTGCTGGCCCTATATAAGCTGTTCAAGTGTTGGGCTGCCCTGCTAGTGTCCAGTCTGAACATGCACAGCTCACAGAATTTCTGAGAACTTGGTTCCTTTGCCTCTGCTACTTCCATCAGGTAGCTTTAAGCACCTGCTAGATTTGCCCTTAGCCACCCCTGCCAGAGTGAGCAAGCTCAGTTTCCTCAACATCCCTTATCAAGTCAGAAGCTCTAGGCCCCAGACCATCTTGGTGGCCCTTTGCTGGACAGTCTTCAGCTTTGCCACATCTCTGTGATTTTGATGTCTCAAAACTGTTCTGAGTTCATGGTTTATAATGGTACAACAGCAATCATTCACCATTTAGTATTTCTTATACATGAGCAAAGGCTGTTTCTCTGCTAGAAGTCAATGTCTGTACCAACTAGAAGCAATCTGCTCTAATTTTGTTTCAAGACAAGGAATCCAAATGATGGGATTCTTAAGCATGGTCTCAACAATTGGAAAAGCAGAGAAGAAAAGGGTAAATGTAGTCTGAAAAAAATAAGTTCTTCTTTCTTGCACTTCCCTGCTGTGTAGGAAGGGTGGTCTTTTTTGGAAGCTTCCAAAGTGAGCTTTGTGGTAGAAATTATATTGACATGCTGCATGATTGATGGAGACCTTCAACCGATCAGCTGTGAATATTTAACTGAACATTTACTTAAGTGAACAAATTGGAAATTTACCACAGATCAACATCTGTAGCATCTTGTGAAGGTGCAGAGCTGTTCTGTTGCTGAAAGGAGTAGGTATTCTTATTTGTTCAAAGGAAGGTGTGAAATGAATACAGCACAACTCAGAATCTCAGACTCTTGGCTCCTGTGTCTCTTAAGTTCTTTGTCCAATTTTAGCCAAGTATTCCTGTGGAACATATGTCTTGCACCTTGAGTCCTTTGAGTAGGAGCACAGTGCTCACCTGTGGCGCCCTTCTCAGCATTCAGTGGTTTGTTGGCACAAGTTTTGTGCCATATCAGATGTAGTACATGTGATAGGAATCTGTAAGTGATTTAAGATAAAGAAATAATGTCTTTAATTTTGTTTGTAGGAAACATTTATGTGTGGAACTGAGGTGTGGGAAAACACATACCATATTAAAAGCTTGGAGCGGGATTATGTGTCGTGGATCACTTTGACTTCAGTGCTGAGTGGAAAGCATACCAATCCAGGAGGAAGCAGCATAGCTTTCATCAGTTCCTCCCAGCTTTAAAGCCCAGGTATACTAGCTGAAAGGGGTAGCAGTACTCAAGCTTAATATCTGCTAGCTCATCAAAGGTGACTTCAGAACTGAAGGAACAGGAAGTTGACTAGTATGGCCCTTGGTAAAAGGCTGAAACTGCAACTGTTAATTGTAGAGTGAATTTAAGACTTTGGGTTAGGGACTTTTTTCTCTATGATACAACAGTTTTTATTTCAATAAAAAAGGAGATGAGCAAGTGTAGTTATTTGGATCTCTTACATAAAATTCCCATGGCTATCTACAATCACATGGAAAAAAAAATTAACCTTGGGAAGAGTTTGTACTGAATCAGAATTATGTTCTGCCTTAAAATGCTTCTGTCTGGCTTGGTGGGAGTCAAAACCTAAAATGCTCTAGCTAATGTTGCTTTGTTCTCTTAGTTAATAGTAACACTGAGCTATGAACTTAGGTATGTTGTGAAAATGTGGACAAGAAATTATCAAATACAGTCTTGATTTGAAACTTCTGAGGGGCCTTAATTTTGGTTTTCTTTTGAGGTGAACACACAAAACTCTGTGGTGAGGGTGTACACTTGGGGTTGAACAGGAACCTATGTACCTGTGTGCTTGCTGAGTGTGATGAATGACAGTTTCTCTCAATGGATAAAGTACAGAGTGATTTCCAGCAACAGTGTGGCCTGGTCTCAGGAGGAAAACTCTGAACTGAAACATCATTTATGATATTTCCTTTCTGACTTGAAGCACAGCTGCCTATAGAATCTGTCCTGAGTCTGACCAGTCGTGACTGGCCAATGGTTTATGGTGTAAAAAAAAACCCTGTTGTTTGTTGTGATGTTTAAGTGAAACATAATTATCTCTCCTTTTAACTCTTCCCCCCTATTTTTTTTAACCAGAGATATGGAAAACTTGGTGGCTGGTTCCAACCTTCCTCCTCTTTTTGCAGATGAAGATGGAGCTAAGGAAGGGAGTGAAATTGCTGTAACTGGGTAAGCAACTACTTCCTTTTAACCTTCTTCTGGTAGGTACTATCTCTAGACTTGCCAAGGAAATTGTTTCAGTGGGAAGAGGGTATTCTGAGTAAATGAAAAAAAAAAGCAAACAAATCCAACAAAAACAAATCCTAAGATACTTCCTTGGCCTTGATAGACCATCACAAGAAACAAGGACACTTTTGATCTCTTGGAAATGATAATAAACTATTCTTTAATGTCTCTTATCTCTAGAATTTTGCTTCCCTAGGATTTTAGTCTTGAAGACTGATTTAGACAATGTGATAGGGCAGACAGGGAGGATGTATCTTTTTGCTACAGTGTGTGCTTCTAAATAAATGATTTTTATTAAAGATTCATCACTCACCTCTGAAAATCACCAAGAAACTTTCATGTGTTTTGTTTTTGTTAGGCTGACTCTGCTTTTCCAGACTTAAAAGTCTCAATGACAAAAGAAGCTGTCTTTTAGGAATAGGGCATTCTTGCTGTGTCTTGATATTTGAAATTGCTTTTCTCTTTTGTAAAGCACCAAGCAATGAAATCCAGACTTTGCAGGCATGTAAAGTGCTGAAAAAATAAATACGGAGGTCTGAATTTGGACTTACAGCTTTGGTACTTCAGACTTGCTGGTACAACTGAGCGGCAAGTTCAAACTGGGTTTGTGTTTAAGACATATTCATATATTGAATGAATTTTCATCACTGACTGACTACGTCCCATTAATGTTTTTCCTGTACATGTAGTTTAGAAAACTTCCTTGCTAAGATATACACTGAAATGTTCTTCACAACAGTGATTCTAAGGAAGTGTGTTTTTCTGTTTTCTTTGACATATACCATGGGAGTGCATATACTTTGTTCCCTTTCTCCTTCTCTAAATGTTAGAACTCAGTCTGATATTTGAAAGACAAGCACAAATTTCTCCAGCCTGTATCTTTATTGATGATCTGGATGAGAGGGTTGAGTCCATCAGTAAGTTTGCAGATGATACCAAGTTAGGAGCAGGTGGTGATCTGTTGGAGGGTAGGAGGGCCTTGCAGAGGGACCTTGACAGCCTGGGTGAGTGGGCAGAGGCCAGTGGGATGAGATCTAACAAGGCTAAATGGAGGGTTCTGCACTTTGGCCACATCAACCTCAGACAGTGCTGCAGGCTGGGGACAAAGTGTCTGGAGAGCAGCCAGGCAGAGAGGAACCTGGGGGTGCTGGTAGATGGTAGGCTGAACATGAGCCAGCAGTGTGCCCAGGTGGCCAGGAGAGCCAATGGCATCTTGGCCTATATCAGGAACAGTGTGGCCAGCAGGACAATGAAGGTTATTCTTCCCCTGTACTTGGCACTGGTCAGGCCACACCTTGAGTACTGTGTCCTGTTCTGGTTCCCTCAATTCAAGAGAGATGTTGAGGTACTGGAACGTGTCCAGAGAAGGGCGATGAAGCTGGTGAGGAGCCTGGAGCACAGCCCTATGAGAAGAGGCTGAGGGAGCTGGGGTTGTTTAGCCTGGAGAAGAGAAGGTTCAGGGGTGACCTTATTGCTGTCTACGTGAAGGGAGGTTGTAGCCAGGTGCGGGTTGGTCTTTTCTCCCAGGCAACCAGCAACAGAACAAGGGGACACAGTCTCAACTTATGCTGGGGGAAGTATAGGATGGATACCAGGAGGAAGTTCTTGCCAAAGGGAGTGATTTGCCATTGGAATGGGCTGCCCAGGGAGGTGGTGGAGTCACTGTCCCTGGAGGTGTTACAGAAGAGACTGGATGGGGCACTTAGTGCCATGGTCTAGTTGGTTGGATAGGGCTGGGTGATAGGTTGGACTGGATAATCCTTGATGTCTCTTCCAATCCGGCTGATTCTATGATTTTACAAGCAATTATGCTGTAATTGCTGGTTATAGTGAGTAATGAAAACTAGCTCTTCTCTCTAGTTAAAGACAAAATTTCCTGTTAACATTCAACTAACAATTCTGTTAATATATCTCAATCTTCTTTAGCTGTGTTCTACATTAACAATCAATTATTTTGAATACTTAAAATGGCACATAGATCTACAGCTGCTTACATGAGTATATGAACAAAGTAGATTTGAAACAAGCTGCTGTTAGCCTGGCCCAGTTACATTCATGAAAATTACCCTAAGTAATCTTTAGCCTGGCTCCAGAAGGGATTAAAATGAGACAAGTTGCAAAATCTTAAATTAATTTGCCCACTGAGCTCAGTGGCGAGAATGGCTCTGGGGTTGTTGCTCTAAAATATGTGCTCATCTCTGTCTACATACCTTCAGAAATATTTCTCTGTTTGCCTCTTTCCCCCCCCCCCACCTCTAGTCAGCTTGTGCTTTCTTGGACTAAGGTTGATACAGCTCTGACAGAAGAACAGTGGCCTTTCAGGAGCCTGTTGGGAGCTATTTGTGCTTTAAATGGCCACATCTGTCAAGAGGCGATTCTGTTGAATGAACTTCAGTCTGAAATCATACACAGCCACAGACTTTTAAGTGTGTTTGTGGAGAAATAGATTAACTGCATCAAGAGAGGTGTATGCTGGTTGAAGATGAGACCATTCATTTCAATTCATTGTGGTATTTTGAAGTAACATAGATTAATACTCTGATTTCTGATCTATGTACTGTGTTCCCTT
This sequence comes from Psilopogon haemacephalus, assembly GCA_013396835.1. Lineage (NCBI taxonomy): Eukaryota > Metazoa > Chordata > Aves > Piciformes > Megalaimidae > Psilopogon > Psilopogon haemacephalus. The sequence continues at coordinate 485,780 of VWZI01001728.1, read as the reverse complement.
GCTTGACAGTTACCTAATCAAAAGTTTCAACAAAAAATGAAACAAAATAGCACTTTAAAAATCAAACTGACTTTGAAAGTCTATTAACTATGGCAGTTATAGCAGTTGCTTGGATGGAACAACTAGCTCTTAAAAACTGACACTTTAAAATATTTTTTTTTTCTTCCTAGTGTAAGAACTGAATATATTTACAACATTTTTGCATGTTTTAGGTAATTAGGGAGGAAGTGATTTGGCAGTATGACGATGAAATGTTTTCTTTTGTCATTATGTGCTTTTTCAGATTAGCTCATTCTGAGAGTTCATTCAGTGGTGGAACTTCACAGTCTGTGAATAATCCAGAATTGGTGGAGGATTTGTCACAGGTCCAACAGCTGCAAAATGAGTCCTCTACTACTGCTGAGAACACTGAGCAGAAGCCTGAAGAGGAGGTGAGGTGAAATAGTGACTTCTCATTAAAGCAAAAGCATGGAGTTTTGTCATTATAGCTTGTCTTATCTACTCAGATTTTTTTTTTTTTAAGGATCACAGGCTTTCATCCATTTGCCGTTTTCGTTGTTTGTCTCTAGTTTTCTCCTGTGTTGCACAGCTGCATGCAGGGACAAAGGAAACGGACAGTCATACCACAGAGCAGCACAAATGCCTCTGGCTCAGCCAGCGGAGTCCACAGACTGGTCCCGTAGTTGGTCTCTTTATGATGACTGAATGTTCAACTGCCACAACTTACTTAGCTCTCACAAATCAGTAAAGTGAGACCATCATACTCTGCTGAGAGTAAATGCTGTCTTTGAAAGCATTATGCACACTACTTTAGACTACACCTTGTGTACCATCCTGTACAGACTAAGTGACTAAATCTGAACAGTGAAGCAACTGAACTTTTGCAAGAAAGTTGTTTGGGTTTGTTTTCATAGCTGCATTTGATATTAGTCCTTGTAGTTTGTCTTCAGCTATATGAGGTCATTGTTCCAGAAAGGAAGCTAAATCTAAATGTGATGGCAGGAACATGTTGATCGGGGGAGAGATTAGAAGTACAGAAATAGCTGTATGTACATAGCATAAGAAAATAGTGTTGTCCAGAGATTGCTCTAGTAATAATATGAGCCAGGAGGATGAGTGGCAATTATGTGATTCCTATGAGCAAAATGTGCCACAGGCAAGCCTTGCAGTGTTCACTCTTTTGGAGTTTGCTCATCTCCACTGGGGGTGACTAGTGGGAGAGAAAACCTGAAGACTAGAAAAAGCTATATGCTGTTCTTCCATCCACATGGTGGGCACAGTGTACAAAGGCAAAAGATTTGGAAAGGGCAAAGTATCTAGTTAATTGTTAACTAATACACAAAATCTCTCCAAACATGATATTGAGGCAGGTAACTTGGAGGGAGGGTATACAAAGGTGAGAGTATGATTTTTAAACCAAACAACTAACAAAAAAGACTGCTTTCCTTTGCATTAGCTAGGATGGCAATTTCATGGGTGATCAATCCCCAATGGCTTTACAATCAGAGGTTGATGCAAATGTTACCTTATTGTCTGTGTGGATCAGAAAATGCTTCGAATAACTTTTCACAATGAAATCCTTTTGGCTTAGCTTAGAGAAAAGTCAGGATAGCTTTGACATAAAGTTTGACATTTATATCTGTGGAGAGAATGTGTTGCAGCAACATGCTTCTGATGAAATGGTGATTATTTTCTTTTCTTTCCATCTGAATTTTCTTCCATTTTTTATTTGCAGCAGCAAAGAACTAAACGAGGAGGCTGGGCCAAAGGGAGAAAGAGGAAGAAACCCCTCAGGGACACCAATGCCCCCAAATCCCCACTCACAGGGTACGTGCGATTCATGAATGAGCGTAGGGAGCAGCTTCGAGCGAAGAGGCCTGAAGTCCCTTTCCCAGAGATCACCAGGATGCTGGGCAATGAATGGAGTAAACTGCCTCCTGAGGAGAAACGGGTACCATTCCACTCCCTTTTCCTTGTGGGATTGTGATTGCTCTTAAATGGGAATATTACTGTTCATTGAGGAAGTTAACATAGACTTGCAATTAAAGTTGTATTTAGGAAAATAAGACATACCAGGTGGCTTAGGTTCACAAAAGAATGATTTTAATTAAAAAGACTAAATGAGCCACTAAAATGGTAATTTTATCCAGAAATCTGATGGATCCCCATCTTACATACATCTCCCTGTTTCTTCACTCCTTTCCTGTTTGCATAGATGAAAAGGATCAGCACTTCACCTGACAAGTTGTTTTTCTTCCCTTCCTCCTGAAGGGAAGGAAATTTCCTGAAACTCTTGGACTTTTTTGTTTCAGCGATACCTTGATGAAGCAGATAGAGATAAGGAACGTTACATGCGGGAACTGGAGCAGTATCAGAAGACTGAAGCCTACAAAGTCTTTAGCAGGAAAGCACAGGACAGACAAAAAGGCAAATCACACAGACAAGGTATTGAATGTGATGAAAATGTACTTAGCTAGAAAAAGAGAATGTTCCCAGCTAGTCGTGTGGCCTGATACATATTTCAAGGCTTTAATTTAAAGGCTTGTTAAAAAGTGTGCCCTTTCCATAGCATTTGAATCAGCTGTGTGTAAAGTGACAAGGTTTATGTAAGTTTAACTGTATCTAGATTACATTGGAAGATGTGCATTAAAAGCATCAAAGTTAAGAAATTTCTTTGCTACTTGTTAGGAAAGCTGCACAAGTGTTTTGTTTAACTGTTGTGTAATCGTGACTGTGTAACTGCTTTAATTGCTTACTTCTTGTATTCTCAAGTCTGGACTATGTTGAGGGATTACTTGTTCGGTTTTACTTTTCCAGATGGAGCAAGGCAACCATCCCATGATCATGAGGTAAAACCCTCTGCATTCTACTTTACATCAGTGGGTGGGTTTTCTGATGATGGAAGTTTCTAGTGAAGTCAATAAAAAAACAGTTTGTGACAGCTGAAGACCCTGATCAGAGCTTTAGACTATTGAATTCTTCCTGTCCATGTGCAATTTTTAATCAAATACTATAAACAACTAAGTAGTCCTGCGCTCACATTAGTATGATGAAAATGGATACAGTAACACTTGGGGCAGTTACAAATGGCTGAACTCAGTCTTAAAGGTCATTTCCAATGGAAATGATTCTGTGATTCTATGATTCTAGATGATTGAAGGTGAAATGGGAGTGTAAGGAATGCTTAAAACATGTGTGTGTTTTGTAATGGGTGCAAGTCACAATAATGGAGCCTTTAAGAATTTTCTGTGTTAAAGGTTCAACTTGCAAAATCTTTAATTCTAATTTTTTCCAAGCAGGAGAATTTTTCTTACCATTTGGTAAGTAAACATTGAGGTAAAACTTACAAATAGCTTGAGACCTAGATAAAGTTAGCACCTTTCAGTTGCTGTTTTGAAGTACTCATTTTGTGCAGCTTTCTTGAGAAGAAAATGGATGAAGTAACCAAACCATTGGGACACCTTTGGCTTAAACCTCCTCCTGTGTCCCCTCCCCTCCAGCTCTTCCCTATGTAAATATTGGCAAAGAGTAATAATGTCTGGAGAGAAAATGCCTCTACTTTAGTAGAGGCATGCCACAAATCTTGTGCATCCTGGCTGACTGTGGTATCTCTCCCCTTGAAGTGCTGAAGCTTTCTCCAGTTGTATTACCTAGGGCCACAAGACTGCTTTTATGGGTTACCAATAAATTGCAAACAAAAAGCAGTGAAAAATCTTGTTTATATGCAACCTTTTCAATGGCAAGCAATAGGCCTGAAAGATCTGTTTTTCTTTGTGAGCTTTTTTGCCTCAGGAAAGCAATCAAGTTGCTTTTTTAATGTGTTCATTACAATAGTGACAAGGCTGCACACTGCTGAGAGGCAGTTTCTGGTCTTATCTGCTTTAGAGAGAAGAAGTTTTACTTCCAGTAACATACTTTGGTAGCATATCATTGATATGGCTTTCTATTAACTCTTACAGGAAGTACTTGCAGTAAGAACAATTTTTAGAAATACACGGTCCCCAGGACTGCTGATTCCGTAGTCACTGAATCTAAGTTTGTCTTTAATTGTATGGAGGCAAATTATTAAAGGTTTCAAGCTCTAGGCTGACTGTGACGTTTCCATAACCTTTAAATTATGCAGGAGGCAAACTACAAATTCAGAGTCTTGCCTCTTATCATTCTAACGGAAGCTATCATTGCTGAAATCTTTCATCATGAAAGCAGCTTGAAAGGAGTCCTCCATACCCTGTGGGGCGTTTAAGCTTCATAAGATAGTAATTGCATAGCTGAACCAGCAATGTTAGGCTGGCATTCTCTTGTGGAAACCCTTCACCTTTGCTTACTGCTTCTCCCCTTCCTATTATAAAGTTCCACATGCTTATCACCTGATAGGCTTGTAGAGCTGTTCTTCAAGGGAGTTGAGTGTGTCATCCTGCATAGGCAAGGAACAAGCAGAAAAGATTGAGATTGCTTTTAGGAGCGTATGCTCAAGTTTTTACGGGAAGCAGGACTAAAGCTGCTTGTTGTCTTCACAGGATGTCAGGGGTTGGAAGGGACCCAAAGAGGTCATCGAGTCCAACCCTAATGCAAGAGCAGGACCATACAATCTAGCTCAGGTCACAGAGGAATGTATCCAGACAGGCACTGAAAGTCTCCAGAGGAGGAGACTTCACAACCTCTCTGGGGAGCCTGTTCCAGTGCTCTGTGACCCTTCCAGTAAAGAAGTACCCCCTTGTGTTGAGGTGGAACCTCCTGTGCTGCAGCTTACATTCATTGCTTCTTGTCCTATCACAGGGAACAAGTGAGCAGAGCCTGTCTCACCCCTCCTGACCCCCAACCCTCAGATATTTATAAACATTTATTAAATCTCCTCTCAGTCTTCTCTTCTCCAGACTAAGCAGCCCCAGGTCCCTCAGCCTCTCCTCATAAGACATATGCTCCAGTTCCCTAATCATCCTTGTAGCCCTCCACTGGACACTCTCCAGCAGATCCCTGTCCCTCTTTAAACAGGGGAGCCCAAAACTGAACACAGTATTGAAGATGGGGTGTCACCAGGGCAGATCTGCTGGACACACTCTTCTTAATACACCCCAGGATCCTGTTGGCCTTCTTGGCCACAATGGCACATTGCTGTCCCATGTGTGTTATCCACCAGCACTCCCAGGTCCCTCTCCACAGGGCTGTTCTCCAGCAGATCACTTCCCAACCTGTGTTGGTGCAGTTTATTATTCCTCCCCTGATGCAGGACTCTTCATTTGTCCTTGTTGAACCTCATTTGGTTCCTCTGTGCTCAGCTCTCCAGTCTGTCCAAGTCTTGCTGGATGGCTGCACAGCCTTCAACCATATCAGCAGATCTGGCAAAGATAATGGAGTGTGGCAGAGCGACATCATCAGCCAGTTCTCTCAGCACCCTTGGGTGCATCTCATCAGGGCCCATGGACTTGTGAATGTTCAATTTGTGTAGTTGATTCCTAATCCAGTCTGCACTAACCAGTGGGGAGCATTCCCTCCTCCAGACTTCCTCTACTTCATCCAGGATATGGAGTACATAGGGGGAGTTCAGCTTTAGGTGTAAAGACTGAAGCAAAGAAGGCATTCAGCAATTCTGCCTTCTCTGCGTCCTCAATTCTCAGGGCTGCCTCCTCATTCAGCAGTGGCTCCTCATCTTCCCCATTCTTCCTTTTTCTACTGACAGATTTGAAAAAGCCCTTCTTGTTCTCTTTTACTTCCTTTGCCAGCTTCAGTTCCAAGAAGGCTTTGGCCTTCCTTGTTGCCTTCCTATATGCCCTGACAACTTCTCTAATAGTCTTCCCAAGTGATAAATCTCTTCTTCTATGAATTTTAAGTTTCTTTCTCCCCTGAGATTTTCTTCTGGAGCTCCTTGTTCAGCCATGCGGGTCTCCTAGCACATCTACATGGTTTTTTACTCAGGGGAACACACCTAGCTTGGGCTTGAAGGAAGTGGTCTTTAAAAATTAACCAACTTTCTTGGGCTCCTTTACCCTCTAGGGCCCTAGCCCATGAGATTTCTGCAAGGATGTCTCTGAAGAGCACAAAGGTAGCTCTGCAGAAGTCCAGGACTGTAATTCTACTCATTGGTCTGCTTTTACCCTGTAGCTCCACTATGTCACGATCCACTATGTCATAATCACTGTCCCCAAGGCCGTTCCCAACCTTAATGTCCTCAGCCAGTCCCTCTTTATTAGTTAATACAAGGTCCAGCAGTGCTTCTCTCTTTGTTGGTTCCTCCACTACCTGTATCAAGAAGTTATCATTGATACGCTGAAAGAGCCTTTTGGAGTGGCTATGCCTGGCTGTGTGAGCTTCCCAGCAAATATCAGGGCAATTGGATTGAAGTCACCCATGAGTGCCAAGGAGTTAGCTCTAGAGGCTACCTCCAGCTGACTGTAGAAGGCCTCATCAATGTCTTCCTCTTGGTTTGGTGGTCGATAGTAGACATGTACAACAATTTCACCTCCTTTCCCACATCCCTTAATTCTTACCCACAAGCTTTCAACCTGTTATGCCTTCCCCCTTGCACAGAACTCAGCACATTTCAGTTGCTCTCACATATAGAGAGCAACTCCTCCACCTTGTCTTGTTGGCCTATCCATCCTGAACAGTACATAGCCATCCACGACAGCATTCCAGCCGTGGGAGCTGTCCCACCATGTCTCAGTGGTGGCAATTATATCACAGTTATTCAGCCTAATGCAAATCTCCAGCTCCTCCTGCTTATTCCCCATGCTCCTTGCATTGGTATGTAAGCATTTCAGGGAGGGAGATAATCTATTGGCCTTCATTCTTGCAGTCTTGACCATTCCCAGCCACTTCCATGGCCACCAACCTAGCAGTAAGCTCAGCGTGTGCTGATTCCTTATTACTTGATCCTTGTGGTACGTCTCAGTAAGACTTTAAGAGTTCTTGTGTGTCCCCAGCATGCTGCAAGGTAACAGGCTGAAGGCTCTTACTAGTCTCCTACCCTGGTGTGCCATCCCTTGCATCCTCTCCAATGCACAACTTATTGTCGTCTACCTCCTCTGAGATAGCAGTGGAGCTGACATACCACTCCACAATTGCCTACAGTTTGCTTATAGTAAGCCTGGCTTTCACCCTTCCCTCCCTTCCAACCTAGTTTAAAACGTGATTAATGAGCCCAGCCAACCCTTGTGATATAAACCTTCATTCACTTTGAGAGAGGTGCGCCCCATCTAATTACCAGCACACCAGGGGGGACCCATGTTCAGAAAAGCCAAAATCCTGCTGGAGGCACCAGTCTTGAAGCCAAAAGTTGAGCAGGTGAGTCCTCACTCTTTCTGGGTTAGTTGCTTCAACGAGGAGGATAGAAGAGAATACTAACTGTGCTCCCACTCCCTTGACCAGTTCACCTAAGGACCTGAAGTCTCTGATTAAATAATTTCTTCAGAGAATGTAAGAACAGACTTTTTCTTCTCCCCTTCTCCACTTAGGCGTTCATGACGTAGTTTCTGTGAATCAGTGTTAAACTAATTTTAAATACTGCTTATAGAAATTACCTCCAAAAACTACTGTGATGAACAGTTCAAATACTATTGAAATTAATGTAAGAATGAGGCTTGAGAACGTGAGAAGAGGCCTTTAATGGACAGATACAGCCATGAGAAACAGAGGTGGTGTCTGAATGAGCTGATCTACGGGTATGAAATAGAATGTTTTTCTTCCTCTAAATGCTAGCTTCAGTAATATATAATAATATACATAAAAGCTGTTAGATATCATTAGTGACCAAACCATTGCTAATTGCTTTCCATTGTTCTGTTGTTTCTTCTTCCCTCAAGCTGTTTGATCCAGAGCAGATCTAGGTTCGTACAGTCAGTTACACACCTTACTGGCAAGATGTCAAGTATTTACGCACATCAGGGAGATTAGGCATTGCCTGCTAGTATCTACACCTTTAAGATAGATAAGAGACTGCCATAGTTCTGGCATACAAGAAGAAAGCTATCCACTCTGAGAATATTTTCTTGTTAATGAGCCTATTTATTATATCTGTTTCTTGCATTGTCTGCACCTGCCCATACAAGGAAGGATCAGCTTAAACCACCCCAAAATCTCAGCTTTCTCTTAATCATACCTCACCATGTCTCTAAGAACTGCCTCTGATTTGTTCTGGAACCTCCAAAGATCAATCTCTGGTTTAATAACCAGGTGCAAATGATATTACCTATTGACACTCTGGAAGCATCTCAATCTTATTTAAGGCAAATGATAGAATCAATAATTTTAGTTCTCTTTTGATTTGAGGGTTGACAAAATGATATGTAACCTAAAAAGATTGAGCCTTTTCACTAGGAGGTAATAAAAACCTTACTGTTTTAATCCTGAGTGAGCTTTGGAGTGCTTAGGTACTTTGGAGTTCTCAAGAGGATCTTTTATGTGCTGGCTAGTATATCTTCCAGCAGAAGAGTGCTGATGGTATCCATTATCACTTTTCTGTTAAGTAGAATTTCTTGGTTGTTTTTCAGAAGTTTCATCTAATCAGTTTAATTTTTTGGGGGGTGCTTTTTACCTGAAGAACTTGTACCTTAGGGCTGCCAATAGCATGCCCTGTTTTCTTCACAACACCCTCTCTGAGCCAGCAATGATCCAGGCCAATGGCTCTTTTGCATGCAGGTAGCAATAGCAGCTGCCCTATGAGTTTAACCAGGTTTTGTAAATGGCAAGAAGTCTAAGTGCACATTAATGTTGAGGGTCTAGGTTTTGGAGTGAAATTAATCCCTAGCCATTTAGGGAGTGTTCAGACAAAATGAATTTATTATGCACACTTCTGTACATAACTTCTCACTTCTAAATACATATTCCTGAGACTTTTCCCCTATGGCAGCAGGTATCAAAATTTCAGGGAAGAGTGTGTGTGATCATGAAGCCCCAGCAACACCCTACTGTGTCTCAGATCTGGGCAGGCTTGTTCCCCCTCCCTCAAGTCCTGCCTGTTTTTAGTGCATCTGCAGTGGATTGAGGCCAAGTGAGCTTTGTGTATTCACTCAGCAAATACAGAGCTCCCTAGTTGTAATTCTACCAGACAAAAAGCTTCAGCTTATCTTTTATTTTAAAAGCAATCCATTAATAGTCTCCTCAGGTGAAAAAAGAGTATCTGAAATTCCATCTAGTCTTGTCTGTTTTGGTTAGTTGCCAAATGTCATTTAGCTCACCCCATCTAGCCCCTTTATGTAGCTGACACGAGTGTGATATGCTGAGCTCAGATGCCGGAATTCCCTTATCAGCTGTTAAACATTTAGGTTTTCTGCTGGGCAGCAAATCATGTTTGACACTACATAATTTTGGAGGGTGAGTTCATGGTATGTTATCAACCATGGTGTTTGAGAGATTGCAACAGCTTTTATTCTCCATGTTCTCTGATGCTTAATTTTGGTTCTGTATTAAGTAATAGGTTAATCGTAGTTGCTGCAGTCTATCAAACCAAATGTGTGTTGGCTTTGTCAGTTGCAGTGCTGACTTTAGAGGAAACAATCCCTGTTGCTTTTGACATGCAGAAATGATGACTGTTGTAGTTCTTTTTAACTGGAATAAAATTAAGATTTTTAGCTTAAATTAAAGAGCATTTCCTGTTTTTAGAAGTGTTGGGGGTTTGTCTTGTTTCTGTATTAAAAAAAGAAAGCCTATTATAATCATAAACCTCAAATCAGCGTCATATCTTCTGTATCTGAAATGCTTTTGTAGATTTTAATAACCTCAAGTTCCATGCTTGAATTCACCAGCTTAATCAGAAATAAAACAAAGAGATCTGAAAGTTGACAGGAAACCCCTGGTTGCAAGCTTTATCTTAAGAGGACAAACTCCTCACATCTTAAAATATTTTACAGTGCTTGGCTTTGCAAGAGGTAACAGTGCAGTTCTTTGAAGCCTTTGCATTAATGCATACCTGCCATAGCCAGGGTGATCCCCTGCCTTCTAACAGCAGAATATGGCTCTACATATTCACCTTTATCATATTCCATAAGCATGTTTTCCCCCCAGACTTCTGTAAGTTGCAGCTTTTTTTCAACAGTGACAGCATCTGTCTATATATTTCAGGAAAGATGTGGCTTGCTTGAAGCACTGTGCAGCTCCTATTTCTTTTGGAGTCACAATGCACATCTCTTTCAGTCTGGAGCAGACATGGGATTGGTACACTGTGGAAAAGTTGATGATTTTTCCTTTAGCTGTTCTTTCTTTTTTGCCTTGGAGTGAAAGACAAAGAAACTTTATCTCCCATTTGTTGATATTCCTACCTAGACTATTTAAGAACGTGTTAGATGGTTGGTGGAATGCTTTACAGTGGAAAATATAGATGAATACAGATAGTTCTAAAACAATGATCTGTAATGTTGGTAGGGCTAAAGAGTGTATTTTAGTATGTTATGTTTCTTGATAATGGTGTGTGGCCTTTGCTAAACCTGTACCTATGGGACCTAACCTTTGGCCTTTCTTGTTAGAAGCCACAACTGTCTTCCATCCATTCAGCTCTTTCCATGCCTCGTTTTTTGGTCTCCTTTCTCTATTTTCTTAAGAAAACAATTGTCGATACCTGCAAACAGATGTTTTAGTTGTTACTCTTTCTTTTGTAGAAAGAAGCAGACACAAAGGAGAGATCTGTTTTTGATATTCCAATTTTCACAGAAGAGTTCCTCAATCATAGTAAAGGTAAGTTAAACCTTTGCAGGACCCCCTGTTTGTTTTTCCAAAGTGCTTGCCAGGTGCTGTCCAGCTCAAGAGTCCTTTGTACTCTCCCATGTCTGTTCAAGTAATGACTTGGCTATTACTGATGAGTGTTTCTGATACCTTACCTCTCTATGAACATGGTGGCTGCAACAGTAGATTTTCCCTCCTGTCTTCCCAAGCTACCCTTTTTAGAGAACACTTTTGATTTTTAGGCCTCACTTGCTCTTATTCTGAACAGTCCAAACTGGATCTGCTGCTCTGTAGGATTAAGAGGTACTTAAGATGTATCATGAAGATAGTTCAGGCTCTTTAGCAGTATTTTATAACTTCATTTTTCCCCTGAATATGTGTAAAATTCCACAGATGTGTTTTCAGCTAGTCTGTTTGATTTTTGTGGCTGAATGTCCCAAGAGTTTAGGATGTTCTGCCAGGTTTCTTGAAGACATTCTTGACTAAAAAGCATTCACTCTTCCTGATGATCAAAAGAAATCTAATTTTGTAACTGATATCTTTGTTTGCAGGTCTCTTGCCACTACTACTAGGCTATGTCATACCAAGTACATTTTAAATTAGCCTTGCAATCTTCCTTCTAATCAGTTTCCCCATTTGCTTCCATTCTGATCCTTTGAATATCTTCTAATTTGTCTGTCTCTTGAAATTGTTTCTTGAAGTACTGCTGTAGGCACCACTGGCGCTTCCCCGTGTGATTATTTTTCCTCTTTGACCCAAAAGTGCACCATTTGTACTCATCACCTGAGCACACTCCCATGTGCTGTGTCTTTGGTTGGTGTTCACAGCTCGTGAAGCTGAGCTGCGGCAGCTGCGCAAGTCCAACATGGAGTTTGAGGAGAGGAATGCTGCTCTGCAGAAGCATGTGGAGAGCATGCGCACTGCTGTGGAGAAGCTGGAGGTGGATGTGATCCAGGAGCGCAGCCGCAACACTGTGCTGCAGCAGCATCTGGAGACCTTACGCCAGGCACTCACTACCAGCTTTGCTGGAGTCCCACTACCAGGTAAGATGTCAGACAGCCATAAGGTAAAACATATTCAGTTCAACTTCTAGTGGTCACTTGAGGATGTGAATTTACAACATATGGCCTGCTGCTCCAGCTCTGTGGTCATGGCTCTTTCTGAGCTTTGTGTTTGACAATGTACTGTATGCATGCAATGGAAGGTTTAGTGTCAGCATTTTATTTCGATGTGGCATTTTTCTTCCCATTACTCCTACTCTTCCTAATCAAGTGAGACACATACTCTGTCCTTGTTCTCCTTCACTTGTGTTGTGAAAGTGCTACTAAATAGAAGAGACAGGACCTGCAAGTTACTTGATTAAAAGAAAGGCTGCATCTGTACTGCGAGTGCCAGGGAATCCACTTAGATACAATGAATGCCCATCTGAAAAAGTTTCTTATATTCAACTGAAACCCAAATCACAGCAAACCTTGCTTCATTAGTCCTGATATCCTTGGGACTGCTCACTTGGCAGAGTTAGTAGGACATTGTTTTACAGGCTATCACAAGAGGAGGTGCATGGTGCAAATTGCCCTTAGTATAGTCTTAACTCTCTGGAATTGCTGACATCATTGAACTCTTCTGCAACTCATTTGGCTGTGTTAACTCTAGGTAGTGGGGAGACGCCCACGCTGGAGACCATTGATTCCTACATGAACAGACTGCACAGTATTATTATGGCCAACCCCCAGGAGAACGAGAACCTCATAGCCACAGTGCGAGATGTGGTAAACAGGCTTGAACGCTAGTGACTGGGTGAGTCTTCACTCCTGGGCTGCCCTCTCTCTACCTCTGGCACTTGTTCTGACACTGATTCTTGTGCTGATCGTACAGTACAATTGAAAAGCTTTCTTCCTCAAAACCACTGGGGCGAGCTTGACTTGAAAGTCAAATGGGGTTGCAAATATCCAACACCATTAAAGGGTTCTGAAATTCCCCTCAGCTCCAAGGTTGTTTATATAAAGACATAAATAGCTGTTTGCCCTATTATTCATTGCATTCATGAGGTGAGTAAGAACACTGCCAGGATGGTGCAAGAAAAAGAAACACATTCACATTTTAGTAACAAGATAGCTAATTTAGAAGAAGGTTCTTTCCTTGAATGAATCAAATGTGAATTTCTCTGAATGCAGAATTTTTGTTTGTCTTGAGAGGTTACAGGTGAAGTCATCTCTGTTATAAACTGAAAATACTGCCACAACTACCTACTCTGTAGCATCTGTGGTCCAGCTATTCTAGTTATGAAGGTTTACATATAAATGAAGGACTGTGTGTATAGCATTTGTTGAGACTAATGCTGTGGCTTGTGCATAAGATTATTACCATGCTCATGATTCTGTGTTTTTGCTTCTGTTTAATAGCTCAGAAAACTGTAATAGAGAAGTGAGCAGAAAAACAAGTTAACAAACCTGTACCGGTTTTTCTGTGTTACGGTGCTGCTTTGCCTTTCCTAAACTGCTCACTCCCCCACTTGCCCCAAGATGCGTGGTACTAGACAACAAGCAAGAGTTTGCCTACTTCTGTTTTAACTATGTACATACATACCTGCATTTTCCAGGCATTTATTATGTAGAGATCTGCTGTGTGCATCTTGAATAGTGCTTAGAAATGCAAATAAAACTCCCTTGTGCCATCTGCAAATATGAAGCCAGGGCTTTTCATCCTTTCTGTTGCTGACCTTTTGTGATTCTGTGTAGAACAGTTAATTACACATTCCCCATTATAGTGTGGCTTAAGCTAAAAGATCATTGTCCTTCCAGAGGGCAGCCAGATGGAACGGACTATAGTTCTAAGAGATGATTGAGCTCTCAGCAGAATAAAGAAGTGCCTTTACTGCTGCTATTTATGAAGGGAACAGCTTGTTGATCCAGGTCTGGGATTTTTCGGTAGCTCATCAGCCTTTCCGTTCTCATATACTGTTTTCTGTTAGCACTCAGGCTCAGAAGGAGAACTGGGGGATGGGGAACTTTTATGGAAGGTGTAAAAGGGAAAGCAGCTTCTCATCAGTCAGTTATTAGAAGGGTGTGCCAGGCCCTGAAAGAAATACTTGTGTCCTATAAGTACCTTTCTAGAAAAATCCTTTCTCTAGGCTACTAAAATCTAGACTTCAGTTCTCAGGTCAGGTAGATTTGTATTTCTTGTATGATGGACAATTTGTGTGTTCTTAAAAATGCCAGTGTCTTTTTCTTGTATAAATTGAGTTCAGCTGTAATTGGGTTGGAACAAGTAATTCTTGCTTTAGAATTCCTCTTTCCAATTTATAGCTGAAAAATAGGATATTGTCCCTTTCTTTCTTCTCCCATTAATACCTTCCCTCTTTTCAGTATCAGATGTGAGGTTATTAAAAATGTGATTAATAATCACCTAGTTTCATTATATAAAGACATGCTTATAACTGGATATAATGATCAAGTAATTCACAAGACTATTGATTACATTGACATTTGCTTGGGAATGGTTGTATTTTGTGACAAAATCTTTGGAGATTGGTCTTTATTGGCTGCAAAGCTAGAAAGTAGTAGAGCTTCTCTGGAAAAGAGGGAGGCTTTGGATAGAAAGGTTCAGCTGGCAGCCTATAAACTGCATCAGCAAACTGTCAGCATCCTTGTTCCTTTGTTAACGTGCACATGAAGTATATTAATTCTCAATGTAATCTCTGTCAGCCAAATGGTCTTTTTGAGCTTGAGACACATCACAAATCTATTTCATAGACAAACCTATTTATTATACTCTCAAAACCCACTGTACTTCACACAACTGAAGTGGTTTTTGGTGGCTTAGTACATTGCATTTAGTGACTATTTGACTGCACTTGTGTTCCTGTAATGCATGGTAAAGAGCTTCTTTGCTATACTTCTTAATATTGTGCTTTCAGATAAATCATCCAAACACAGTGTCACAGTGCCTCTGTAATCCTGGCAGGTTGTAGTCTTCTAACACTTATTTCTCTGTTTTGTCTGTAGGTCTCGTCACCCAGGGATGCTTTACAAAATGTTTTTGGCCAGTGTGGAATAAGAAGCCATGAGGGAAAGACTAGGGGTGGGAGGCGGAACTGCAGGTTTGTCCTGGTCACTGACTTGTGTTTGTCAGTGAGACAAACAGATCCAAAAGGCCTGAAGAAGCCGCAGCCATCACCCACTAACCGTTTGGAACTGTCCTCTGTGTAAAAAATTAAGAACATGCAACTTCTGTGCCATCTTCACTTCCTGACCAACGTTGCTGGGTGTGAGGGTGTGTATGTTCTGTTGGATGGCTGCCTCTGGAGATGGAATTTCGCAGCTCATGGAATGGACTCAGCTGATGTGTTGTAGTGATCTTTGGCGTGCTATGCTGCCTAATGTCTTCTAGTGTCTTTTATTTTCATGTTTATCTTGTGGGATTATTTTCTCCCACTTTCTAGGTTCTTGTTTTGATCTTGCTATCTGATACTTGGAGTGCTGGAGAGCAGTACTTGCATTCTCTGCTGTAACAGGCAGTCTTCCTTGGTGCACTGTTTCATCCTGCTCTGCCTGCCATGTCTATATAAGCTTCTCTTTAGCAGAATCCTGGGTTTTTTTTGTGTTAGCTTGCAGTTTCTCCTATGTGAGTATGCTCCCTGCTAGAGAATGGCTGTGGTTGGTGCTTTGTGACTTGATTCTACTGTGAGACAGACTTCCTCAGTTCTTCCTCCCTTCAAGCACCTCTCTTGCACATAACATCTTGCTCTTCTGTGAAAGTCTATAGTTACCTCTCGAAAATATTTGGTGGCGCATTTTGCTACCACAAAGGTCAGTGGTAATCAAGATAGAAAATTAAATGTTAGTTCTTCTCAGCAGGGAAAATAGGAATCTGCATTATTTCAGATTAAAACCACAAAGCTTATCCTTCCTCTGATTCCCCAGTCTAATGTTACTGCCTGGGTTTTGAGAAGATGATCTCATGGTGAGAGTGATATTCTATAAAAGGATAAATGGGCAGAGAGGGGGAATTTTTTTCTGCCCTCCTGAAAGCGTAGTGCTGGGAAGCAATGTGCCTGGAAGCAGCACATGTATTTTTGCATACATTATTAGAGCAGAGAAGGTTATTAACAGCTAAGTCCACATAGCAGCCCACAGAATCCTGCATTACAGCCCTTAAGTGTTTTCACCTTTTGCATAGTTGAAAGTACAGCCTGTGGAGCCTGTAGCATTTAGCATATTGTGTTCCACTGTGACCTAAATGGCCTTGGACTTGCATCAAGTAGACCTCTGCGTGCTGGAGTCTACAATATTGCCAAGCTATGCTGCATCTCCTGTCAGAGATGAAGGCACCTGGTGTCTGCACTCATGCAAATTGTTTGCTGCCCTTTGGTTCCTGTTAAATTGTTAGTTCAGACTTCTAATGGGCACTTGTTGGACTCCTCTGGGCTTTGCGGTAGTGGTGGAAGTGTTCTTTCTTCCATGTGACAATCTCCTTGCTCCTCCTTAAGAAATCTTAGAGATTTCCCTGTTATGAACTTGACTTTGCTTTCATTACTGGAATGTATTGCATTCAGCATCACTTGATGTGTTTGTAATCTGAGTATTTGAAGATTAAAAAAGCAGTTTCTTCTTTTCCTATGCTGTACATAAGGACTTCATGCTTGCCTGGAGCCGTCTCCAGCTCAACACCTTGTATAGCAGGTCTCCATGTAGCCAGTGGGCTTGTTGCTGTAGCCAAGCAGCAAAGATTTCCATGTAAATTTAAGTCTTCCTTCAGGGAGGAAACTCCTTTTCGTTGTCTTCAGTCTCATTCTCAAGACTGCAAGAAGAAACCTCAGTTTGATGCATTTACCTCCATTTTCCCTAGCACGGATGAGAGCAGGTGGTGTTAGTATGGACTTCTGTGGATTCTGTAACAAATACTGTGCAGGGTTAAAATAGTACAAGTTAATAATGCCTCCAGAAGAAGCATGGATACCTTCATCTCCTCTGTATGTCCTTGGGTTTTAGAATTGATAATATTTGACTTTTATTGAAGTGGCCAAAGTGCTGAAAGTTGGTTCTAAGTTTCAAGTCTGTGGCATCTTACATAATACCTGGAGTTGCATGCCATAAAGACTCCGGAATTTGCTGTGTAATATGATGATATGATGCTATTCCAGACTGTATGCAAACTGTAAATAAAGTGTAGGGGCTGCAGGCTGCATCTGCTTGCATCAAGTTGTGGCATACTGCTAGTAGATCTTTCTGTGGAGTGGTATGCAAGTGTTATGTGACAGGAAATTTAAGGTGATGTTACTAGTGGGGCTCTTGTTTACCCCACAAGGAGGGAGGGGAGGTTGTTTACACATCTGCAAGCATCTGGGGGAAGCCTGAGTTCTTGCTCTCCAGTGATGTGACAAATGATGTTTTGTCTCGTGAAGAAGCTTCTTATTTGCATTGATTAACCCTATAAAATGGATTCTGCCTTTCCAATGTTTTCTGATTGTCACTTCAGTTTACATTTTTCAATGTTGACTGATGAGAAAACAGTAAAAAATGAAGTAGGTGTCAGGGAAAGGAGCAGGATAAAATGTTTTTGTTACTTAGAAATGTCAAAAGAAATATGAAAACAGAACCCATTTTCTGGATTAATGTGTTTGGAGTTGTTGAGATGCCAAGTTTTCTGTACAATGTTTTTTGTAATTAAACTTCGGAATTCCTTTGTTTTTAAGAAGTTGATGTGCTTGTTTGACACTTGCTTCATTAAAATTGTTCAACGTTGAATCCATTCTGATTCAATTTTCATGAAAGAACTATTACTAGCATTGCCCTCTTGTCCAAGAGATTATTTGAAACTCCAGGCTAACTTTTGAAAGGAGAAAATGTGTCTCTTCCCCTCTCCATCCTCTCTCTGAAAAACCTAATGGAAGTAATTATTTCCAGAGGAGAAAACCTCAGAGATCTTTGGTTATAGTTAATTGTTATCAAGACCTTTCCTGTCATCTTTCTTCCCCAACCCGAATAACTTCAAAAATATTGAGTCTCTCTCCCTGAACCCTTTTTTGACATTCTTGTCCACCTTTGCCTTAATTTACTACCACAGTATTTATTTTCTTGTCCCATAAGAACCTTGTATATGACACCTATTGCCCTCTACTTGGTTTTCTTTATCCCTATGAGATTGTTATCATGTGTATTTCCTTCTGCTTGCTGAGTATAGAGCCAAACTGTATGTAGCCTCATGACATTTGTACTTTGAATGTAGTTCCTATGAGTTTGGATGAGTTCTGTCTGCAGAACTTACGCCCTTTCTAAGGTCACTGTGCTGTAAGCAACCATGTCTTTAGTTTGCTTTCGTGGTCACATTGTGTTATTTTGATTGCCAAATTAGTGCCTGGTCTTTTTAGGTACCAGCAGGCTTACTTCGGATACTATCTGCAATTCATCATGAGAGTGGTGAGGCACTGGAACAGGTTGCCCAGAGAAGTTGTAGACGTTCCAAACCTGGAAATGTTGAAAGCAAAGTTGCATGGGACCTTGAGCAACCTGTTTAGTAGGAGGTGTCCTTGCCCACAGCAGGAGGGCTAGGAGCTGGTTGATACTTAAGTTCTCTTCCAACTCAAACCATTCTATGATGATTCTATGACTGTGACATGAGACAGACTGCACACTGAGATTTACAGTGCTTTGGAAGTTTCGTACAACATCAGTTACAAAATCATAAAGATATAGATGGAACTCGGGAAAATATCCTGTAGGAGAATAGAATCACGTGGGACCAAATGGGCACACCTGAAGGGAGAAAAAAAAAAATAATAGATTAACTCAAAGAGAAAGATTAAGTTCCTTTGCAAGCTACAGCTTTGTGGTACTACAGCTGATGTCAGGAGCAGATGGTGATCCATCATGCTCATGCTCAATTTCAGACAATGTAGTGCAATACTTCAGCTGTTTTTTCCTGTTTGTTACCCCTGGTTTACTCTGCTGCTGGTCAATTAGATGGATGATTAATAATCATTTAAGGGAAGTTAGGGGGATTTGAGGACTTTGGAGAGGAAGAGATCACTTCCTCATTCCTTGGGCAGGTTCCTGTTAATAATGTATTTGGAATCTGAAATGAGGTCTGTTTTTCTAATCTGCATTTCAGTTATGTCCTTCAGAGTCAAGAGTGCACTCAGGCCTAACCTTTCTTCCTACCATAGATTTTTTTCCTCCTTGTAAGTCATGAATAGTTTTGCTGCTATTTTCTTCCTCCTTGCTTACTGTATTTCAGATTTAAAAAAAAAAACTTTTTAAACTTAAACATTTTAGAATGTATTATTGATTTACTATCTTAATTGCAAAATCTCTGGATTTTTTTTGTTTTGTACTATTTTGATATGTGGTGAAGTATCCACATCCATTATGTGATACAAAGAAAACATTTATGTCAACTGATTTATGGGTTATAGTAATGAGCCTGTAATTCTCGTGGGTTTTGTCTCTTTATCATTTGATGGTTTGTGTATCTGAAGATGCAACAATTTGAGTTGAAGGTTTGAAGTCTGTGTTGTTATTGGCAATGCGAGCTTGTGAATCTTTGTTCCAAAGCAATGACAAATGCAGGCAGGATATTTCTAAACACTATTTTGGGTGCAGTAGAAGGAGAAGGTGGCTGTATAGGTCATGCCAGGCATGAAAATATGTGGCTTCCTCCTCCAGAGTTTTCTAACTTAGAGAAACACCTTTTTTTCTGATAGATAGCACTGACCTGTGGCTACTGTGATCTCTATTTCTAAGGTATGTTGGGAGAGAGATAGAATCATAGAATGGTTTAGGTTGGAAGAGACCTCAGAGATCATCCAGTTCCAACCCGCTGCCATAGGCAGGGACACCTCCCACTAGAACAGGTCACTCAAGGCCTCATCCAACCTGGCCTTGAATACCTCCAGGGAGGGAGCAGCCACAACCTCCCTGGGCAACCCATTCTGCTGTTCATGCATTTTCTGTCTTCCAGTTGTTTCACTCCATTGTGAGAAAAACTGCAGCGTAGGTGTATTGTCTGTCTCTGTCTGTAGCCACAATACAGTGTTCAGACAGCTCCATAGCTCTGAAAATCGACAATTATTTAAAACTATCTAGATTTGATTTGCATTTGCATCACAATAAGGGAAACCTAGTACTGAAGTGCAGTTGTTTTAGGTAATTACTTCATGAATTGCTGAAGTAACTTAAAGATATGCATGGATCAACAATGTAGGAGAAGGGATTGCTTGTTCAGTTGAGTGGGGAATTGGATCATGCAAAATGTGTTAAATTAGGGTTTTAGTTCCTGATTCTGAAGTTGTTTAGCACAAGGTCAGTTTTCTGGTTCTGAATGGTGCCACTGAGTTGAATTGGCCTCCGTTAATAAAAAAAGGCTACCCAAATTATTTGCCGACAAGATCAGAAATAGGAGAAATAACGAAGTGCATCATAAACCAAAAATTCTGGAGATAAAGTATGTTCTCATGAATAAAGTACTGGAAACAGTGTGCCCAGTTAGCCCATTAGTGGGATTTGAAGTCACTGAATGTTACTAGCTGGCTACATTGTTCTATTTAGAATGCTTCTTTCGCGTCTCCTTCATGCTGTGTCTTTCTTTAGTTCCAGGTTTGTCTCATCAGAAATTCAGCTCCCATCTCCTCCTCATAACAATGTGTAAATAATTTACTGATGTTTAGAGCTGTTTTATATAGCCAAAATTCTGCTCTAGATTGCATGCTTTAGGGGAAGAGAACAATTTTTGGTTTTTTAACATGATCAGTAGTACTGTGAGATTCTGAAAGGGGGCTGCTAGGTGCACAGGGAGGTCAGGTTAGTAATATGGAATGGATGATTTTTGCAATGGTAAAAGAGAAGTTGTTTAACATGAGAGACTGGAAGTATAAGGTTCTCCAGGAAAATGAAGGTATCAGTATGCTTGCTAATCTGGTTGACAAGTGGGGTGCTAATCTGGTGGGGTGGAAAGTTTTTGATTTAAAGAGTTGAGAAGCTCTGGTTTTAGTAGGCAAAAGACCTTGATTCTCCTGCTGGTAATTGGGAAAGATTCCAGCTGGTCACAAGCACTGCTTTATTTTTTTAAGCTTTAGGATAAGGAAGTGAAAGAGAATTTTTGAGGAATGTGAGCAGGGTACTCTTCCAGACTTATCAGCATGCCTGTATTTAATTGGAATAGTGTAAGCATAAATAAGGAAGCTGTTTGTTAGAATCTGTTTCTCGTGTGTCTGTGCAGGCCTGACAAGAGTGCTCTGGTGTGCTTTTACCCTGGCCCCGTAGCTGTCCCTGTGATTATACTGGTTAAGAAATTGGTCTTGTTGATACTAAATCATGATTTGTGTCTGTGTTTCTGAATTGATGCAAGTCATTCCAGTACGTGAGGATTTGAAGATCCTCTCTTCTCTCTTTTCCTCTTGATGAAATTGTTCATCTCAGACTATAAAATGCTACTGTTTAGAGATTGTGGTGTTGGTTATTTGTGCTTTGGGAGGTCAGTGGCATTCATTCTTATCCTTACAGGTATGTTTGTGCTTTGGAGCCCACCTGTCCTTTTTTTTCCCCCGTAGATTTGGACTCTAAATACCTGTGTGTATAAAGAGTTTTGCCTATCCAAGTCCTTGTCTGTTAGGAATTGAGTAGAAGAGTGATACAATAATGAAGCAACTGAATACTTGGCTGTCTGGGAATGACAAAGAGATCCAGTTTTCATCCTGGAGTAATATTACCATGGGTTTCTCTTTCTATCTCATATCAGCAGGTTTAGTTTTATTAAACTTGCTCCAGCGTTAGTCAAGAGAGAATTCCCTCATCTCATTTATTTGAAATAGCAGTTCTTAAACCCAGGGCACCTGCGGAGAAATCCCAAGGTGAAATTTTAGTCCTATAAACTCCTCACCCTTCAAAAAGGCTGTTAACTGTATTAGTACTCTGATTCTTCTCAGAGGAAGCTTCTTTTCCTCTATGACATTTCAAACTCCTGTCCCAGTTGTTTTCATTTTTATTAGTGTGTAAACTGTTTGGACTGGTGGAGGAGATGCAGGAAGTTTATCAGAAGTGCAGGCCAGCAGGATAGCTGAGTCCAGGGGAGTGAAAAGCTCTGGAAATGTAACCTAATGCCTTTCCCAGAAAGGGCTGTGGCTGTTGTAGCATGAATGTTGTATATGCTCTGGAACAGCAGCATACCTGCTGTTTCCTTTGTGTGCTGGTATGCATTTTGGAGGGTGCTGATATTGTCCTCAAAGGGTTTCAGTTCTCTTAAAACAAGCTTCAAAGAAGCTATTAGAATAAATGGAGCTCTACATTGGCATGTGGCTTCCAAGCATACTCTATGAGTTTGATATGCAGAAGGGAAAGGGCATCATTTAGTTCAGGTTACTAACATTAATAGTGAGTGGCCCTGTTAGATGTGAACACAGAGTCCAGTTCTGTTTACAACTTTTTTTTTTCCTGAAAAGGATAAAAATCACGTTTTGCCCTCACACCATTAAAAATCTCTTAAGGAACTTTGCAGAATAAGCACAGCAGGAATAAGAGGATACAGGAACAGGATTTACTTTTCTTCTTGGGTACTGACTGTGTAGAAATGGTTGCATTTTTATTTTCGGGATGTCTGGATTCAGACCTTCAAATTCCATGTTTTCTTGAAGTGTTTTCTGAGCAGAACAAGTACCAAATGTGAAAATGGAATTCCAGCTGCACCAGCGATCCAGGACTTCACAGTTAGGTGGTGAATGTGCATTTCCGGATGTCTGCAATATCTATCCACACAAGGAAATGAAGCCATTTTCTGCGGGGGGAAGCAGTGCCCTCTAATGATAGATGTTGGTATCTTGAAATGGGGGGGGGGAAAGGCCTCTTAGTGAAAGCCTGAGCCAGGGGTCTTCTGCCTGTGGAAACTTAAAATTCTGTTATTGTTCTAGGCAGATGGTAGTTTCTTGGGGGATTTTTAATTTTTTTTTAAATTTTGGGTAGTGTCTCTCATGCAAATACTTTTCCTACTGTATTTTGAGGGCTGGTGGGTGTAGGGAGTGGTACAGCAAGCATTCTAGTGTTACAAGGAAATACTGGTGTGACAAATAAAACCTGAACTCCATTTACATGTCTTTGAAATTGTTCTGACAGCAAGGAATGGTTGTGATAAAGGTTTCTAGTTGGCTAAAGCTGATTCTGTGTGTTGGCTGATAACATAAAATCAGCACTGCTGACTTCTAGCTTCCGAACTAGCAGGAGCTGTGAACACATAAATCCATGTAATGGAAGCTTTGCATCTGTTGGTATTTACATAGTGCTGTGTCTTTGCAGAGCTGGCTTTAATTTGGAAGCCTGCAATGGCTTCACACTTGAACAGCACTTCCAGCTCTCAGGAAATGGAGTATATACAGCCTGGTGGTAGCTGCTTCACTGTGATCTCACTCCAGCCAAGAGCATCCCTGCCCAACTGTGAGCCTCACTAAGTCAAACTACCCAGCTTTTTCCTTGCTGAAGGTTTTCTGTGTTTTGTGAATTGGCTGAGCTCATATAGATGTCTGGCAAGTGCTAGCATTTGAGCAAAGTAAGCAGAGGATCAGAGAGGAAAGAATCAGGAAATTCTCTCTGGAGGTATCTTGCTTGCATTTTATAGGATATCAAAGAGCTGTGTTGCTTGGAAAAGACCTCTAAGATCATAGAGTCCAAACTTTGGCTCACTGTTTCATGAAACTATACGGAAATGATGTGGGAGTACAGACTGTAGACAGCCATCCCCTTTCCAGCATCTAAAACTGTTGGTCAGTGTATCACAATCTAACTTCTGATTCCATCCTTTTACCCTTACATGTATGTTTTCCTGTCCTACACATTTTCCTGTCCTCTCTGCCTTTTTCTTTCTTGCCCGCTTTCTTTGTGCCGAGTTGTTTCAGTTTAAAACAAGCTAAAATTAGCTAAGTACTGCTGCCAACAAAGCTTTTTCCTGTAGAGGAAGTTTCTTCTCAACGGTTGTCACTGGAGGAACAGTGAATTGGGAAGACCCTAACAACTACTGCAATCGAAGTGTTTAGAAATGGCAGAAGTATGGAGATAAGTGTTTTAAATTACCCTGTCTTCTGCGAGATGGTGGTAACAAATCAATCCAGCAACAGTGCCGGTTTTCTCTGGTACCACTNACTGATTAAAGAGCATACACAAAGTAACAAATTCCTGGCTGCCTCCCTTGGGGTATGCATTCAACTGGAGAAAGAGTGTTTAAGGAAGAATGTGTTGTGCTGTTTAAGCACGCTTCAAAGAACATATCTTTTCTTACCTGGTAGAAATTCCTCCAAATAGAATTCACTTCCAATCATCTTGGTTGCTTTTTGTTTGTTTGTTTTTATTTTGTTTTGTTTTCCCCAGACCATAAGTCAGTAGAACTCATCTATATTACCCATGGGCCAGTTTGTACAGGGGTTGCTTAATCTGGGCACGTCCTTACCTGGAATTGAAAGTCTGTTGTATTTAATGGAGTGTTAACTCAGTTTATTCTCTGGGATTTGTGCAGTAATTTTATTGCCTGCAAAAGGAGCAATTTGAAATGAGATGAAGTGTAGGTATACTCTGTTAATGTACCTTCTGAGCTTGGCAATGATGCCTGGACATGCTTGTCTTTTTCTGGTGTTAATATTTGTTCATCGCATCTCTTGCATCTCTGAATTTTTGAGGGTTACCTTCCTTCTTTCAGGAAATGGATCTGTATGTATTGCATCTGATCTGTTTCCAAAGCTAGTAGCTCATCTTGGACTAATGCAAGTTCTTGATTTCTGCAGGGTTCCATGGGCATAACCACAGGCAGGATTTGGTCTCCACATCTTCCTGTATCCCAAGTCTGGCCCCTCTCACCTTCCATTCAGGCCTCCCCTGTGACTCTTTGCTGCTGATGTTTGCTTTTTGACTTGCATGAAATAATTTGGTGCTTCCTCCAGCTCTCTAAGTCATTTTATTGCTGTAAAACCATCCTTTTTGTCTAGGCACTCAATTTTTACTGAAACTATGCTGTAGATTACCATCTACCCAGTTTACCACACTCTTGTTTTGTTTACCCTATCTTGTTTTGTCCTGATTCAGTGCCTTAAAACAAAATGTATCAGATGTTATTGGTGGTGTAGACAAACATCAGAGTATTGGTGGGTTCTGAAGATAGTGTTGGTTAATAAAGCTATTTGACAGTTGAGTTCAATGATGTTGTAGGAGAATATGCAGTGAATTGCAGCCCAAGACCAAGATGTTGAAGAAGCAGGTTCTTCTCATATGGAGGCACCAGCAGAACAAATACAGAGAGGAAATCAAAGACAAGGAACAGAACTTAAAGATTACTGACAGTGCAGTGTGACAGGAGGCAGTGTGAAGGACTTCTCAGATGAAGCAATTCTATGAGGTAGGACAGTGTAGATCAGCATCCCTGCCTTAGGACACACAGCTGAATTGTTTGGTCCTCTTACCGGAGGTCTTGAAACTTCCTTATGATAAGAGCATGGACAACAGTTTTATGAACACTAAAACCCACTTGAATGTTGCCAAATTACTAGGCAGTTTGCCTTTAACGTGAGACAAACATGGAATGGCACATCTGTTAAACTAGCCTGGATAGGTTATGTGGTATTTATGCTGGCTATAGAGGAGCAACAGCACTAACTTCATCAGGAACTCTTCTGAAGCACACTTATGCCCTGAACTAATATGAAATATCAGGTTTGTCTCAGGTTATTGTCATGTGAGTTTGATATTTCTATCTAGTAGTAGATATTTCACAACTGGATCGGCTGTTTTGTAGAGACAAAGCTTCAGAGGAAAGTTTTGGCTCCTTGGAAAGAATAAAAACTTACTGAATTTGCTGGAAATAGGATTTCATCTGCAATCTTCAGCAATTATCTATGTGGTTATGGATTAGCAGCCTGTAGGGAAGCTGAAACTGGCTCTGCAGCTTCTCCTATAGCATTCCAGCATCTCCAGTTGTGCGATACAGCTTCACAGAGGGATCCGCATGGGGTTTCTCCTAAGAAAAATCAAAGAGGAGCTCCTGCAATGCATGGTAAGACTCAAGGAGCACACATTTCTTCAGCTAAAATAGCAGAGCTCCTTCACTTTTAATGGGATCACTGTTTCAATGCTGAGTTTCTCATATTATTGATACTTAGCAGTTGGGCTCCAATTTGATGATAAAATATCAGTACTTTAAAATCCCAGCAATGAAGGAGTTTCAAATCATGAAAATGTCAGTCCTGTCACTTAAAGAAATGCTTTTATTACCTTCTGTCACTTTCTCCTAATGATATGGAATTTCAACTTGATTTTAAAATTCTCTAGTAGTAAATTCACCAAATGTAGTATTTTGCTATCCAGGGCCAATGCTTTTTCACATCACTGGAGATGAGTTGAAAAGAAAATGTCCTCAGGGTGAGGTGTGAGCCTCTATCCAGATAAGGTTCAGTTTTCAGGCTGCAAGATTTTCTATGACACAGACTGTTTCTATCTCATGTGTGGTCAACACACTAGTGAAAGGTCCTTGGGTACTTCAGTGATGAGGATTGAGAAAAGAGCTGATGTAGACAGGGCTCTTTGGCATCATTTTCTTAGCTTCAGTTCTTGACTGTGCAAATGAAGAGAGTAAACATCATACATAGGGACTGAGAGCTGCCTGACAAGGGCTGTGTTTCTAGCCTGTATGTCAGCACTGTCCAGGAAATATCACTGTGATCTCAACAGGTATCTATAGGCATTGTCTTGGTAAATCATCTGCCTCTATTGATAGTTACAGATACAGTTATGAGGATTAGGCATTTTAAATAGTGATTTTTTTTTACTTTATTGTTGTTATTTAAGGTAGCCTCGGAATATCTTTTTCTGTTTGAGATGTGCTGCCTAAAGCAGTACAAATACTGCAGCTAAATCTTATTTCCTTTATTGTCTTTCAAGCTCTGGCCATTAAAGATGCAAGCAGAAACAATGTCCACACAAGAAAGTGGCAAAGGTCTTCTGTACTTTTCTGAGAACTGTCCTTTTTAATTTGCATGTCAGAGTAGTCAGAAAATGCATCAGAAAGGTGTAGTGGGTAAAAGAATGAGGGACATGGCTGAGTGTAGGAGCCAGAAATAACCTTTTGACAGAAATCGGCCAGAAACTACCAGTGTAATGAAAATTTAACTCTTTAAACATGAACTTATAGTCTTCCTGGACATATATTTGTGCCAAAATGCTTCCTTTAGGTGTGGACATTAATAAAGTGAAACAATTCAATATTGAAATCACTACCCATTCAGTCTTACATAATTTCACAGTATCAGTTTAGAAACACATTTTTAGCATGGTAATGAGCCCTGCCTGGGTTCATTGTCTGAAGAGACTGCATAGTAAATAACACTGTTGCAAGCAATTTATTTCTCAGAATTCTATATTCACCACTCTTCACTGTCTGTATCTCCTCTTCTCTGGAGGGACTACTTAGTCTCTTCTGAATGTCAGCCTTGCTCCTCACTTTCCACTGCTTTTTGAAGATTTGGAAGATATGGTATCCTGCTACTAGGTGTTTAACTGGGGAAAGATTAATAATGAGTGCCATTTCAGCTGAGGGGAGAGTGGCAGTGTCAGCAAACTTGCACTGTGATTAGAAGCTGGTGACCATGCTGGGAGGATGGAGCTGTGTACAGAGGAAAAAAAAAAAAAAAAAAGTCAGGCAAAATCACCTTTTCCCACTCATTCTATGCAAGGGGGAAGTCACAGGTGAGACATCTTGTTTTATCAACTCAGTGTGAAAACAGATTAGATTTAAGTTTCACTGGTGCATCTAGAGCTGGCACAGTTGCTGCCCAAGAGGGAAAGGTGTCTGTCAGCTCTGTCTCCCAAGAGGCATTGTCTGCTGGGCTTCTGTGATGAGCAGGTTCAGAGTTAGTGTTAGTCTGGATGGTTCATTAGTTTAAATGTCTGGTTTGGGGAGTTATGTTCTCAAGCAAAGGCTTCTAAATATAAAATAGTCTTGTGAAGTTTTCATCTTATGAATATTCACTTGTTGAATTTGCATTTTGTTTTTCATCTCTCAGCTTCTAACAGTGAGCCTTACAGAGAGGACAGCCCTACCATCTGTTGGAGTAAACTATCTGATGCAAAGGTTTTGCAAAAACAGTACCTTGTTGTTTAATCTGTCCACACACTTTCCTCAGTTTCTTTAGGAACATCTCAAAGACACATCCATTGTCATATACCAGCTGTAATAACCCAGGAAGTGAGCACAATTTTGATGATCTCTGCACCCTTGATTGGTTGACCACTTCAGTCAATACTATAATAAAATGTTCCTTGAGAGACTAAGGTTATTTCAGCAGCTGTACATGGTACAGCAAGCCTCTGATGAACTTGGAAGAGGACAAACATCTGTCACCTGCTTGTTGGGCTTTTAGAGTGCATGCTTTGGAGCTACAGGGAGGAATATTTGTTAGGATGAAGGGTTATCTCTAGAACTTGAGATGAAGCCTGCCTTCTCCAGTTAGATATGCATGGTTCATGACCTGCTCTGAGAGCATTAGCTGTTGCTTTCATATACACTGCAATCACTTGAAAGAAATGGATTTATAGGGGGGATGCATTTTTTACAGCCCTCCTCACAATACTCTTGGATGCTTGATTGGCTCTAGGCAGAGGGCTTTGTTTTACTGTTCTCATTTACTTTCCTTTTTCAGCTGTGTATCAAGTTATTTCCTAATCCGGCTTCACATGGTGGCTAATGGAACAGAATTGATGCAATTGCTCCAAAAAAAGGCTTTTAGCCAGTAGAGTCTAATTAAAGCAACTTTTTTTTTTTTTTTTTATAAAATCCTTCCAAGAACCCACTTTGTGTCAGATGAATATATATGCAATAATTTGCCAGCCTGATGGAGACAGAAGTTGAAATGTGCTTGAAGCAGCTATATTCAACCGTATGGAAGTGCTGGCACTACCTGGAGCTTATTTCTCCCACAAGGTGATATTTCTACCATGTAATCTTGCTGCTTCCTGCTGTAGGCAGTATTACAGAGAATGCATCAGAAAATTTGTCAAAATGGTTTTCTGTCAGAAGATTCCATTTTAGTTATGCCCATGGGAAAAAAATGGATAGATTTAGTTGAAAATTCAGAGTCCTCAGGTTTGATCAGCTTGGGTTTTCCGGGAGAAAGTCCATATTCCAAATTGCAAAAGCACATGCATTTACAAATCCTACCCTTAGGGTCTTCAGGGAAATGGTTTCTTTGATCTTGCCTGCTTCTTCCATGTGCTTAGTTGCTCAAGCAGAGACTGAGGAGAGGAGCTCTTTCAAATAGAGCTCTGCTCCCAGGTGAAAAAAAGAAGTAACAAGCCACTGATAATCCTTATTATTGAAACTAAACAATTATGTTGGCTAATTGAATGTGTGTTAGGTTCTCAGTGACTATGAAAACAGTGGCAAGAGGTCTAAGCTGCAGTTAAGGTGCCATACTGCCATGATGTGACATGGACTGCTCTTTGTACCTGCTGCCTCTAATCTGGTGGTTGTGAAATTGTCTCGTAATTTCACCTCTCTTCCAAATCCTCCTGCGATGTTAGACTGAGAAATCAGTGCTTGGAAGAATGGAGTCATCACAGATACAGCTTCCACTCCAAGTTGCCAGCAGCATTTTTCTTTTTTTTTTAAACTTACTTCAGTATTGGTGAATCCACTTAACAAGCCTTACCAAGGTATCTCATTACCTGACCCACAGCCATCCTCAGGAGGAGGGAGTGATGGAATGCATGAGTTGCAGCTGGTACTTACTAGCCTCAAGACATAGTGGAAAGACGTGGTAGATAAGCATGTAAGAGTGAGTATCTCTGTTTTTCTTCCCTCTGTAAGAGTCCCTGTACTTCAGAACAGATCATCATAATTCCTTTCCCTTACTGTCTTAAAAGACCAAACAGCCCCTTACTCCTCACTTGGAGCTTTTACTCTCTCTAATGTAGAGTCTTCCCTATCACTCACTAGGGAGCCCAGTAAGTTGTACCTCTCAAAATCTTTCCCATCCAACCTTCTGTCTTAAAAAAAAAAAAAAAAAAAAAAAAAAAAAAGGGGTTTATTTTATTTTCCTGAAGGCAATGTAATTTCCTGACTATCNAAAAAAAAAAAAAAAAAAAAAAGTATTAAAAATCTTTTATCTGCCTCTCCTTTTCCTCCTGGTCTCTTGCACCTGAGCTGGCTGTATCTGTGAAGCTCCAAAGCCTGTAAGTGATGCTGTTTGCCTCTGAGTCAGAGAGGCTTTTAAATCTGAGTGTAAAACGAGCCTCCTACAGCAGTAAACAGAGCGATCATATACCTCCTTTGAAGTTACCATTTAAATAACCCCCAGGGCTTTACTAATGCGGGAAGCCAGCAAGAGGAAATAATTCCCTCCTCCTTCTCTTCCCGCACCCCCCCTCCCCCCCCTCCCCAAAGCAGGGAAAATGAAAATGAATCGACTGGCAGAGGAGGGGCACTGGTTCTGGTACTGCAGAAGAGATGAACAGCTCTCACTTGCAGCTTAGTTAGTGAGTCAGCACATACTCACTCATGGACACAATTTATTAACCCATAAACACTGCAGATGATGGTGTTATCTCTATGATAAAGTAATTTTAATTTGCTATATAATTTATAAGGTAAGGATGCTGCTGCTTGCCTGTGTCTGCTCATGTGTCCAGGTCCCAGCTTGATGTTAGGGAGAGGAAACAAAAAGGAGGAGTCTTGGCAGGACTATTGGAGCTGACCTGATTGCAGACCATTTTTTTATTGGTTCCCTACCCCTTTAGGTTGTTCCCAGTGCTGCTAACTCATGAAAAGGTGATGTGTATTTTTGGGCCTCCAGCTCTATGTCTGAATTGATGGTTGGATTTTTTTTCCTGACAGAGTATGAGTCCAAGTGAGTGTGTGTGATATCTGACAACACCCGAGGGGTGTTTGGTGATGTGCTGGAAAGGAGGCCATGGTTTACTGAATGGGATACAGTCATTATATGCTATTGAGATTAAAGTAGGGCCTTCTCTGCGGGTTGATGGCATACAGCTACCAAATCTGAGCATCTGTGCCTTTTGAGACCTTTCTAATTAGTGTGTGCTGCAATAATGTAATGGGACAGCTTTCTGGTCGGAAAGTACCTTTACACAGTACTGGAGTGGTTGGGAACTGGGGAACCTGGAGAACTAATGCTCTTTCTTTCCTGGATGTTTGTTGTTTATCAGTTAGGTTAACTAGTCAAAACCTAAATGAGTTCACTCCTTTAAGTGATTTATTAAATAGTAAGCTGTATTCAAATACCTAAATAGACTTTATTAGTGTAGCGCATCAACTGGAGAATGCCCCAAAGACATCTTAGCCTAAGTCTGAATCTTACCAAGCTGCCAGAGGTCCGTTTCTTCTGCAATCAAAGATGCATCTCTCATGGATTCCTGCATTTTTCAGACTGCTCAGAATAGAGTGTTTGGAGCTTATCTTCCATAAGGGGAAAGATGTACGCTTGTGGACATGCTGCTAGTCAGTCCTTGGCCCAATTGAAAACGTGTGGACTTTCCAAGGCAATTAGACCTGCAATAATTGTAATTTGCTCCTTAATCCAGGAGTATCTCCCTCTGTATCTGTGTTTACGTGAAGCTGCTGAACAATTTGATTAGGTGCTTAGAATAAGCTGTGTAATTGTGCCGTGATATTCCTGATGCATGTATTACTTCCAGTGTTTATCACTGCCCGCAGCTGTAGCACCATTTAGCTGGGTCTCCCTTGTGCTAAATATTGTACAGACATATGCTGAAGCTGTTTGACAGAATTTTGGGAAATTAGAGTTTTAAGTGTGCTTGGAACTGGCCACTTCTGCTTTCTCAGAGAGTCCTCCTGAGGATGGAAGATTAGAGCCAGACCGTCCTCTTTTCATATCCACAGCACGGCTTTCTGTTTCATCAAATACATTTCATTGTGAGCTGAATTCTTTTCCAGCTTCTTTTGCACTTTGCCAGATTCCTTTGACCTTGTGCCAATGCCTCTATCAAAAACACTGCAGAAAGCAAAAGAGTGGCAGCCTGATTGGGTAGTACATTAAGTCAAAATATTTTAAGCTTAAGACTGATGGGTATGATTCTTCTATTTCAACCTGCTCCTTCAGATTAAAAAGCTGCTAAAAGCTTCGACATGTCTTGATGCATCTGCTGCTTCATGACCAATGAATGGCATGTCCAGGACTGGAGGCTGTGGGTAGGAGGATGATATTTTGTGATAAATGTATCTGAAGGTGTTTTATGCTCAGAAAGTTTTTTAAAAGCCTTCTACAGCAGGCGATCAATCTGTTAGGAAGACTGCTGAAATAGCATCTAGCTCTCCTTTGACTTTGAGGAACAAGTCAAGTCTAAAAAGACCATAGACCTCTAACATATGCAAAGTCACTTTTCTGCTTATGCCTCTTTCTTCCCTTCCCCTCTGCTCTGCTGTCGCTGTGTTCAATTGGCTTTAACTGCAGAATATAATTCTCTAATACGTTGTGTATCCGATCTCTTATTAATCCCCCAGCACTTTTTACAGTTCCATGCCTGTGTGATTAAATCTGCAAAGCATTTCCATGAGAAACTATAAAATAACAGATTATTGTTATTTTTCACTTGCCCTGCATTAAGTCTGTGGTGTCAAAGGTTCAATGAACCAGATTCTGTGGTGATGAGAATCAGTGATGGTAGAGCTGATTGATTTGGATTTAATAGTGTGAGAATATGAGGATTTCCTGAGTAGACTAGAAGGCTGAAAACATGCTCAGAGACATATCTGGTAGAGCCAGTCTATAAAACCTTTGAAATAATGAAAAGGCATAAATATCAGGCTTCTTCCTGTCAGATGACTGTGATCTGTCACAGCACTAGTGCTGGAAGCAGGAGAGGCACAGAGGCTACAGAAGGCAAATCATATTTCTGGAAAGAGTTGGTGGGATTCAGAACTTGTTTGAGCTCACACAAAATCTTGGGACTGAGGCCAAGCACTATTTCTGGAATTTGAGATTGACCCATGGCTAGGATTAAGAGCTTGAATTTTATTTGTTTAAGTCTGAGACTGAACTTAGTTGACACATACTGGTTGGGATTCTAGGAAATCAAAGGAAGCTTCATTGACTGACATGAAAGTTAGTTTTCAAATACTAGTAAGAAATCAAATATATTTGAACTGTGTTCCAACAGCAAAATGAGAACTCAAACTGGTGACACTTAGTCTGACCTCAACACCCTCATTTTGCCTACATTTTGGAACCTGAGTGGGAGGGACAGAGAAGAGGTAAATGTCTGGCAAATAGAAATTCAATTGGTTTAATATAAAAACTACTTTGCTGCAGTCTAACTGGAGCCCTTATTAAGAATCTAATGGTACTTCTAAACAGTGAGAGCAGCTCCCTTGGTGGGTGCAATCTCCAGTCATACGCCAACATTGCTTTTGACATATTTATGACTCCAATAAAATCTCCCATCTGGTATATTTTAAAATAAAATTGAAAATTTATCACTTTCCTTTAGTTGCTCTGTCGTTCTTCCCGAGAGAAGATAGCCAGGCTGAGATTATTGCATCGGCAGACTGTCAGCTGAGGTTAGGCTGAGGTGTGATTTAAATTTCAATACTTTCCACATTACAGCTGTCTGGGGTGGGGAAATTACAAGGGAAAAGCAGAGAGTCTGCTGTTTTTATTCATTAGTCTCTCTTGATTTGTTTTGTTTTCCTTTTGGTTAGCCCTACTCACCACATACAGCAAATGGACAAGAAGAAATACTCCTCGTTTTTCTGGATTTCCACAATGTTTGCTGATCAGAGGCTTTCGGGAGGAGATGAGACAGAACTTGAATGTTGCTTCCCGCCTCACTATACCATTAGACTGGGTCGTGATAGCAGGAAGAGATCCTTCTCCACATGCATTCTCTCTCAGGCATTGGATTGGGCTGCCCAGGGAGGTGGTTGAGTCACCAACCCTGGATGTGTTAAAAACGTTTGGATGTGGTGCCTGGGGATACGGTTTAGGGTGCACCTTGTAGAGTAGGGTTCTGGATTTGACTTGGTGATCCTGAGGATCTTTTCCAGCCTGAATGTTTCTGTGATTCTGTGGTGCAGTGCAGTGTAAGCTTGTAGAGCCTGTCTTAAGGAGATTGTAACTTTTGGCAGCACAGAGCTGAGGGAGCTGTGTTGATTTGATTTCCCTGGTGAGAAACCAAGGAAGAGATGTGGATGGTGTTTCGTATCACTTGGAGAGCTCTAAGTACGTCTAGTTCCATCACAACAGAGAAATGTACGTTTCTAGAAGGAGCAAACATACTGTGGATGTAGTTAGCTGTTTCCGAGCCTGTATCGTGAGTGTACATTAGGCACTTTTAAGCAGCCTGCAGTAGAGGGACATAGCTGAAGTCATTCTGGAAAGTGAAGCAGCTGAGGCTGAGTGGACAGAAACTGGGCCAGGGCTGGTTTCTGAATAAATTGCTTTCTCACAAAATGATATGCAAATCTTTCTGAAGTGGAAGACTCTCTGGGCCTCCTGGGGCCCAGGCATGCAGCAGTGCATTCTTCCTCAGCTTTGATTAATGCTGGAGTCATGCCTGGCTGGGCACTCCGGCATTGCCCGCTGACGCGTTTGATTAGGTGCATTTGTTTCAGTTTAGATACTCGATCTACTGACTGTAACATTATCAGAAGTCTTATCTGGGCAATATAGGGGAAGAAAATGTCTTTATCCTCCACCTCCTACAATTGCTTCATTGCTCAGATTGTGACTCAAGCTGCAGTGAAAGTTGTAACTGATGTCTTGTGCTGTAGTTGCATAGGTAGTAAGGTGGAAGGGCAAAGAGGTCATCAGGGTCCCCAGGTGAAGATTGCTGTAGTTTACCCCCACAAGCTTGAATCCTGGACCCACTAGCCAGGGGAAAGAATGGGAGAATGAAAAATTAATTTCTGTGTGGGTTCTTGACTGGTGCAGCAGCTTGGCAATCCTGACACAGCAGCTATAGATTACAGGATCACAGGATGTCAGGGATTGGAAGGGACCCAAAGAGATCATTGAATTCAACCCTCCTGCCAGAGCAGGACCACACAATCTAGCTCAGGTCACAGAGGAACACATCCAGACAGGCCTTGAAAGTCTCCAGAGAAGGAGACTCCACAACCTCTCTGGGGAGCCTGTTCCAGTGCTCTGTCGCCCTTTCAGTAAAGGTGAGGTGGAACCTCCTGTGCGGCAGCTTATACCCACTGCTCCTTGTCCTATCACAGGAAGCAACTCAGCAGAGCCTGTCTTCCCCGTCCTGACAGTCAGTCCTCAGATATTTATAAACTTTTATTGAATCTCCTCTCAGTCTTCTCTTCTCCAGACTAAAATGCCCCAAGTCCCTCAGCCTCTCCTCATCAGTCCCCTACATCCATCTAGCCCTCCACTGGACCCTCTCCAGCAGATAACTGTTCCTCTCAAACTGAGGAGCCCAAAACTGAACACAGTACTTAAGGTTAGCTCTGGGGAATTGCATCCAGCTGTGCAGATGCTCACACTGGGAGAAGAGTGAATTCTATACATTAAGAGCTGTAGGTATTGAACCTGCAGGGAGGGGCAGTTGTGACCTCAGACCCACTGTTCTGTGTGCTGTGATGTGCTCTGAACTATAGGCTGAGATGCAACTCCAGTGCATTAGGCTTATGAAATGCAGCCTTCATGTAAGAGGTGACTCAAGTAGAACATGACCAATTTGTGTGCATAAGCTGTGTGTTTGTATTGTGTGTTTCTCATTTCTGAATTTCTGCATTTTGGGCTTCTTATGTGCTTATAGGCTTCTTCTGATATGTGCTTGTGAGGTGAACATAAGGTTAAGGATCTGCCTGTGTGCATTTGAGCACAGTGTCAGTCTCTGGGGAATACTTTGTGGTGCCTGCTGTGCTCTCAGCAGTGTGCGTTTTGTACACACACAGTACGTATGTGTGTGTCCTTTCATCTGATTGTTCTGGTTTCCTGTTTTCTGGGCTAAGCAGCTAAAGCTGCTTTTTGAGTACATCAGGGCATATGATCTCCTTTCACAGCAATTGTACATTTGTTAATGTCAGATTCATTCAAAACAGATATAGAATTGCAGTTCTTGGTTTGGTAGACCTACTCTTTGTTGCATAGAATGAATGGATGTTTTGTTTGTGTGCTCAATGTATATATTCTCTCTTAGTACACATGCTCTTACTGTCTCTGGAAACAAGCAATTTGCACTGCAAGTAACCTGTGCCTTGCTCGTGAACTGAAGCTGTGTTTGTGAAGGTGTGAGGCTTGGGGAAGTGTGGCTGGAAAGCTGCCTAGCTGAAAGGGACCTGGGGGTTTTAATTGACAAGTAACAGAATACGAGCAAGCAGTGTGCCCAGGTGGCAAAGAAAGCCAATGACATCCTGTCTGGAATTAGAAATGTTGTGTCCAGCAGGAGTAGGGAGGTGATTGGCCCCTGGTACTCAGCTCTGGTGAGGATACACCCTGAGTATTACGTCCCATTTTGGGCACCTCATTATAAGAGGGATGTGGAGGTGCTGGAGCCAGTGCAGAGGAGGGCAACAAAGCTGGAGAAGGATCTGGAGAATAAATCTTATGAGGAGTGACTGAGGGAGCTGGGCATGGTTAGTTTGAAAAAGAGGAGATTGAGGAGGTGAGTCGTCATTGCTGTCTACAGCTACCTGAAAGGAAGTTGTGGAGATGTGGATGCTGGTCTCTTCTCACAGGTAAATAGGGAAAGAACAAAAGGGAATAGCCTCAAGCTGCTACTGGGTAGGTTTAGACTGGGCATTAGGGAAAAAAAAATTCACAGTAAGAGTTGTCAGGCATTAGAACAGTCTGCCTAAGGAGGTGGTTGAGTCACCAACCCTGGATATGTTTAAAAGTAATTTGGATGTGGTACTTGGGGATATGGTGTAGGGGGTAAGCCTTGTAGAGTAGGGTTCTGGGTTGGACTTGATGATCCTGAGGGGCTTTTCCAGTCTGAATGTTTATGTTTCTGTTGAGCATCTGTGTGCAGTGTGTGGTAAAAGTGTGCTTTGTGTCTGAAATTCAGCGTGCTCAGTTCTATTGTGGTGCAGCCTAAGCACATCTTCTCTTGCCTTTGCTGGCAGAGTACGGAAGTGTTGAGTCTTCATATTGTTGAAATAACAGAAGAGTTGCCCACATATTTTCTAATTTAAAAAAATGTCCTCCAGCTCCCATGGTTTAAATTTCTAAGTGTCTGCCCAATTGATATATGCCAAAACATCAGGAAGGATATTTAAGCTATGTCAGTGAAATGGAACCAAGTCATGAGTTAATGCTTTTCTGATGCCATATAAAAGGGAAAATAGTGAAGAAGAGCTGCAAGTAAAATACAAAATGAACGAGATGAACCAAGCTCAAGTCAGGAGCTTTCTTCTTAAATTGGAGACATTTCCAGCAAAAGAATTCACATGACTGTATTTCTATTCTTTGCCTTCTGTGATCATACCATCCTGTCCCAGATCTCACAACCTCTAGAGTCAGTCCCCAAGAACAAGGAAGGATGAGGTAGCCCTCCTAACCTTGTTGCTTCCTCTTGGCTGTCTTGTCAGGTGCTTTGAAAGTGAGTCAAGGCCTTCATTATCCCACCATTTCTTCTCAATGACATTTTAAAGACCTGACACAGCACAGGCCTGCTGCTTTTCTCTGTAATTATCTGGTTTCCTTGTTGGGACTGAAATTATTGCCCTGTAAGAGTGCAACGTCCTTATTACCGCCTAAGAGCTAACCAAACACAGACCTGCCCAGCTGCACCTAGCACTACTCCACATATTCAGACTTAAAAAATATTTTCCTTGTCTTATGGGCTGTACCGTGGAGTACATCACTCAGATGAGAGCAGTGGAGCTGGAGGGAAGGTAGTGTGTGACTGGAGAGGTGGCGTGCTCTGGTGGAGATGAAGAGAAGGTGATGTGTGGCTGGAGAGGCAGCTCACTGTGGTGGAGATAGGAAAAAGAGAGAAGGAGCACAGTGAAAGGAGATGGGCAGGGAGTGGGGATGGCAAGGGTCAAGCAGCACCAAATAATAGAACAAATGCCCTGAAGGCAAGGATAGGAGTGGCACAGCATGGCTTTGAGAAGAAGGAACTGCGAAGGACTTAGGAGAGCTGTCACACTCTGGGGCAGCTGAAGCAGTCTCCAACCTGCAGAATCTGAGCAAAAATGAAACTCCATGTACAACTGAGGGGATGTGAGGTGGTGTGTGTTAGTAGATTGCTAGGAGATGGTCACAGGTGGCTTAGCTCATTTTTTTTTCTGTGTGTCTCTTCTAATGGTAACAATGGTACACTGAAACAAAAGAAGTATGGTCCCTGGGCTGTTGTTAGCCCTCAAACAGCCTTAGCTGTGGATTGGCCAGCTGCAGGCTTTGCCCGTAGCCTTCTGTAGGAATGGGAGAACACAGCCAGGAGGACAAGGAAACAAAAAGGAGGAAAACAGAATGGTTTGAAGTCAGAGAAACAAAATGATGGTTGAGGAAAAGTCTCAATTATGGAGTGCTTTCTGCAGCGTCGGCTTTTCAGAGCATGTTTAAGGAAGGCTGTGCAGCCATTGCCAAGGGAAACTATATGAGGAAATGCAAAAACTGGGAACAGCTGAAGCTTTCTCAGCGTTTTAGCAAGTGGCAGGAGTGTGCTAGAGATGGTGTGAGACACCAGAGGGAGCTGATAGGGATTCCTGTAGGTATTGACTGGCCAGCTGCTCTTTTGTCTTCAAATCCTGAAGAGTCAACAAATAAGCAGCCCCGGTGGTCAAGGGCTATTCTTCTGCAGTCTGTCGAGTTCTCTCTCTCCACCTGAGCTGTGAATTCATCTCTAGGATGGATGTTGTAATGCTAGTGGATGTGCAAGGTGAGGGAAGGAGTGGGAGGATTAGGCTGAAGGATCAATGCAGGAAATTACTTCCATGCTCAGGGAGCTTCCAAGCTCTCTGCAGTAAGGAAGGAGACAAAAGGAGATCGTGTGTAGCCTTTGAGATCTGTGGGTAAAACTTGGCTTAGCCTATGAGGGTTTCATGGAGTTCAGCTCACTCTCACTTTGTAGCTGCCTGGCCCTTGCTTCTGACTTCCCTGGGCAACACATGCTATTTCTCTGCCCCTCTCCCTCCTTTTCCTTGTGACAAATTTACAAATCCTGGGATCTCTGATGCTGAAATGGCATTTTGGCCTAGCTAGAATTGTTTATAAGCACAGAGCTTTGATGCCGTCTCGAAGCCTCTGGAGAGCTGAGAAGGGCTATTTTTCATGCGATGCTTTTGGAGAATGCTATGGGAAAAGGTCAAGGGACAGAGTGGGAACGAGTAGGTCACATACTCATTGGTTTAGGGCACCACGACAACATCGTTCCTTTAGGATCTCAGAGCCTGCTTTGTAAAAATAAGCACCTCTCACTGAGCTGTCTGGGAAAGAGCAGGGGCACGCCTCCTGCCAGCGTGTGCTCGCTGCGCTCCTCCGGGTCTGTTCTCTTGCCTTGCCAATCGCTGCTCTCAGTGTCCCTGTGAACTGGACAGATCCCTCAGACAGTGAGCAGCATTTTAAAAAGCCTCTTTGCTTATTGCTTTGACCTTTGTAATACAAGGAGAAATTCTGTAGGAGCAGAGACAGTCTTCTGCACCTGGCACAGCTGGCTGTCTTTTAGCGGGGTCTGGGAGCAGCGCCGTGGAATTCCTGTGTCCATCCCTGTGTCTCCATGCTGGGCCTATGGGCAAAAAGAGCTCGGCGGCTCTTTGGCCTTTCGTTTGGCATGTTGTCTTTTCTTACTGAAATTGGAGGGGGGGAGAGGGAGGGAGCAGTCTATCAAGGATTGTCCTTTTTCCTTTCTTCCTTCCCAATTCACACATACTACAAGACACCAGCCGGAGTGTGAGGAGTGTGTGAAGGAAGAGGAAGCTGAGGGGTGAGGTGGCAAGTCATTTACATTGGAAGTATAAGCTGAATGTGCATTTCCCTTCTCTGCTGCCATCAATCACTCAGATTTCCTGTACGCTACAGAATAGAGCAGCGGACTTTACTCGCTTCCCTCTTCCCCACAGGAATGGAAACACTCATTTGTTTCACTGCTTAGAAATGCTGATTACTTAAAAACATTTATTGTTTCAGGGACACATGCAATACTGAAGCTGAACTCAGCTTCCTCTTGTCGGGTCTTCAGAAATGTCCTCAGAGCATGAGATTGGGAAAGGAATAGTAAAAGAAGAAAACCAGAAATAGACAGAAGGAATAAATAGGACAAACAGGGAAAGGAATGAAAAGGCAACCTCTCCCTGTAGCCAATAGGAGACGTTAAGTATGGGAGAGTGTGGATAGCCTCACTTGCTGAAAACACACAATAGAAAACAGCCAACTGTGTATTCATTCACCTTTTGATAATGCTGAGGCCTGGTTTCTGTGACATTTAGATGGTGCTTTGTCTCTGGCTAAGGAACATCTTTCCTCTTTAACAGTCTCTCATTAGCCAAATTATTATCCTGCAGAGGGAACGCTGGTTTAATTCCTATGTGGGGGCACTCAGACTATAGACAGTTTGGGACTCCTGGATAACCAAAGGGATGGGGCACTGTAAAACTCCTGTGTGACTTCAGCAACCTTTGTTTGGTAATAGCATGGTGTCCCTGAATATTCTATGATATGACTGGGACTGGGATTTTAGTATTCAGTTCAGCTGCTGTAAAAAGGAGGCTGATGAGGCATTGTGTCCTTGGAACATGGTTGTGTCCAGGAAAGGTCTCTGAGAGCCCTGTTCCCTGGAGGGGTGAGCTCAGCAGCTTTTATGGGCTCAGCCACTGTGGGTCTAGGCAGTAACTCATGGGGGAGACCTGTTGGGAAAATCCAAGGTCTGGAAGGAAATGCTGTTGATGACTCAATAGGCAGAGCTCTTCCCTCTGTTGATATTGGACTTGAGCCATGCAGACACATCCCTACTGGTTACTTATAGTTCATGTTTTGTAACAACTGGCATTCTCATTTGCTGTCCACATGTCCAGACAACAGGGCTTGAATTCATACCACAAAGTCCAGTATGACATTGGTGCTTGGGGTCTTTGAGAAGCAAGGATGTGATTGCATCCAGAATGGGGCACATTTGGCCCAGGCGTACAAGTGGCTCAGGTACGTGCAGATGTCGCGACCATACAGACAGATCATGGGCAGTGTTCATGGCTGTGGCTCCATCTGTGTGCTGGCTACCCGGGAAGTGTCATGTGTGGGGATTATGCAATCCCACATTAAAACCTAGAGAGATGTGTCACGAACCACTTGGCTTGAAGAGATGATGTAAGGTGTTCTTGGCAACTGTGGGATGGTTAGGTAGCATGGGTGGGGATAGGGATGGATTTGGATGACAAAACATCCTGACAGAGGGAGAAAAATCTCTGCCGTGGCCCGTGTTAAGCAAGAGAGACCCTTAGTGGTCACCTGGAGAAAAAACAGTGGTGCTGACTGCTTGAATGCTGTGCGAGTGATTTATTTCCTTTTCCACTTGCTCGTTCCAGACATGAAGCCATGTAATAAATTTAACTCTAGAAACAAAGAAACGCTTTGGCTTCAACTGTGTTAAGTACAGTGAAGAGTTTCACTCTTTTTCTAGTTTCTTAGTGATCCCCTTTTAAATGGGGAGGTGGTCTGTAAACCTGACACCTCTTCAATCTGTATTGATTGCCATATGGCACTGGTGTGTTTCATTGCAATTGCTGCCTTACTCTGAGAAGTCACTGCTTCACATCTTGGAAATCTATTTCATCTGCTTTTGTGCTTCCATCCATCTGTACTGGCTGCCTCTTCTCTCTTGCTCCCAACCAGCGCTGTAGTGTCAAAGTGTCACTGAATTTGGTGAATACCTTTATCTCATGTGGATCCACAACACCCTCATCTACCTTGCTTGTGAAAGCACGGATAACCTGCTCGCTCCTGGAGGAGTTATTTCTCTGTAGTTAGTCTCCTTGCTGTGACTGGCAGTGGGATCAGCCCACCCGTGTGGTGGGTGTGTCCTGGCTCTGCAGCAACACTACTTTCCTGTCCCAACAGGGATGCTGACACACATGAGCTGCTCTGTGTTTTTGCCTCTGACAGCTGTGTGAGAAGAGCCTCTCCTGAATTTACTCTGGTAAC
This sequence comes from Psilopogon haemacephalus, assembly GCA_013396835.1. Taxonomy (NCBI): domain Eukaryota; kingdom Metazoa; phylum Chordata; class Aves; order Piciformes; family Megalaimidae; genus Psilopogon; species Psilopogon haemacephalus. Next base: position 444,040 of record VWZI01001728.1, on the reverse strand, counting down.
ATCTAGTAGCAGGAAAATCACCCCAGATCCCATGCTTTTTGTGGGGTTTGCTCACTGTCAGTTCAGTGGTCAGAGACTCTGCTGCCTTCCAAGGGATTTATTGTAGCTTGATGAATCAGAAAAGATGGGCTGGTGGCTCAGTGATGCTAAGTCGCTTTGGGTAAATCACATGGAGATGTGCAGAAGGATAATGGTCTGGTTCACCTTTGCAAAGAGCTTAGAGAGCAAAGCTGCTCTGTTACAGTCACATTGCCTTTTCCTGCCAGCCCCAAGTCCACAAAGGCAGACTCAAGACCTCCCTCAGGGCTCTGCCAGCAGAATTTCTACTGGTTTAGTAGGATGCACAGTGATATAGTGCAAGGCTCTTACTTCTGCCTCCTTCAGGGATGTTCAGCACTGGTACGCAAATTATCATAAAAATTCATCACTGCTGTCATTATTTGCTGCATGTAATCACCACTCTGTGTGTTCACTGAGTCAGCTCTTTCCTGCCTTCCATGGGTAGAGCTGACTGACCAAAAATAGAATGATCCTGCAAAAAACAAATCTATAAAGTTGAGCTTTCTGTTCATACCAAGTTCCCTTCCACATGGGTTTTATTGGGATCTGTCACTGCTCTGGTAAATTTTCTGAGGTCATTAGCTGTTACTGGATCTACACAAGCTGCAAATGATGTTACATAAAAACAGATGATGGAAGGTGGGTTTAGAAGAACCATGGAGTCCCAAACAGCTTTTCTATAGCAGAATAAGTGATTCCAGTAGAGGCCAGACCTTTAAGTTAGTGTCTTGATCACTTTTAGGCCTCCCCACAGAACTTCCAGTTCTTGTGTCTGTAGGAGACAGTGTGCATTAAGCAAGTGGTGGTGGTTGTTTCTTTAAGGCCCCCCCTTCACTGCCCCTCTCTTAATATTCCTGCTAAGACAGATTTTCTCCTGTTGCTCAATCCCAGTGCACCTGCTCTTATAAATGAGGCTGTATAAGGCTTGCTTAGTTTGAGCTTGTGTATCACAGAAGCTACACCCAGAAGCATGTGTACAGGCTGAGAGGAGTCCTTAGTATGCAAACTGAGGCCTGACTTCAGCAGCTCCTCAGATGACCCACAGAGTCTAGTTGTGAAGATGTGCCTTTAGTTACAGGTCAAATCAACTGGCATAGAAAGCTGCAGGGCTGTTTTAGAGAGCTAGTAGCCGATCAGGAGGCTTTACGATCAGACCTGGATACTCAGTCTGCCTGTGTATTGTGATTGCTGTCTTGTATACTCACTATGAACCTTCCTATCTACCTACCTATGCCACAGGCACTGTGCCCAGGTTTCAGATTCAGTATCACAGAACACAAGCTGACTTGAAAAGTGCATTAGCACGTTGTGTTATCCTCCTGCCTTCAGGACAAGCTGCCTTAACTCCTGCTTTAACCTGAGTGAATGAACTTAGGTTAGTCACTCTTCATGAAGAATACATGGTGTGGAGGAAGGTGGGTGCTTTGGTTGGTTTTGGCTTTGGTTGTTTGGGTGTTTTAGGATTTTTCTTGTGAGTTTCTGGTTTGTTTTTTTTTTTTTTTTTTGGGGGGGGGNCGGGGGTGTGCTTTGGGGGTGTTTTTTTGGTGGTTACTTTTGTTTTTATATTGATTTTAATTTAAATCCGTTTCTGCGTAACCAGAGAAACATTGTGGTCAAGTTTCAGGAAGTTACGTGTACCAGGTGGGAAGAGGTTAGAAGAAGCTGTTTAGGAAGTTGGCAAAAGGATGAAGAAGCCTGAGAACATTAGGGCAGCAGTATCCATTGAGTGTATGTATGCTTTAGGTGTTGTAGATGTGATGAAAAACACAGGCACGTAAAAATATTTCTGTGACACCTTGGTATGCCATGCTGCAAGCCTGGAGAAGTGAGTTGCTTGGTCAGAAGGATAGGTACAGATGAATTCATACCTAATTCTTAAAGCATGGATGTGATCCCTGGCAGGATCTTGTTCCCCTAGCATTCTGTGTGGCAGGCCTCCCAAAATGCACTGCCTGGCACAATGCTAATACCATTCTGTGTTCTTGGCTGTTCCTCATGGCTTGGGGGCTGTAGCACAGCCCTTAATCTTCCCCAGTGTGCTCATGCAAGCAAGGCTTAAGAGGCTTGGGCAAGGCCGATGCCATTGAAGAAGAAGCTGAAGTGCTCCCCAGGCCTTGTGATCTGACAGAATAACTGTGGCAAGGTTCAAAGTTATATTGCAGAGAAGGCAGGGTTCCTTGGAGTCTGGGTGGGGGCTAATCAGTGTACATTCATCATTAATTTATGCATGTAAGGGGGTTTTGGAGTAGAGTTGTCATGCTGGTTTTGATAATGCTAGCTCTCTCCACCCTGCCAGCTGCTGCAATGTTGTGGTAGTTTGTGTTGCTGCATGCAGAATTATGGTGCTTTTGTGGGAATATTATGTTCCCTGAATAGAGCCCCACAGAGCAATTTGCTTCATCCTTACAAACCCATCCAAATAACTGGCAGTGCCTTACAAATACAAAACAATTGAGAAAATAAATGTATTATACTGTACATCTGTGACAAAACAATGCTTTCATGTGCAAAGAGAGAAATGTGTTTGTTTAACTTGCGGTCTCCCATTTGGAAATAAATGCATTCATTTAAATCAAAATGGGACGTTCTTCACTATTATAGTATTTTGCATGCCAGATGTAAGAAATATGCTGCTTGAGGAGCAGACTAAAAACCTCAAGTGGTAGATATTACCAAAAGTACACATGTGCTGCCTTATTTCAGACACCGTCTCTCTTCCTGAAGGGCGTCCTCTGCACCGGAGTGGGAATCTCTTGGCTCTGCATGTGTGGGATCTATCTACCAAAGGTTTTGGGGAGCGTGTTTCTCCTTTGCGTGGCAGCCTGATGTCCTGTGAGCACACAGGAGAGCCTGTTTTCACCTGGGCTGCGATCAAAATGGAGTCCAACCAGCTGGCACACATCAGAACTTCACATTGCTGTGATGCAGACAGATTCCCTGAAGGAGTTGTAGCAGTCCAAAAGATTTTGTTTTTTATCCATTTCCAGTTTTTGCGTTGAAGAAATACTGGTGTCATTTACATGCAGCAGTAGAAGTGTTAGATGGGAGCAACACAATCAGTGAAACACTGACTGAGTGTTCCAATATTTGTTTTAAGAAATATGCCCCATCTTGTAATTTTCATCCCTTTAAATGGCTGAGCCTTTGTAATGGAAGTTTGCTGTGTGTCAGTTTACACATAAGCTTAACATCATCAAGCCAAGTTTGTTTTGAGGAGTTAACATTTGCATTTCTGAATGCAGCAGCCTAATCCAGAGCAAAACCACGTGAGGATATGCTTTAATATCACCGAATCACAGAAACATTCTGTCTGGAAAAGATCCTCAGGATCACCAAGTCCAACCCAGAACCCTACTCTAGAAGGTGCACCCTAAACCGTACCCCCAAGTACCACATACAAATTACTTTTAAACATATCCAGGGTTGGCGACTCCACCACCTCCCTGTGCAGCCCATTCCAATGCCTGACCATCCTTGCTGGGGAAAAAAAAAAAATCCCTAATATCTAGTCTAAACCTACCCAGTTGTAGCTTGAGGCCATTGCCTCTTGTTCTAATACATCCTGTTCCTTTCTCTCTGCTGGTAGGTGCAAGCATTCTCAGAAAGGTGCTGGAATTAGATGTGGGAAGTTTTCCAAGACTCTGCAAACTTCACTGAGCAAAATTGAACCTGTTCCTGCCACCAGTAGTAGGAGTTGTGAACTGGGATATTTGAAGAAAAAAGAGCGAGAAAGAAGTAATGGGTACTTCTGAGCTTTTCTAATCTGGTTTTATTGATGTTGAGGCTATCTTCTAGGCTCGTTATTCTTCCTTAATTGAACTAACTGCTCATGTTATAGATGAGAAGGCAAGAGCCAGGGGTTTCTGCTCTCTGCTGAGGCTGGCTGACACACACTGTCATGTAGTGCTGTTTATCATGTGTAGTATCAGGACTGTGCGGCACATGATTGTATTTGTGCTTTAGTAGCTAGAAGGGCACGAATGCTGAGAATTGCAATTCAGCAAGTCTAGCATTAATAAATACCCTTTAGTTCAGTTTGAAAGCATGATGGTCTGCATCTTCTCCAGGCGAAGTGTTGTATCCATCTTATGATTACATCCAAGCAGCCAGGGGATTTGTTATGTTGTACTCAGCAGGAACATGTCACATTTCTGAGAGCCAGCACCTGTGTATTGACTGATGGACCAAAAAGGCTATGCAGCAAGGATAGTTTGGCCTAGCTCTGCTTTTCCTCTGGATTGATTAATCAAATACTTCAAATAATTGCTGTAGTTGTGATTAATGTCAACTGCATAGCTAATTACCCAGGAGATCAAAATTACTCTTTCTGGCTTAAAAAAAAAACAACTGTAAATGAGTTAATTATTTACTCTGCTCACCTCTCTAACCTTGTTATACTTGTAAATGAATAGAAATATTGATCTTGGAACTGATTCTGGTGTTGCCCATCTTACATCAGTTAATTGGGGGCTTCAGTGTAACCCTGTGTACTCCTTTTGACCAGATACAGTCTTTACGCTCTGCATAAACCATGAGAGCAGAGCTGAGAGGAACCGTTGAGGTATAACTGACCTCCAGGATTTGTAGGACTACCCTGAAGGAGCAGTTACTACTCCACCTAAACCACTGCTGTCTTCTTGAGGCAATGCCTTTTTGACCACATCTCTTGGTAGCAGACTCTACCACCCAGTGGCTGTTACTGTTAAAACAATCTTCTATTTCCTCAGTGTGCTGCTGCCTTCCATTAGCTTCAAGTCACACCTTATTTTCCATGTCCTCAGTCTACGAGTACATTTTTCCCCACACATGTACAAACCCCAGTTTAATTACACCCTGACTTGCTATAATAGATTTCTGTGCCATGACAGCACCATGTCAGAAGGCCACAGATTTGCTAATAGAAATGCCTACTGTTTTCACCACCTTGGGACAGAGACGTGAATGCCTCCCTAAGCAGCTATTTCAGCTAGGGCTTGTGTGCTCCATCTCTTTTGCCCTCACAAACAAGGCCTTGTGAGTTCCTAGCAACACGTGGGCTTCCTTGTCAAACTGGGAAAAGAATGGCAGTTTTGGAATCATAGAATGGCTTGGGTTGGAAGTGACCTTGATAACACTTTTAGGAGTGTTATCAAGAATATACCACTTACCTGAAGTAAGGCTCCTAGAAAGCTATTGCCTTTATATTCATGTAGATTTAAGTGAAAGAGGCTTTAAGGCTGGCTGCTATTTGAGGTCATGTCTACTCCCTGTGCTTTCCTTTCTTGCAGATTCTCAGACTTTCCAGAAAAAGGTTGAGCATCTCAGTTTTTGGAAGGCTCTTTCATACATTACCAAACTCAGGTCCTTGTTTAGCTCTAATGGAATCCCTCCTGTGCTTGCCCATCAGGATGCTTTGGTGGAGCTGTCTGTCTTGCTGGGGGATACTAGCATCTCTTCCAGAGCTCTGCTAGAAACTGCTGCTGTTTTGTGTTTATTTCACTACAGCCTGACATTCTCTCTGCCAGGGAGAATTTAGGTAGTACTTTGGTTTCTCTCTTCTTTCTCTTTTGTAGAATCAGAAACTGGTTTGGTTGGAAAAGGCCTTTTAGATCATCATATCCAACTGTTAGCCCAGCACTGGCAAGTCCACCACTAAATCATGTCCCTCAGCACCTCATCTATATCTTAAAATATATTCAGGACTGATGATTTCACCACTTCCCTGAGCAGCCTGTTCCAGGGCTTGACAGCTCTTTTGGGGAAGAAATTGTTCCCCAATTGTCCAACCTAAAACTCCCCTGGTACAACTTGAGGTTGTTGTCTCATCACTTGTTTACTGAGCCTCACTTCACTACAACCTCCTTTTAGGTAATTGTAGAGAGTGAGAAGATTTCCAATGCTTCAATTTCTCTGGCATAAACAACCCCAGTTCCTTCAGCTGCTCCTCACTAGCCCTGTTCTCCAAACCCTTCACCAGCTTTGTCACCCTTCTCTGGACCTGCTTCAGCACCTCCGTGTCGTTCTTGGAGTGAGGGCCCCAAACTGAACCCAGTATTCAAGGTGTGGCCTCATCAGTGCTGAGTACAGAGGGATGATCACTGCTGCTGCTGGTCATGCTATTTCTGTTGTACTTAGCAGGAAATTGTCACCATTGCCCCCTTCCCTTATGTCACTGTGTTCAGCCAGGCAGAGAGGCAATAGGGAATGCTGTATTTGTTTTCAGTGCAGCAAGAAGGTGAGCGAGATGTGCTCCTCAGCTCTGGAGTCATACTGTTCACATCAAGCTGCAGAGACTCAGGTTTGCCCTGGGAGCTGGCAACCACAGCTCAGGGAGAGTGAAAATAGTGGCTACTAGATTTTATTCTCTTGCTCTTCCCTGGTTTCCTGATGCTGAAGTTTTGAGAGGAAAACTTGACAATGCAGCCAGCAAACAGTATCTGTGCATCCTGATGCTTGTCATGCATGCTGCTGGCCTTTGGACAGGTTGGACACAAGCTGCCAAAAATAGCCTTTCAGAAATGCGATACCAGCCCTCCAATCCTACACCATCTGTCATGGTCAAGTTAGTGTAACCTCCTCCATGCCATCAGTGAGAGCTGGGACTGTGTAACAGCATCCAGTGCTTGGTCCAGTAGGGTTTGGCCTCTTCATATGGCTTTCTCACATCCCTGGGTCTGTTCCAGTGACTGCATTGTGGCAAGCTCCATTCTCAGTTTCTGCCCAGAAAGGGACTATCTGAGTTGAAGAGAAATCCAAAATGTCTCTCATTTTTTTCAGCAGGAGGATCATTTGTGTATGCAACCTCAGAGCTATATGGACTTGGTACAAGCATGAAGAAAAAGCCAATCTAAGAAGCATTTTTGCTGCTGGACTTGTTGGCTTGTAGTACTCAGTGCCATGACTTTAAGTCACGAGCTGAGTGCCAGACTGAAGCTAGCAAGGTTCAATGCCTGTTAACATGGCTGGTGCCAGACGTGTTGCTGGAAGGGCAAATAGCTGTGTTCTGATGATCCGTTTCTGATGCAAGCAGTGCCAGGTACCATCATGGGAAGTTGGCTGCAGCTCAGTTGCTTGAAAGTTGATACGCTTTCTTGTAGCTTTTCAATGTGGCTGTGTTTTCTCAAGGCTGGAGAAAATGGCTTTGAAAAATAATAGCTGATTTTAAGTCAAATTTCTGTCAACATTCGCTCCAGGCTTCTAGAAGCCAATCAGCTTAATTTCCTACTTGGCAAATGAAGTCCCTGCTTTGTTGGCCTCACTCTGTAGCCCAGTTATTAAAAAGCGCTGCTTGTTTTTTCACTCTCTTGTCTTTTAATGTGTCTGGTCAAAGAGGTGTTTTGTTGCTGAGGTCTAGGATCTGGTGTACTTTTAAAGGTACCCACATATAGGCCTCTTTTTTTAACAGGATATCTCTTGTAGAAGAAAAGACAAAAGTTGGTGAAGCTTTAGCACCTTCCTTGAGGCCAGGTCAGCTGAAGAAAACCACCAGTCACTGCTTTCAGGCGAGGCACTTTATTCCATCCATCGTGCTTGGACCAAAAGAGGTGGGTAGTGAGGATCCATGGGGGAGCTATTACAGGCTATTCCAAATGAACAGAAAAAGGAAAGAAGCGAGGTTGCTTGTGAATAGAGAGAATCAGGAAAGCAAGAGGTAGATGGGCTGATCAAATAATGCAACCTTAAAACTGTGAATAAGTAGCAGCATTACAGGAATCATTCAGGACAGCAATTTTGGGTTGTTAAAATGAAGGCCAAAGATTACATTTAGGATTAGGGTTAGGAAAATTAGGACCCCTAAGGCTAAAGTAAAAGGCATGGGCAAAACCGGATATGTCTGGAATACTGTCTAGGAGTTAGATATATGATATATATGCATGTCTACTAGTTAGATATATGATATATATGCGTGTCTACTAGTTAGATATATGATATATGTGTGTCTCTAGTAGTTAGATACAGGATACACATCTCTCATGTTAGCAGCTGTGATGTGTGATAGCGTTACGTGTACACATCTCCTGTATGTTATTCTCAGTGTAAGCAGATTAGATGCTGCAATATATGCAGACTAATTCCTTGGATTTATGAAAGCNNNAAAAAAAAAAAAAAAAAAAAATGTTTTCCTCTGGCAGCTCTTTAAATCAGTTGCTGTATGATAGCAGCTTACACATGAGGCTTTTTCCGTTGCTCTGAGTGACTGGCTGAGTGCAGCCTTTGCTGAGGCTGTAGGTTTGACTGGAGCTCCTCCTGCCTTCCCCTGAACGTTCAGGGATAGCGCAGGCTGTGTTAGCACGCAATGCAGATGCTGGTGAATGAATAAAGGGGAAAGGGAGGAAAGATCAAGCCTGTCTGTCTCATCCTTTTCAGAAAACAGAGGAAGGCATTAGCAGCCTCCAGAGGGAGTTTCTCTTCTCAGCTGGTCTCTAGGCATGGGGAACTGATGCCTTGAGGGAATCTCTTGACGTATGAGCCTGTTTTACTCAGCTCTATCATGATCCTTCAGAGGGCATTTGTTTCCTGTTTGGTTTTGAAAGACTGGGTTTATTGTATGCTAATTTCATATGAGGATATCAAACCTTGCAGTGGAATCAATGCACCAGAACAAGCTTGCTCTCAGCCCTGCCTAGGAGTCTGTTTAGCACTTTGCATACCAGCCCTGGGCTCCACGGTGAGGGGCTCAAGTAGCAAACCTCCCCTTGGGGTTTGAGACTGACCAGCTATAACTACAGAGTTGCATGTGGCATGGCGTGGGGACCAGATAACAGTCATTCCTTCCTACTCCTAGAGCCCTATCAGGTCTGCTATGTAAGGGTTGACTGAGTTGTTTTGTAAATCACAGCAACAAAAATGTGTCCACGATCACCCAAATAATGGGAAGAAAAGATGAGAGCATAAAATGATTATGCTGGTGAAAGAAAGGAAGAGTAGTGGAGTCTGAAAGAGATGTGGGCAGGTGAGCAATGGGCCTCATGAAGCAGAACGAAGTGCATTATTATTTGTAATGGAAATTCAGAAAGGGCTTTGTAGATGTGCTGGGCAGAGGATGAGTAGAGAAACTGCTAATTCCATTTCATAGAGATGGTGGGAGTGAAACTGACTGTGTTCCACTGCTCACGCAAATGGATGGGGCAGCTGGAAAGGACTATCTGACACAAGGCATGGGAGGAACCTCATGTGGGGATTGCACTTTGCACCTGCCAGTTTTTCTTCCTGCTTGTGCCATGAGACTCTGTTGTGCTAGTGTGAAGCTCTGGGTTCCCTGCGGAGGGAAGATGTCTTGAAAATTCTTGGAAATTCTTGAAATGCCAATCTGCTTGATGACCCTCTGGCTTGAGTCTTGAACCTGGCCATACTACTTGTTTTCTCTGGTTTGCTTAGTCACTAAGCAACTTTTCTAGCCTAGACAGTCCTCCATCTAGCAGCCTGCCAGTATGCTTTGAGGCTTTCTGCTCTCAGAAAGCTTCCTGCATGTGGGATTTGCAGTAAAAATAATAGGATCTCTGGAAACTGTGAGGTGGACCATTAACAACATTTGCCCTGAGAGCTGTAAGGGAGTAATTGCTGCATAGCAGATTTGCTGTCAGACCTTAATCTGTATGGAGACATTCTCCTAAGAAAGTAGGTAAACTGTTTCTTCCAAACAACAGGTAGCTAAAGCTATGCCTCCCTTCTTGCTTGTGGGTTGCAGGGAAGGCTCTGTTTGGGACTGGTGCCATCACCAGAGAGCAGAAGTCCTGAGACTTTTTCTCAGACTGAGGTCCAATTTTTCCTCCTTTCTTCTGGGTGGATACCCAGTTTGAAAATTGGCAATGATCTGGCTGAGAAATATGATGGTGGTGTTATAGAGAACAGTCCTGTGCTGTTCAGTGCTCCTTATTAAAATGATTCTTATCTCCTATCCTAGTGTCTGCTAGAGAATGTGGCAGAGGTTTAAAAGATAATAACAATTTAAAAAAATAAATTAGTCTATATCCATGGGGAGAGCGTTCCCAAGAAAAGCATTTGCTGAGAAAGAGCATTTACTGTGCTTCAGGCAGAATCAAAAGTAATTAAGCATGCTAGTGAAATACTAGAAGTGGGCACAGCTTAGGGAAGAAGCTGATCTCTCAGGTGAGAAGAATCTCAAACCTGAGAATAAATGGTTTCAAGAGAGGTGGTTGGTGAGGCTTTTATGTAGGGATGGAGGCACTGGATGTACTTTTAGCCTCCTACTGGCTTAAGGTAGGGGAGAAGTGAAACTGGTGCTCCTTGTGGATTGGATTCTTCCTACCTAACCAAGGCACCTTCAAGCTTTATCTGTAGACAGAGATGAAAAGTAATCCACAGCCTCACTAGCAGCCCAGATGCAAATGGGTGAGATGGCTCTGGGCTTTTGGCTAGATGTGCTGTACAAGGTTGAAGCAGAAGGTATGAAGCCCTTTGAGCTGCTGAGCTCCTTCTCCAGTCATGATGGCTGGGATACCTGGAGTGCTCTGAGAGCCCTGTGGGAAGCTGGAGAGTGGGCTGTGATGTGCTGCAGCAGTGCCCTCTGTGTGGCTTGGTTGTGCTGGGTGTGATGACAGCTGTGCTAACCCCCTCTTGGATTTGCAGGGAAGAAAGCTTGAACTGGACATCAGAGAATTATTCAGATGATCAGAGTCTAAGAAATGACAGGCATCATCTGGAAAAAAGGTGATACTGACAGGAAAGAGATGTCCCAGCCTTTGGATGTGTCTCCAGTTTAAACAACAATCTGGCTGATTAAAGGAAGGTCAGTTCCACGGGATGGGAGCAGTGCAAGGTTAAACATTTGAGAGGAGGGGAAACGAGATGCAAGGTCTATGGCTGGTGCTGGGCGCAAATCTAGAGACTGGCTGTGGCTGTGGGGTTTTAACCTAGGAACACTAAGAGACTTGGCAGAAGGAGCAGAGGGTTGAAAGTAGAGGCTTAGCAGGAACACAGCTGGACTGAGCCTGCAGTTCTGCCTGGTGGTCTGAGGTCAAATGCAGCTTTTTTGCTACCCAGCAGTTCACTTTCAGGGGTGAAAATGCGATGATGAAGATGAATCAAAGTGCAAATACAGCCTTGACAGACAAATCTAATGCAACTGGAGCTGTTATGCTGCAGTTTATCTCTGTATCAGTTGCTCACAGGGAAGGATGAATGCCTTTCTCCTGGCTTTGTGAAGGCCTTAGCACTTCTGGCGAGGAACTGGGGAGTGAGATTTTGGAGCATGAACTCCATACAATAGCAAAGCACAGATCGTCCAAGGTGAGGCACTGCATCTGCCCAAGGTTGATTAAATGGATAACGTAGAGGGATTTAGGTGGTGATAATGGTCTGTGATGGTATTTAGTAGAGATGGTGTTGGGGCTGTTATTTCTGCGGGCTTTAACCATCCTGGATGCATGACCTTGTGCAGAACAAGCTTTTCTAGCATGAAGCTATGCTACACGTCGTGGAGATGTTGAGGACTTCTGAATCACTGCATAACTTCCCTGTGCACAGTTGTCTGCCAGCCAGATGGTACAGGTGCAGGGTAGGGCCACCTCACCTAGTGAGAAAAAGGTAATAAATAGCGGATCTCAGAGTGTAATTGTGGCAAGTCCACTTTTACTGAAAGATAGATGTGCCAGAGTGCTGGGAACTCTGCTGGACTACATATTCTCATTCTGGCTCAAACAAAACGTACCCCTTTCCTTGCCTGCATAGTCTAAATATTGGTCATTCAGCCTGACCTTCACCTGGCCAGTATCTTCAAGGGAGAAGCATTGTGCCCTAGTACAAAAATAGGAGCATTTATTTTTCATGGACAACTCAAGCTGGGTCCTGTGTTGACAGGAGCAGGCTTACCTCCCCTGCAGCCCACCATCATAAAGTGTGTGCTTTGTACTAGCCAATGCCCAGGGCCTGATTTCTGTGCAGGGTCTGTAGGGAGGAGGGAGCAGAAACAAAAAGAGAAAGAGATTTTAGGATTTGCTTTCTCAACAGCCGTTCATTCGGATCCTTTGTGTGTGTGCTTGCAGAGTGCAGAAATGGAGAGGATGCCACTGCTTCGTTCAGTGCTCCAGAAGACTAATGGACCTTGACAACTGCAGCACAACATGGAAACTATTAAAAAGGGAGGACTGATTAAAGCCCCAACCATCCCAGCATTCCCCTGGGCTCTTAACCCCGTGTTGGAGCTGAGCAGCCTAGCAATGCCTCCTCCCAGTCTGCACAATTAACATCTCTTGTCACTAATTGATTCCTGTGGTGCTCACAGGACAATTAGAATTTAAATTGCCTTTTACAAAGGTCATGAAAACATGATAAAAGATGAATCTATTAGGAAGGATCACTCAGGAGTCTCTCTCCTCTGCAGCACTGGCTGTTGGTTATCATACAGACATGAGTGAGTGGAGCACTCCATGCCTTGGGTTCATTTCTTCTTGATTGTAGTTTATGGCAGAGACTCAGTTCTTTGTGCCTTGTGAATATTCTTGTACAGAAGATGACATTTGATTTTTTTTTTTAGTGCCTCTTTTAGAAGGGTTTTGTGTCTGTGTGTGCTATCCCTCCTTGTGTTTTCTGGTAAGTGTTAAAATGCCTAGTTTTGCATGTTAATCTTGAAGTCAGTGTGGGGGTGGGAACCTATTAGCTATGGAGAGTGAAAAATTTGCCTTTACAGGGCAACACTGTCCTAGTACCAACCTGCCTTTATTCCCAGAGTCTAGATTAGCGGAGAAAAACTCCATATGACTCTCTGGAAAGCAAAAGGAGGGGAATAGGTGGCTGAAGTTCTCTCAGCACAAGGATGGATCTGAGGATCTGAGTATATGGTTCAGCAGTGCTTCTGTAAAACAGCCCTCAACAGAGAGCTTTTAGAATTGAATGCACAAACACAAGTGTGTGCAAGCATTGTTTCTAAACCCATGCTTGCAACTCTCCCCATCTGATACTTCTATACTATATGCTTCTGCATGCTATACTTCTACGTATCTGATACTCCCTATGTAACTCATGCCATCACATCTGAGCTGGATGCAAACCCTGCACACAGGCACCTGCGGCACCCTCGCTTGGCAAGCTGCTTGGGTTTGGCCTCCACAGTAGAATATAGCAGTTAGGGGTGAACTTAGATGGGGAGCTGGTATTTTGCTGGAAAATAGTAATGTTCAGAGTTGTTACAGCTGTGGCAACGTTTCTCTCTGTCACCCTTGAACCTCAACAGCAGGAGATTTAAAGCCTTGTGTGTCCTGTTTAAGGCAATGTCTTGTAATTGCAGCAGATCAGCCTGGGATGGATTTTGGCAGGTTACCTAATTCATCTGCCTTCACTGAAGCAGGATCAGCTCTACCTGTATACCTAATCTGTTATCCAGGAAATCTCCCACAGAGGTGCCTTTGCTGCAGTGAGGATTGGGATGGAGGGGGGGGGCAGATTGCCCTTCCTAGGATTTGGCGTATCTTCTTCTGTCGTACCTGGTCCTGCCTCACAGACAGCATTCTGGACTAGCTCTATCTGAGGTCTGGATGCCATGAAAAGCAGCCTTAAATCCAGTCATTTATCTTCTGTCACATATGACCCAAGTGTGGGGTTTGACAGGGTAAGCAAAGTTTGAGAACCACTGCTGTGGTCCAGAACCAGCCTCGTGTAGCTACAGCAATATTTCACGCTGAGAGAGAAAAATCTAGCCAGAATATCCAACCGTACATCCCATCCTATCCCAGTGGCATCCCCATTATGAAGAATGCCGGCTGGCTATTTCAGAAACTCCTGTCCTTTCCAAGTTCTGCCTTTGACTTCTTGCTATTCTGGTTATTGAAATTGATTTTGCACTCCAGGCATGGGATTTTCCATTGCCAAGTTTAATGTTGGAGATAATAGAAATTATGTTTCCGCTCGCACATAAATCTCAGGGCTGTTTGTGCTCAGATGACTGGGCAGTAAGTACAGGTGAAATTGCTCCTGTGATTGTTTCAGGAGAAGTGTATTATTGTTGGGAGAATTTATAAAGTGTGTGTAACTGCTTTACGCATTTCTAGTAGTCACTGGGTAGGTTATATTTTGCTTTAAATTAGAAAAAAAAAAAACCAAAAACTTCTATGTGGGGCATCTAATTTCTCTTCTTGACAGTGTAGTAAATCATCTGGCTTTGGAAACAGGCCAAAGAGTGATCAGCAAGACCACCCAGCAGTTGTGCAGGACCCCTCCGCTGTGCTTGCCCTGCTGGTTTGCTCTTGGAGAAGCTGACTTGTGCAGAAGATCACAAGAATTTCTCTGCTTTGGCACACCCCCTCCTGTGGGGCAGGCATCAGGCTTTGTACTGACAGCAACGCAGCTTTCTCTGCACTAAACATTGCCATCATTAGTCAGTTCACATAGGACCTGGCTTTGAAAAGCTTGGGAAAGAATAAGCAAAGGTGAATCTCTTGAGCTTTTAAGGGCAAAACAGTCTGCAAAGGTTTCTTCAGCTCCCAAGAGCTAATGGAGATAATGAGGTTAGTGTCAGGCCCACAGGGATCAGTTACTGGATTGTGACCTGAAGACACTCTAACCTTTGGGGTCTCCATGTCCAAACCTGGCAGCTTTTAATGCTCCCCAGAGGAAGGAGGACTCTTCAGAATGTATGAGATAATCTCACACTCTACAGAGAGCAGGAAGAAGGACTGTGGGGTGATGGAGACCTAGAGCCTACACCCACTTCAGCTGGGGGCTCCTCTGGTTATGTGTGGATCTGCTCAGTTCTGCAGTCCTCACCTGGGCGGCATTCCCATCGTCTGAAGGCCTTGATCAGCTTCCCAAACAGCTCTGTGTAACCCAGCCAGCTGGCTACCCACCAGCCCTGCTGCCATCTGCTACCCTGTGTTCCTGTTTTGTCTGAGCCCTGGATGCCAAAGATGCTGCCGTAGTTCCTGAGGGAAGCCCAGCCACTGATAATTCAGGTGTTCATCAGGCAGTGTTCTTCCTGCAATAAAGTGCCAGCCTCAAACAGCCAGAGCATGCTGCGTGGTGATTAGAGCACCACAATGAGTGGAACCCATGCAAGATATTTCTTATGTGGCTTCCTACCTGCCCTGACCCCATATTCTTCTATGCTTTTCATGTCTCGTGTCCTTGGCTCAAGCAGCCTGACACACATTAGTGTATGTCAGGTAGTGCCCAGCATGGTGAGCTCTCAGCTCGAGTTGGTCTATTAGGTATTACTGAGCAGTTAAAAATGACCCACTTAGCTAATTTTTGCATTGGCATGCACTTGGCAGTGTTACTTTGCTGTATTACATTGCTTCCCTTGCAGAGATCTTACCTTTGGCTGGGAGCAAAGGGGCTCAATTTATCTCTTCCTTACATTGCAGGGGTTTGGTGAAGCTCAGCTACCAAAAACTTGCAAATTGCTTGGAGATCATTAGAGGAAAAGTGCTGTAGAAGAGCAAAGTATTATTTATTAATGTGCCTCTCTCTTACACTGGCACAAATACCGAGGTTTTAATTGTGCAGACTTGTAATCTGAGTAATTTCCTGTATCTTTTTTGGTTGTTGTTGTTACTGTTATTCTTTCCTTCTTCTTTGATTGCTTTGGTAAATAATTTCATGAAGTAGTCACTGCACAAAGTGATTCAGGAGTGGTGTTTACAAGCAAGGTCTGTCAGGGGTAGAAGGCAATGAGATGCCATTTACGACTTCCAGCTTTCCTTTGGCTGCTCTAATCTCTACTGTGTCAATCTTGTCCTCTGCATCTAAACTTGCTTTTCCTCTGTTCTTGTTTAAAATCTCCCCTCTGCTTGTGAGAAGAATGTTACAATGATGAGCAGAGATCTTACCTTCCAAGATCACCTCAGTGGTATGCAACTATTGATAAACTCTACCCATGCCTGAACATTTATGTGCATCATACCCACTTTTGGGTAGAACATAAACTATGTGACTGAAGGGCAGAGAGGGAAAAAAATTCCTATCACTTATCTCACTAGCTTCAGCTGGCATGGGTTGCTGTGAGTTGGTGGTAGCTGTGGAGCTGTCTGGTCTGCCTTGCTCTCCAGGCCAGGGCAGCAGCTGCTTCTGTTGCAGCCACTTTGAGGCTGGGTGTGAACTGAGTGTAGTTCCTCTAGGAACCCTGACCAGTCAAGTTGCAGTTAAATGTCTCTTGTGAAAGTGCTGAAGTCAGGGTTTTTCTCTGCATCTGGGAGCTAGCTCCAGGCCAGTTATGTTATCACCAGGAACTTCTGTTGAGGGTGCTGGAGCAGACTGCCCAGAGAGATGGTGAAATCTGTCTCTGGAGTCATTGAAAGCCCTCCTGAACACTATCCTGTGCAACCTGCTCTAGGTAAACCTGCTGTGGTGGGGAGGTTGGACTAGATCTCCAGAGGCCACTTCCAACCCCTACCATTCTGTGAAAACAGCAAGCCTGGTATGACAGCAGACTGGTGGCAGAGGCTGATGTCAGGCACTGTGTCTGGTGGGATCACATCAAGTGATCCACAAAGAATAACGTCAAACATTGTGAAGTATGGGCTCAAACCCAAACCTTTTGGGCAGTATTTCCTAATGTGTGATGAGGAAATTCCTTTCCTATTTCTCTGTTTGGTTGTTTTGCTTTTAATTGCCTCCAAAACATGGCAAGGCTCAGCCTGCTCCTGTTTTCCCAAGCGGATGGGCAGCCAGCTGCTCGCTTGTGCCTTTCTAAGCTCTGGGATAGGCTGTTCTAATACATTGTTCCTAGGCCTCTGAGATTACCCCATTTCATACAAAATTCAGTAGAAGCAGTGCAATTGTGTGTGTGTTTTTATTTCTTCCCAGCTCCGGTAGATCAACACCAGCTTTAAAATTGTTTGCGCTGGCTGTCAGTGAAATATAGAACTGATCTGAAGACTTTCCTTTCTTCTAAGGTATATGAGCTCTCCCCTCAGCACTCTCCCATACTGATCTTGCTCTCTGCACCTTCCCAATCTTATTATAGTATTTTGATGACTGCAACATAACCATCTCATACCCAACTCAGGGGGATAAAATCCCACATGCATCAGCATTGCAAGGCAACTTTCAGGTAGGGCAACGAGCACGTCTCCAGACTGTACTAGGGTATTATACCTCAGGTGTGGTGATCAGACAGTTTCTCTGTGGTCACTGCCAAGGCACAGAGGAGGAAGGAGTATCTACTCTTGTGACCTTCACAGTGACACCATTACTGAAATCCTAGTCTCCAAGGGATGGGCTTTCAGTTGGCAGCAGAACTTAAAGCTGCATCCGACTTAGCCCTCAGTCTTAACCATCTGCCTTTTTTGCTGCCTCAGACAGTCTCACTTCCCGTTCAATTAGCAGCCTTCCCCACGGGACTCAATTATGCCACCTGAGAGAGAAGGGGAGCAAATGCTTCAAGGGAGAAAAAGAAGTGTCAGGTCCTAATTCAAGCACGGTGGCAGACTGGTCCTTCCTCAGGAGATAGCATTAACACTTTTTGAGAAAGGAAGTCACTAATATCTGCTGCTGCTGAGACAAGCAGGACTTCCAGAGGCTGCATCAGTAAACGTGAATGCTTCTGTAAATGCTGAGGGCCATGAAATGTGCACCAGGGGAAGATCTCCACTAATGATTGCCCATTACATGGGCAGTATCAATCAGGACAAGTCCTAGCCTCTTTAGCTGTGCCAACAGTGTTCAGTGCCAGTGATTCATACCCTTTCTATTTTGTTTCAGATATGTAGCTGATATTGAAAAGATGCATTTTATGCATAAAAGGTCTTTAAGGAGTTGTATTTATGCTTACAGAGAAGAGATCCATGTTTCAAAGGTGCAGATGAAATTACATCAAAGTGAAAAAGGAAGAAAATAGCAAGTTTCTTGACTCTTATGAAGATTTGAGAAGTACTTTGAAACGTGGAGAAACTCTGCAACAGGAAATGTGTTTTCTTCATGCATTTTGGCTGAGGTTTCCAAACATTTTTTGTGACCACAAGCTACAGCTTGGGGAGATAGTGGTGGTTGACTCTGTGTGTAGGAGCAACAGCAATTAGTGCTGCTGCTTTCACTGGACAAGCTTTGGTGTTGCAAGAGGGAGGTGTAGCATAGAGGTTACAGAGGGAATTGGTATTCCCGAAGATAACCCTCCAGGGCATCTGCAAAGGTAGGGACAGTGGCTGGTCCTGGTCTGGGTGTTGTTGAGGAAATGTGCAGAGTTCAGAGATGACTGAATGAATACATTGAACAAATTCTGATGAACACTTGAATTTCATCTCAGATCAAGATCCTTAGCCGAAGGAGTGATTGGTCTCTGTCTTACACATCAGTGCAATGGCTCCTGGCCTTGCCTTTGAGCCTGGTGCTTGAGAGGTGGTGATGGATTGTTGAAGTGGAGATGGAGACTAGTTGTGCCATATGCTGGGGTCTGGCTTATGCAAGGCTTGCTGAAGTTACAGAGGGAGAACTGGTGTAGACTGGTCAGCAGTGATAGTGCCTTGTTGTGGTGGGTTTGAGAAATAACCCCCCAAATAAGATTACCAGGCCAGCTCTGAGCAGGTCTCAGAAACATCTGTGTGATCGAGCTGTAGCAGTTTATGACCCCTGCTTACTTGGCTTCTACCCCTTGCTCTTCAGCTGATGGTTGGTAACATTTAGTGAGGGGACTTTGAAGTTATTATGAGGGTTTTGAAGGTAGTTGGATGAGCTGCATGGTGAAGCCTACCAGGAGCGTTCACTTGGTGATCACAAGTGGTGCATAGAAACCAAAAGGCAGTTGTTTTATCTGGGTTCTTAGTAAAAAAGTATTGACCTCTATCAGCATGTCGTTGCACTTGTCTGTTGCTGTTGCTGGAGAAGAGAGTGGGCAGACTGGGGAGCCTGTTGGTGAAAGCGTGCTGGCTGGACTAAGGAGTCTACTAGCATCCGAACTGTTGGAACTCAATTCCAGCCTCTTGAGTGTGGTTTAGCTTGGGACTCCCAGCCAGGCCAGTGCTGCAGGCATACTCATGTTTATGACTGGAATTAATTGCTTTTATGTCAAAACGCTGCTGGAATAAAGCAAGTGGGAGAATGAGGAGGGGTTGTGGTACAGCTCTGGTTCTCTCAGCTTGAACAGCTCTGCAAGCCTGTGTGGTTGCTGCTGTGTCCAGATGAGTGCACACTGCAGCAGAAGGCAGCAGTGAAATGGTTAAGATGCATTGGCCAGGCTGTTTTAGAAATCCAGTATGGGAATGATGGGGGCTCTTAGGACTGGGACTAAATTATAATGACAGGCTTATGTGGACAAAGCCAGTGGGGAAACTTTAATTTCACCAGTGCTCAGGAATGAAAAAGAAATGAAAGCTGGCACATGATTCTGTTTCCACTTATGAAGCACCCATCTGCGTTTTTAAAATTCAATTGCTGGAAACAGGGAGTAAGGCCAGGCCAGTTCCCAGCCATTAACATCCCAGCCGCTTCGCTGTGTCGGTAGTGAGGAACTGAGCGAGGAACAGCTCTCATGCAGGATTGGCAGAAATTGATATTAATAAATGGATCTAATATTCTTAAATTTGTATTCCTTCCCAAGGCTCGCAGCGACCCCAAAGGGCAGAAGAAATAATAAGTAAAGGCCTAATTCATTATTTATAACCAGGCAAGCCAGGGAAGCAACTCTGGGAGATTACCCGGATAATCCAGTATTAGCATCTTGTTTCAGAGATCTTTATTAGGACTCAGGAAAGGCTTCTGGGAGAGCAAAGACAGCACAGTAAATTCATATGCTGGCCTTTGACCCTGCCTAGTGCCCTGGCCTCGTAATTGACTTTGGGATGTGTGTGAATTTAAGAGAAAGGTAAACAGTGTTGCGTGAAGAGAGAGGAAAGGAGGCTGAAGAGAGGCTGTGCTGTTTTAAGCTGCTTGGAGTGGATTTCGGAGTCATCCGTAGTCATCACCTTTGCAGTCATGCACCATGGACAATGTCCAGCAGCTGTCTCCTTTCTTACATGGTGTATGGGGCCAGATGAATTTTGGGAGGCACTCCTCCATCTTTTAGACTCTTATGGGGAATGGAAAGAGTAACATCACATCCTAGAGACCAGGCTCAGGAAGTTAATGTTGATGTGATGCTTTGAGGTTACGATACATGAGTTCACGTAGTCCGAGGTCTGTCACCCTTCCCTGTTACCCCAGGGACAGTCACTAGGCCTTTGGAAAGTTATTACTTTACTGTCCTGCCCTTTGTCACTTTAGTATATGGTGTGTGAATGATTTTACCAAAGGAGGGGACCAATTTCTGAGCTGCAGCTTGAGAAATGTCCTCGTTGGAGTTTTGGTGTTTGTTTTATTTGATTTGGTTTGAAGTTTTCTTTCTTTGTTTCCCAGAAGAAGTTTAGAATGGTCTCAGGCTGCAGGAAGGAAACTATCTATAAGGTCACAACAATTTTTAAAATTTTTTTTTGTGGGAAGATGTGGAAGAGAATAGCAGGGGATAAAGGGGGAGATAGAATCATAGAATGGTTTAGGTTGGTAAAGACCTCAGAGATCATCCAGTTCCAACTCCCCACCATAGGCAGTGACACCTCCCACTAGAACAGGTTGCTCAAGGCCTCATCCAGCCTGGCCTTGAACACAACCTCCCTGGGCAACCTGTGCCAGTGTCTCACCACCCTCACTGTGAAGAACTTCCTCCTAACATCCCATTTAAAACTCNTTCTCTTCTCCAGGCTGAAAAGCCCCAACTCTCTCAGCCTGTCCTCATAGCAGAGGTGCTGCAGCCCTCTGATCATCTTCGTGGCCCTCCTCTGGACTCTCTCCAACAGTTCCATGTCCTTCTTGTGCTGGGGGCTCCAGAATTGCACACAGTACTCCAGGTGGGGTCTGATGAGAGCAGAGTAAAGGGGCAGAATCACCTCCCTTGCCCTGCTGGCCACACTGCTCTTGCTGCAGCCCAGGACACAGTTGCTGTCTGGGCTGCATGTGCACACTGCAGGCTCATGTTGAGCTTTTCATCAACTCAGACCCCCAGGTCCTTTTCCTCAGGGCTGCTCTCCAGCCATTTGCCACCCAGCCTGGATTTGTGCTTGGGACTGTGCCGACCCAGGTGCAGGACCTTACACTTGGCCTTGTTGAATGCCATGAGGTTGGCTTGGGCCCACCTCTCCAGCCTGTCCAGGTCCCTCTGGATGGATCTCTGCCCTCTAGCAAGTCGACTGTGCCACACAGCTTGGTGTCATCTGCAAACTTGCTGAGGGTGCACTCGATTCCTCTGTCTCCTTCTGAGATTCCTGACTCAGTTTTGCAGATGTGAAAAGTTTGTATAAGTTACTGTGGTTTTAGTCCTGGTAATGTCTTCAGCTCTCTGTGCTTTGCCAAGCAGTTCTTTATAGCACGAAGAGATTTGCTTTTGTATGCTGATAGCAAGGGGATGGGAGATACATTTCTTGGGAAATTCATGGGGACTCCCTTCTGCATGGCTTTTTGATTGGGGCCATTCCTCATCTTAATTCCTTCCATTCATTGTTGGTTCAGACGTGTGGGCAGACAGTACAAACAGGAGCAGAGCAGCCTGTCAACAGTTAATGGAGCGGCAGAGCAACTACTTTGCATTTATATTGTACCTTCCCTCAGAGGATCTCAAAGTGTTTCCAAATATTAACTAATCCCCTCTAGACACCTGCCAGGTAGGTACAGTCAATAATAAGCCCATTTTAGATGAGGAGGCTGAGGTGGAGCAGTTTAATGGTTCTGTAACAGATCAGTGGCAGTGTTGGGAATAAAGCCCAGGACTCCCAGATGCTGGTCCCTGGCTTTGCTACACTCCTCTTTCCGTCTTTTTAATCTGAATGGATTTACCCATCCCTAGCACAAAGCAGATCAGATCACCTACTATGTCTGCATACACAAATTTCCTCTAAACACTAGCTGTCAGTGGGCCTTTTTGTGAAATTACATGCAGAGGAAGGAGAGAATATTACCATCTGGGATACCATATCAGCACTTATGGAGTTATTTGGTACAGGATGTATCCAATTATAAGTGAGCTAGAAGCCTACAGCCTAACAAAAGCAGGTGGAACCTTATCAGCAGCAATGAACAGTTTAGGGAAGGAGAGTTAGCAGGATTATTAACCCTTATGAAATAGATTCTGCCTTCAAAAAGGGAAAATAATAATGTCCATAACTGAAATAATTAACAGAAAAAAAACATTTTGCAACACTCACTTAATTAAATGAATAAGAATATGCTAATGCAGAGTTAAGATTGCACCAAGGCTTTGACTACGCTGCATGCTAAGTATGCAATTTTCATATACTCATCACTTTGTTAAATCAAAGCCAAACATCTCCCAATTTAGGAAAGCACAGGCTCCTCGTTGAGACTGCATGTGCCAGGTTTGCAGCAGCAGCCATNCCTTAAAGTGTGCTTTTCATCATTCTGTAGCTCACAAGCAGCTGAAGTGATTTTTTTTTTTTTTCTGAGATGATTCAAAACACTCTTCAGCTCTGGTAAAACATTAGATTGTGAAGTAGTTTTTCAAAAGCATGTTGAAAAGGGCTCAGAATCAGGAGTGTCTCCCAGCCATACCTGCTGAGGGTGCTGGCAGCTCCACCTGCAGCAAGCTGATCATTATGTGAATTGCATTAGTACTACAAATTGCGCCTGGAAGCAACGGGCACTACACTGCTGCCAGAGTCATACTGTGATTCCAGACATACCTGCTACCAAATGGTTCCTAAACTACCAAGTCTTGATATTGTTCTGGTACCGGTTCTGTGTCACTGTATCTGCCCCAGTTGTCCCATTTGCTGGTGTGGACTTCTCATTCTAGGTAGGGGCTAGTAGGAGAAAGCTCCCTGAAGGAGCTTATGCATCTGCCAAGAGAGGAGGATGAAATCTAAGACTGTTTTGGAGGGCCTGAAAGTGCTGCATGGTCAATGTGCTAGCTCTCTGCTGGGGCCCTATCAAACAATGCATGCTGCAAGCAAACTGATACTGTTCTGTTCTGCTGGTGTGTGGCTGTGTGCCATGAAGCCAGCTCTGGTGCAGGACAGTGGAAAATTAGGTGGCATTAGGGATATCCTGCAATGTGTCTTGTGCAATTGTGACAAAATGTGGGAGGGGACTGAACTTGAAAGGTGCTACTGATCTCATGAGTGAGAAGAGTGGGAAAAGGTGCTTCTCGTCTCTCAGGATGAGTTCTTCTCTGCTTCAAAAGCTGACAAAAAGGAACGAAATTAAAAGCTGCTTTTGTTATCTTCTTTTCTGGGTTTCTTCCCTTGCCAACACCACCTTAATGAAGGTGCTGCTGGTGGTTTGCCTGTGTGTAATTCACAGAATCACAGAATTACTTGGGTTGGAAAAGATCTTCAAGATCATCAAGTCCAACCTATGATCTAACACCTTCTAATTAACTAAACCATGGCACCAAGTGCCTCATCCATTCTCCTTTTAAACACCTTCAGGGATGATGACTCTACCACATCTGTAGGCAGCCCATTCCAATGCCAATCACTATTTCTGTGAGGAACTTCTTCCTAACATCCAGCCTAAACCTGCCCTCGCACAGCTTGAGGCCATGTCCTCTTGTTCTGTCACTGGGTGCCTGGAAATAGAAACTAACTCCCACCTGGCCATAACCTCCTTTCAGGTAGTTGTAGAGAGCAATAAGGTCTCCCCTGAGGCTGACTGAACAACCTCAGCTGCTTCTTGTAGGGCTGTGCTCCAGCCCCTGAATTCTCTGATATCAACCTACAAATGTTACCTAGTGATACATAAAATGTCCTAAGTAATTCTCAATGTGGATTTTTTGGGAGACCTGTTTGCCTTGGGATAAAGTTGAAGTTTTCTTTTTGCAGTGGGGAGGAGATGCCATTCACTACAGAAACATTTTCAGACAAATAGAGGCACCCTGTTGCAGAAGTGTGAGCCCCATTCTGAGTTAACGATATTTTAAGCTGAATATACCTTTGAGTGAATGCAGGATACTGGAGCTGACAAGCACACATGATAGCAACAATGTTTTCCTGGAAAATGCTATTAGATACAGCCCAGGAAACCATGTTCTTGACACGTCAATATCTGCTCTGGGAGATGGTTCAGGCCTTTTAAACTGATTCCTGATATTGCAGGTTTCTTTGCTGAGAGTCCCAGTGGCATTCCTTACATCTACTGCTCTTTTATGCCTGCAGCCAGATGCTGAACAACTACTTCTAGGGTTGGGATGTGAGAAGAGAGGGATTGGGTTAGGAAGGGTGGATTGGTCTGAAGATCACGAGTGGAGGGCTGGGGACTTTTCCAGGAGGAAAAAGATCCTCCTCTGCTGTTCACAGCACCCAGGCTTGCTTCAGCAGATGGGAACTGTGGGAGAAAAGTGACAAGAGTGTGGGAAGGGGAGAGTGTATGGTTCTTGTGCTTTCTTTGCTGAGCTCTGTGCTTACTTTTTGCTCCTTATATGAAGGCTGGGAGAGAAATTCCTGCTGAAGTCCCAGGTACAGGGATTTTAAGTGATGAGTGCAGCAACAAGAAGGAGGATAACACGTGAGACTTGCTTTTAGCGGCTCATTTGAGTCAACGTGACCCAAAACAGAAAGCTTTGGCTCTGACACAGAATGGCTTATTCCCATGCTGCCAAAATACACATTTTTGCGTATGGTATCTCCTCCTTCATGGCTCTCTTAAGGCTGAAATGATAGAGAATTCTCTCCCATGGTATATGTTTTCTGGAGTTGCAGGCTATTTGGTAGGTCTGACACACTAAAAACGCAGGTGCCTAGGTAAATATTGCCTCTTCCTTGTCTGAAATCAATACCCATGCTGATCACTTTGTAAACTGACGTGCTCTGATGAGAGAAGAGGGTGCAGTTTGCTATTTCACAGTCATTCTGGAATATCTTTTTCTTCAGATTGTTTTGCTTTTATGGGCCTCTGGCCCATATTCTGCAAATAACCCTGGAATTTTAAATAGTTAAATAGACTTGGCCAAATTCTTCCCTTGGAGATACCCATGCAGTTCCCATGGCATTGCTGGGAACCCAGGACGTGTTTCTGAGGACAAGCTTAAGCCCAACAGAGCCATTTCAGTCCAGGCATAACATTGTTCAAAGTCAGTGGAAGCATGATTTTAGCTCATTGTGTTTATGTTTTTACAAGTGTTTTTCTGTATTCCTTTATTTCTAGGCTAGGATCCAGTAATGAGAATGCCAAGCAGAAAATTACTGTTTTCTTCTTAACCCTTATTTTCAGTGAGCCTTAGTGATTTTAGTGAATGTTTTGCATATCATGGTGACAGTGGGATGTCTCAGTGGCAAGGTGGGGTTGTTTGACACTCAAACAGAAGAGAGCAGAAGCATGGGGTTTTGGAGATTAGAAGGTTGACTTGATTTGATCCCACTAACATTGACTTCCACAGTGGCAGAGTGTAGCTGGGGTGGAAGAACCTTATTGCATCCCTAAAAAGCTTGATTTTTGACCTTCCCAGGTTAGCTCTGTGGTGAGCTCTAAGTGCTGGTAGCCCCATTCACTTGGCCCAAGCACCAGCTGCCCTGCTCTCACAGGGTTTAACACATGATTAGAGAGACTGACTTGACAACTTAAAAATTCTGAGGGGAGACACAGCCTAGTGACTGAATCTGTCACAGTTGGCTTGGGAGGTACCAGACTGAGTCAAGCTGCCTCTGGTAATAGCCATCACCCTGCAAATTCAGTCTTCCCTGTTGGGTCTCTTGCTGTGTGGATTTGGGGCTTTTTGCAGTGTTGTGTGTGCTGAGATGCTGTGGGAGTTTTGTGGCTAGATGTAGGACAACGTGTCTTTTATGCAAAGCTGTGAGAAGGTTTTGGAAGGCTACCAAGATGGGAGTGATTTGGATTGCTGAGAGGAAGCAGTACATGGCATGGAATCTTTGCTCACACCCACCACAAAAATATGTCCAGACTTGGGCTGAGAGCTGTCTCAGCTGTGTAGACAGTGGGGCATTTAATGCCAAATCCTGGGTCAGAGGGATTGTAGCATACACTGTGCATATGCTTTAATTGCATAGCTCTCTTCACTCCAATTAGGCTTAGGCCTGTCTTGGGGAAGGATGAGGCACCCATGTGCTTCTGCAATGAGAGTGTTTGAAGATGAACAAGTCCAAGGTAGTCAGTGCAGTTGGGCATGTACACAGTGTCTGGGCATGTGCAGCAAATCCTGTTCTTGGACACTGCAAAAATACTCCTGGCAAATTCAGTTGTCACCCCAGCCACTGGCAAGGTGACAGGAAGATTAGCCAGGCAGATTTCCAACTGCCTTGGTGGCACCCCTGATTTAAGAGGAATATTCTCTGTCAGATGTATTTAGAAACTAGAAATATTTCTGGTCTCTTCTCAGCTGCTTCTCATTGTTTTGCTGCCTGCTTCCTGCCATCCTGTTTTCTGTCAGTTTAAGGCAACTTGTTGGCAAGGGTGAGCATAACCTCTAGGTACACAAGACACTTGAGCACCTTGCTCAGTGTTCTGCACTCACACCAGTTCCCCTGGGAAAGGCCTTGGGGACATCCCTGCTTCCCTGTCCCGTGTTACTTTCAGGGCAGGCTTGATTTGGGTGGCTGAGGAATTGTCTGCCTCATGGTGTGCAGTTTTCGGGGGGGACCTGGGAGTGGCATTGCTAGTACCCATCAGGACAGTGAGCACCTGGGGACAGCTGCCCTTGCGAGAGTGCCACTGTGCTGTAGAGAGGTTCTCTGGGTGCCTGTGCCCTGGGATGCCAGTCTTGGTAGCACTGTTTGACAAGTCACTTAAGCGTGGGCATTTAAAGCCTGTGATAACTGATTGTAGAGAGAGAGAAATTAAGCTTGTTCTGGTAGAGAGAAATAACTGTGAAGCTCTCTTGGGTCCTTTAAATCTTCTTCCCATCCAAGCTCTGGAAGAGCTGTTAAGGTAGAGACGACTTAGGTGCAGTTCTTTCTCCCAAGCTAGGCTACCCTTCTGCCTCCAGGCTGCTGCTGCCAGGTGCCAAGCAGGGAGAAGCAGCCCTATGGGGAGCCCCGGTGGCCAGCTACTGATGGCACAGCTCTGTGGCCTGGCTCTGTGCAGCCCTTTGCAGCTCCACTGCTTGGTGCTAGTGCACAGAGAGCTCTGGGTATCACAGAAATAGCCCTGTGTGCTGGCCTGTGCCCTGCGCAGCCTGCGTGGGCTATTGGGGACCTGTCCCACCATGTCCCCACTCTCCTTAGTCTGTTTTGGGTCACTCTTGGCTTTTCCTTCATATTGCCACTGTACTCTAAGGAGGAGCTGCCCCCTTTGCCTTTGGGCAGCTGTAGAAATGTGAAACAGCTGTGAACTTAGGGCTTAATATTGCAGCTTCTTCCCTCGAGAGCTCAGGAGAGCTCTTGGTTTGTGCCAGACCTTTTTCATGGACATCTGCTTGGGAGGTCATTAGAGACTGAGCATACTTAGGTGTTAACAAGGAAAAAAACATTAAGTGAAGTTTTGTAGCTCAACTTCTGAAGACACAGCTTTGCAATAACTAAATGTTGCTCTTTGTGTCCCCATAGGTGTGTAGGTCTTGGTGCATATCCAGGGGCATGAGATAGAGGGCTAAATGCCTAAGCTGGTGCAGCAGGAGGACACACTGAGGCCCTTCTCCTCCAAAATCTTCAAGTTTTCGCTTTGTACACTTTGTAGGTTGCCTAAGTGAAATGCAGATTGCTGCAAAATGAGGTTCAGATTTCTGACAGTGGGTCTGATAATCCGATTACAAAATTAGTCCCTGGGCTCCCAGAGAGGAGGAGCAAGGGCTGAACCCTGCTTCTGTAAGTGGTTATGGAGGGATGCAATGTCCTTCTGAAGCCATAATGCTGCTGTGTTTGCCCCATGCAATTTCCTTATTGTTCAGCCTAAAAGCCTTCAGGAAAATGCCAGACACACTCTACTGACCTCCTTGCACTACATCCCAGAGCTCTACAATCTGATATTAATTACAGTGAGGCTCTATATTAAAGCAGAGATTTGCCAAGTTACCATAGGGCTTTCAATACTTGATTCACATTAATTTAAAGTGAAACTAGATATTCCCCCAAGCAGTTTTGAAATCTCATAAAAAGAGAAAGACAGGAATTTTGCTGAATATGCCCTGTTTAGCCAGGGAACTATCCCGGTCACCTGTTTGAACTGCAAAGAGCTGCCCATATTACATTTTGTTTGTTCTGTCCTGTGTATTTTCCCTTGTGCTCTCCACATTTGGTCCCAGTTTTATTGCCTTTACCTCTGCTGCTTTCCAGAGACCCTAAAATGCATTGACGTCTCTGTATGCTGAGCCTGATTCTCTCTCACTTGGTTTAGTCCGGTGGTTCATGCTGCTGTCTTACTTCCCTTTTGCTTTTGCATCTCTAATGTAGCTTCTTGGGTTTTGTAGCCTAGGAGGACCTGGTAGTCAGTCTCCTGGGACTGGATAACTGTATGACTACACAGTGATGTGGCTTTGTAGGGCTTCCACTGGGATACAAACTGATCCTGGGGTGCTTCTGCAAAGTAAATGCTTTTTCCAGAGAGAACCCAAAATGCACTCTAAGCAGACACATCAGCAGGTCTGTTGGGATGTGTGGAGGTTGGCTTTGTTTCAAATGCTGCAGGAAAAAAGAAAAGAACCACACACACCACCTTTATTTTACTAGTTTACTGCAGTAAGCTGTCTGAAACACGAAAATGTTCTTCCACGTATTGTGGAAGTTGCTGGCAATAAATTTCAAATATATGTAGCAAAAGTTGTCACAGAGCTTCTGCTTGGTATCCATGTGGGATCTGGGTCACCTCTCCACATGTCCTACAGCAAAATCTCTTCCTGGGATTCTCAGCAGAGGAGATGTTCCCTCTGTGGTCCCAAGACAGATCCTTCTGCTGCCTGCTGAAAGTTGTGACTGCTCTTAATGCTGCTACTGAAGCAGGAAATGAGGTCAGCAGGACAGAGGTGCTATGTGTGGCACAGGGTCCAGGCAGCTGCCTTTTCAATTTGCCCAAAAGAGGAAAATAACTTTCAAGTCATGGCAGTGCTGGCTGGTGATCTCAGTGGGGCTTGGAGAACGGGGCTGGCACAAGGTGTTCTGTTTTGTGTGAACAGGAGGGATTTCCTGCCTCTCTCCAGTGATTATAATTTGTCCTCTGCCTTCTCTTTCTCTTAGTTTTTCTTTCGTTCTGGGATCTCC
This sequence comes from Psilopogon haemacephalus, assembly GCA_013396835.1. Lineage (NCBI taxonomy): Eukaryota > Metazoa > Chordata > Aves > Piciformes > Megalaimidae > Psilopogon > Psilopogon haemacephalus. Next base: position 414,926 of record VWZI01001728.1, on the reverse strand, counting down.
CCTTCCTCCTCCAGCAATGCCACCTCTTGCAGTTTCCTCATCTTCAGTTTGATGCTATTCGACAGCAGCTCTGGAAGGAAGAAACAACCTCAAGGAGCTGTGGGCTTCAGAAAAGGCTTCCTCACAAAAGAGGGCAGCCACGCTGGCCTCTAGAACACAGCATTTTCCTGGCAGGCCAGAGAAGTCTCTGCTTCCAGTCTTGTCTGTACTGGCAGAAGAGCTGGGCCTTGCTGTTTCATGACAGTCCTTTGAGAGCTTGAACTTGGAGTAGTTCTGCCACTTGGTAGATATAGACAAAAAGCCCTGTAAAACTTAGTCTTGGTCATGGACACAGTGCCTGTGTTTGCTGTGTCCATGCGGTGTTACTGGCTTGGTGGCTGTGTGGTCTGCACGTGAGCAGGCAAGAGTGTTCTGGAAGGCTGTGGCCCTTGCCTGTGCTGCCAGGCTGCACAGTGCTGGTGGCAGTCCTGAGCAGTGCTAAATTCCATTTAACTTAGATCTACAAAAGCTGACGCAGTCAAATAAAGCTGTTCTGACAGCAGCACTAATAGCCTTGCTGTCTGCAAAGCCCTGGGTCCCTGCACTCACTGCCAAGGAATGGGTCTTTGTAGAAAGCTGAGTTTACCATCCTCGAGCTGGATTTACAACCCAGCCCTCTCCTAAGTACCTGTACACACAGACTGCTGTAAAAGACACTGAGGAGGAGAGGAGAGGAGAGGAGAGGAGAGGAGAGGAGAGGAGAGGAGAGGAGAGGAGAAGGGGCAGGTGCTGCATGTTCAAACAGCAACAGGGAAAAAGGCAGCAACTTTTGTGCATCTTGGCAGACTGAAGTCAGCATGCTTTTGACTCCTCCATGCAGGGCTGAGGAAGGAAGGCAGTGAAGGTGTTCTAAGACAAGCCTGTAACAACCAGACAGCTCTCCTCTCACAGTGCTTTTGTTTTGTGTGGTGTGGGAAGGAGATGTGATAGAGGATGTGCTACAAGTTGCAGTGTGTGGAGCTGTGCCTCATGCAAAGTCCAACAAGTTTTTCATCTTCCTAGTGCTTTGTTTTCCTTATCACACCTCCAAACCCTACCATATTTATGCCAGGGATGAAGGGGCAAATGGTCAGTAGTGGGGATGTTTTCAAGGTGGGACCTGAGCCTCTGTGTTGTCTTTAACCCTTGGGGTCCTTAATGATGGTGACCATGCATCAGGGTCAGCTTCAGAGTTAGTGACAAGAGATCTGCTTCTGATTCTCCACTCTGATTTTAGGCAAGCTGTGGTAGGGAGGAATTTTTGAGCTCTCTGCCTTGTTTCACTTCTGTCTTCTGTTTTGGTTGGTAAAGCCATGCTCATTTCTTTGTTAACAGATTAGATGCTGTCACTGCACACAGTTGCATCCCACCCTAGGGGTGGCTGCATTCTGGTGATTCATACTAGCTCAGAAGAGTGCCTGCTTCTTATTCCATCGATTTGATCAAAAGAGGCAGCTGAAAATGTTTGTACAATTTCTAGAATGCTTGCATGACAGGAAGCTGTACTTGTAATTAATATCTGTACCAAGGGCCTGACAGCCATCTTTCATTATTGTATGGGGATTCTCTCTTCCTCAGCTTTGGTGACTGGACCTTTCCTTGATGTGGTGGCTAACAGCTGCTCAGGGCAGTCAGCTGTGTCCTGATATCTTCTAGGCTTGAGCAGAAGTGGTTACTGTGTTGTATGGCAAGGAAAGCATTGCAGGGTTCCTCTTATTACTTAATATCTAACTGAACTTCCAACCAACACCTCAGGTAGGATGTTATAGCTTATATTCTTTCTAGCCTAGCTATAACACTTAGTCCTAGGAAAAACACTAGAACATCTCCTATCCCCATCTCCTATCCCCTTGGTGGATAAAGCTGGTCTGGTAAAAACACATGATTCTCCAGGCCTGAATGCTCTTTCAGGACTAGGATTTATTGGCCCATTTCAGAAGCAAAGTTAGTGGTAGATAACTCATCCCCATTGTAATTTCAAGGAAAAGAGAGTGATTTGCATATTGTTTTCCCAGGGACTTCATCAGCCTCTTGCTTTCTTCCTGCTGGACCACTTGCCCTGTGTTGAGGTGCATCATCCAGCTCCTCTGATTCCTCCTGCAAGTTCACACTGTCTCCTTCTTCCCTTCCTCTCCCTTCTGTTCTACTTTCTTCTTTTGTTCATGGCTGTTTGCATGAAACGTTGGCTATGCCAGGCTGCTGAGTTACCCCCACACAAGTTTCTTCGTCTCTTAAGTGCTCATGTGCCAGCACATCCACAGGTCATGCAGATGCATGGGTGAGAGATGGAGGGACTGAGCATCCCTTGGCTCACATTACACCACAGGCCCTCAGAAGTAGCAAAGAGAAGGCAACCCCTTTTCCAGAGACCTTGCAGTCTATCAAAGGCACAGAGCTCCCTGAGTCCTGGAGAGAAGCCCTGATATCAGCTTGGCAATGAAAAGGGAGGCAGTAGGTTGGGAATGAAGAGAGACAGTGTTGGATAGGGTGCTGAAGGTAGGGGTGGGGAATTGATTCTCAGTGTTAGAAGAGCAATGAAGGAAAGGGTGTCAGATGAGAAAATACCTCCTTTTGAGGATGGGAGTCTTGTCACATGGAGTTCTCAACCATTTTCCAGCTCATTCATCTTCTCCTATGTAGAAATGACTGCTGACCTCTGCTTGGGAGGGAGAATACCTGCCGTTTTCTCAAGGAACCCTTTCCATAGGATCAGAAGAGAGACACTCCTCAGTTGTGATATTCCTTTCCCCTCCAGAAGTGAAGTAGACTAAAACAAATCCAGCCCCTCTCAGCAGACTGTTTGAAAAGGTCTCTTTTCCCAACCACTCCTGCAGAAACCACATTCACTGAACCAGGCTTCAGCTCAGGCTGAGGGGAGCCCTAAAAGACGATTGGGTCATGAGTTATTCACTGATATTCTGCGATGTCAGAGGTGCTCAGTGAAGGAGAGGCAGATGTGGGAGGGAAGCAACTAGATAAAAGACAGGAAACGCTATAGCTGGGGCAGTGGTGGAGGGGATGGAGGCCTTGTATGGAGTTCCAGAGCAAACCTTCCATGGGAGTAGGTTGGATAAACTAAGAAAAGCAAGCACAGCACAGCTTTCTCAAGGGCTGGGTGGCAGCTTCAAGAAGCTCCTCTAAGCTACATATTACACCCTGCAGCAATGTTGAGTCATGAACACAAGCAAAGGCATTCAAGAAGCTTGATCTGGGAGGTCTTAGGTATGCTACCATTTCTACCCGGTTGCCTTATAATTGTTTTCCCCTCTGCTTGGAGTGAGTGCTTTGGGACAGCAGCCTCATCTTCCTGTGTGCTTCAAAAACACTCAATACAGTACTTCTGTTGGTATTACTGTGTTGACCAGCTCAGGCCCCTTTGCTTGCACAAGACCAGCTCATTACAGCAATTTATCTGTGGTGCCATGGCATAACAATGTGGGGGTCTCAAGCAAAGCTCTGGGCCTGATGTGCTGAAGGCTGCGAGCAGGCAGGAGGGGCATGGACTGCATCTGGCTGGGAAAAGGCTGCATGTCTTTCTGTCCCATCAGTGTGTGTCCCACTCTACATCAGCATGCAATAAGCCAGCCTGCCTCAACCACTGCAGACCTGGGCAATCCTCTTTGAAGGACTCAGACTTGCTGTGGCAGGTTTCTCACCTTCATTACACATGGCAGTGGTGAATTAGACGAGCACAAATCCAGCAGTGTCCTTTGGTACTTTTTTCTTTTGGCAGTGTTCCTTGATTTCCACCCCCCCCGCCCCTGCTTCCTCCACACCTGGCTTAGCAGACAAGATGAGCTAAGTGAGCACATCGTTCGGCCTAAAGGATTGGTGTGACTTGCCCAAAACAAGTGATCAGTCAGGAATAAACCCAGGGACTTTTGCTGCCCAGCCTTGTGTTTACACTGCTCCGTCTCACTCCCCAGGACATTTGGATCCTGTTGGAAGCACAGCAGATGGAGCCAGGCAGCAAGTCCAGCTCCAGCTGGCTGGCAGGGAAAGGGCGAAGCAGCAGCACCAGTGACCTTGCTGATTTATTCATTAGACAGTGCTTAGAAGAAGGGGAGGATTGATTTGTCTGTCAAATGCAACACCAAACCATGTGGCCTGCAAGGGGAGGACTAATTGTGCTGCTGACACACAGTTCAGTACTGACTCACACAGTCAAGCACCTTTTTATTATGTTTTCTTGCTAGTCAGCTCTTCTCTTCATCTATCCTGTTATCTTGGGCAATTTATTGATGCAAAGCCAAATTTAAGTGTTTTTTTTGCCTGTGAAAATGAGGAAGAAATATCCAAAGTGAGTACAGTGAGATGCTGGATTAGTCTCTGCAGTGTGGTTGCTTGGAACCTTTTGAAGCTATCCAGCTGTACAAGCCACAGTGGCACCTCTCTGGTAGCAAAATACCTTTGAGGGCCTGAGTTCCTTCTTCAAAAGCACTTTGTAGGCTCTTAAGAAAAGTGTCTCAAAGCATTCAGGATGTAGGTTCTTGATTCTTGAATCCAAGGCATTCTTAAAAGCACCAAACTGCCTGCTGGCCTTTGAAATCAGTGCCAGAGCTACTGCTTTGTGTTTCTGTTGTGTTTTGTCTTTAAAGAAATCTTTCCGAAAGTGCAGTGTGATCACTCTGAGGCTGCCATTCTTGAGGACAGGCAAGGGCCAAATTTAAATTCACTGCTTCACATGCAAGTAGTAGCACTGCTGGGGCAGCGCTCTGCAGGCAGCATGAGTGGGTTCTGCCTGTTCTGCCAGCCGCTCAGGCATCACCAAGTCTCAGCACAGTGTGCTGAGTTAGCATGTGCCTGGCTGGGCTGCAGCATGGGGGACACGTGGGCTTGCGATACATCATAACTGTTCCACCGCTGCTCCTCTAAACTGCCGAGCGAGTTGGCTCTTCACCTTTATCTTTTCAAGAAAGATGTGATGTTATCCTTCCTAGCAACAAATGAGCACTCATGCAATCAGTGAGGTCAGCCTTCTTTTTTTCACACTGTCTCCTATCTTGTTTGGCAGCATCACCTACATGCCAGAAGAAAGCTTTGGCCTGTTCCCCCCACAGAGCCGAATGGTTTCTTGTTTATGTAAGATATCGTCCAAGACTTCAGATTTTGTTCAGTCCTGGGTGGCTGCTGCTAATGGTTCTTCACCTCGGCTTTGCTGGCAGCCTTTAAGGGTCAGTACAGTCATTTGGTAGATTTCCAATGACTGCAAGGGGTGCTGAATAGAGCCCCCACTGAGGGCACAGGAAAGAATTTATTGTCTGTACTAATTTGGTTCTCAGCTTCTCCCCCACTGCTCTGCTAAATGGACCTCAACCCTGATCTTAAAGCGAGCCCTTTGCCAGAATTTGCACCCCTACAGGAACTGAATAGCTCCTCCTTTTACTGCCAGCCTCTCCTTCCCTTGCAATTTTTGTTCCTCCTCCACAATTTTTGAAGGCCATTTATCCTCTAGTTGCAAAAGTGTGCTTCTCCCTCCCCTGCTTGAGCTCCTCGCTCTCATCAATCTGTTGAACACGATTCCATCCAGTGTTGCAAAAATAATCGTGTTTTAATTATGTGAAGGAAAAGGGTTTGTAAAAGCCTTTCAAAGCCCAGTGTCTCTGAGTCCTGCTGCAAAGCAAAGGCAGCGTGAGCCTGGCAGGTTGTGTGTGTGTGTGTTCACAGGGAGTTGCTCCTCTAAGCCATGTATTACACCCTGCAGCAGTGTTTAGTCATGAACGGAAGCAGAGGGATTCATTTGAAAAAGAACCAAATGCTTTCTTCCCAGCTCCTTTCATCCCCAGAGAGGTAAATTAGGGATACTCTCAGCATGAGGGCAATACATTTGGAAAGTGAACTGTTCTGCATGTTGTTTGGCAGAGAGGACATCCAGGAAGGTATTCAACTATCTCCCAAAGGGTGAACCCACCTGGACCAGAGAAATGCTGCTTGAGGTGTGATTTGGTACTTTCTGTCTCACTGTGGTGCTCTTAGGACTTTACAGGGATTGATGAATCACAGGACTCAGCTTTCTCATGCTTAAGACTTCCTTTCTGTTGTGATGTCCCTGTGAAGTAGCAACAGCATGGGTTTGTGCAAGATCCATTAATGTCTGTTAGTCACACTGCCCAGTTCACAGAGAGTCACAAAAGAGGATACCTGCTAATAGATGCCATTTGTGCCCTTTTTCCTTTCAGCTCTGCCCTGCTTCTTCTCCTTTCATAGTTTGCACCCAAAGCATTGATAAGAGAGTAATATTTTGCATTTGCATAGCACCCAGCAGTCACAGAGAGGCTTTGGCAGCAGCAGTGTAGTCTATCCTTGATCCTCTCCTGTGTTGCAGGAGAAATGTTCCACTGTACTGAATTACTAAGTTATGGTACAGTTTTTCCTGCCTCTATCTTTGGGCCCAAGAGATGCCCCCTTGGCATGTGCTGTAATGTAAGCAGCAGATGGGAGCTGAAGGGGCAATTGTTTTCTGTTTCTCATAGATAAGAAAGCCTTGTCACCCAAGCCACTCAGATGGCAGATAGAGGCAGATCTGGGATCTCCTATTGCTGGTTGAACATGCATAATGCTAGATCACACTTTCTGTTGTGAGATTGAGGATGAAAAATTCTAGGCTTGGACACTTGTCTGGATTTCTGTAGGTGGCTGCTCAAAGAGGAGATCCTATGTGATCATGTATTCTCCTCATTTGATGAAGTTGAAAAATCTACAGGAATGCAACTTTCCTAGCAGCACCTTGGTAAGGCTGGAGTGAGAAAACCCAGGAATGGACAGGTCTGGCAAAACCAGTGAGCAGAGTTGATCTTTTGGGAGAAAAGCAAAAGGGAGGTGGGATGGTGAGGGTCAGGCAGGAGTCAGGCAGTGCCCTCTACTCGGCACTGATGAGACCACACCTTGAATATAACAGGAAGGACATTGAGGTGCTGAAGCATGTCCAAAGAGAAACAACTAAACTGGCCTTGAACACAAGTCTGATAAGGAATATGTAAGGAAACTATTGTTATTTAGTCTTCAGAGGAGGAGGCTGAGGGCAGAACTCATCACCCTCTACAACTACCTCAAAGGAGGTTGGAGCCAGGTGGGTGTTGATCTCTTCTTACATGCAACAGGTGACAGGACAAGAGCAAATGGCCTCAAGTTATGCCAGAAGAGGTTCGGGTTGGATGTTAAGAAAAATTTCTTCACAGAAAGTGTTCTCAGGCACTGGAACAGGCTGCCCAGGAGAGTGGTGGACTCACCATTCCTGCAAGTATTTTAAAGCATGCGGATGTGGTGCTGAGGGGCCATGGTTTAGCGGTAGTGGCTTAGTAGCAGTGGTGACACTGTGAGCTCTGGGTGAGTGGTTGGACTTGATGATCTCAAAGGTTTCTTCCAACCTCAGCAATTCTGTGGTTCTATGGAATCGGAACATTTCTGTCTCAGTTCTGTAGCTAACTCAAAAGACAGTTTTGGGTCAATGCTTTTAATCTGCCTTGCCTTAGTTCTCTATTTGAAAGAGCTGTTGCGTGGATGCAGCTGTATCAGTGAGGACTGGTATCTGCAGAGTGCTGTAGGGCAAAGGCCTCCTCGTTGATGCTTTACTGCACTGGTTGGCAAACAGCTGCATTCAACTTCAGAAGGCTTCCTGCCCCAAGAGGAGCCAATGGTTAAATCCTTATCCACCATCCTGAGGACAAGAAGACCCTGGAGGCTAGGCAGTATCTCTCCTAATAGAGCTGGATGCTGTCAGCCTATGCTGGTAGTTCACTGGCATGCTGCAGACTGCTGCAGGCTTTGCTGCAAGGCCAAGCATCAGCCTGAGCAGTGATGCTGTGCTGGGATTCACATCCTTTATAAGCCAGTTCATCTCTTGATCTTGAAAAGACAAAAGTAATGAAGCTCTTGAAAGGATGCTGTGTTTGTCCTGTTGTATTACCATGTTGTTTGGACACTGGAGTCAAAGCAAAAAAACTTAAATGAGTAAATCGGCTTAGAGAGCTTTGTAGCGATTTATTCCGCTCTCTGGTCCTTTGGACTTGTGTGCAGCTCATAAACAAGCTGATTATTCTATCCTGATTCATAGCTTTGTGGTGGAAGCAGAGGGTGCATGTGTCGCCAGGGAAGGCAGAGGGGCTGGAGACAAAGTATTTGAAGTGGAGATCAGTCAGAGGTCACACTGGAATGCAGAAGAGGGAGCAGAAGAGACTGTTCCTGCGGCCAGACAGTGAACGACAGGACTGATGGATTGCTGCTTGCACAACGCAGCTGGTGTGGGAGATGACCCTCTGTGATCAAGGCTTAATTTTGTCACTGCACTTTGGCATTAATTTTAGAGACTTCAGAGTTCTCCTAGTAACAGGAAAATGCTTTATGGATCTCCTGTTGAAAGGAAGCTGTGATGAGTTACACACAGGCTCTCTTGAGGGAGTCCTCATCCCTCCCGTCTGTGTCCTCATAGTTCTCTGTTCTAATTCCTTCCTCACAACAGCAGTCCCAGCCTTTCTTTGTATCAATGGCAGAGTTTCTTGCTGGGATGTTCTGCCCTAGCAAGCACCAAGGCACCTTAGAAGTCCCTTGTGCTCTCCTTAACATATATGACAGAGTGTCCTAATCACAGTGCTGCACAGCTGGTTTGTGCATGTTGGGGTCCTCTCTGTCACTGGAGATTAATGCTGCAAACAGAAGTCGCCAGGCGACTTGAGATGGGGCTTCAAGATGTCCCAACCCATCATCTGTGCATCTGATCTGATCTGTCAGTCAGTCTGCTTGGCAAGGGAGCGACAGCATGAGCCAGGCTGCTTAGCCAGATGCTGTGGCAGGTTTGGTGTTTCAGAGCTGTCAAGGAAGAAAGGAGAAGCTTGGGCCTTTAGCACCTCCCTTTGTTTTTCCAAGGTGAAGCTGAACTGTGTCTGAAGGGATAGTGCACAGCTCCTCCATGCACAAGGATCGAGCAGGTGGACTTTATTCTCTCTACTCAGGTCAGAGCAGCCCAATACGTGTTGCCCATATCTAGTCACTGTGCTCAGTGGTGCCCTTCATTTTCAGAGAGAGCTCCTCATCAAAAGCATCTTGGCAGAGCCTGACAGCTGTTTGTGCAGCTGCGGATCTGTTTTCTCCACCACGACCTTGGGAGACCTCCTTTGCGTGTCCTTCTCTCTAGAATCACGATGGGACTCTGGTCTTGTTTGCTTTTCCTTTGGCTGAGTGCAGGGATTACTCTGCTGAGGTTATTTGCCTACAGTGGCACAAGAGCGTGAGAGAAAGGCCCTTCTCTGGTGTTCACAGACTCCTGGAATTCCTCAAAACCAATTTTCATGCCAGACCAGGGCTTCAGCAGTGCAGTAGTTAGTCATGCTGGGCAGCAGGGTACAGATCTCTTCTCTATGTGTGTACCTTGCTGAAGTTTGGATTCATCCCGTTGGAGCTGAGAAATGCAAATCAGCTGCAAGTGCAGCCGTGTGTGCTGGTATCACAGCCAGGTAGCACACGGTCACTGCACTCAGGGAGGGAGAAATCAGCTCATATGAGGCCGCTCACCTTCTGGCTGTGCCCTCCTTTCTCACTGCTTATAAAATGAGCGTGGGATGACTATTCCCCTGTACTCCTTTGGGTGTTTAAGGTAGTAGTGATAACTGTAGGTCTCTGACCCTGAATAGGAGCCCTTTTTGAATTGTGCTGAGAGGTAAATCTTTCATCGTGACACTATGGCTCTTTGTTGTAGCTCCTGGTGCAGTGTAGTGACGGGTGGATGTGGTGGGCAGACTTGCAAGGGCTTGTGAAGTCCTTTGGAGCTACAGGTGGACTTGAAAATGCTTTGTTTGCCTGGACCTGCATAAGAACAACTGCACTATGTGGGATCAAATGTCCATCCAGGCAATTTTTCTTTCTCTTTCAGTGGTAAATAGTGGATGCCTGAGGAAAAATGTAGGAACAGAGTAAGCTTGTAGTGATGCCCCCTTAATGTATTCTTTCCACCTCCAGAGATTTTTGACTTTTCTAACCAAATGTAATTTCATTACATCCAGATGTAGATCTAGATGGGGTTTTTCTCCCTTGAATTTGTGCAGTGACTTTTTCAACCTAGGAGAATTTACAACATCCATCCCCCCTGAAGCAAGGAGTTCCACTGCTTAAATCCTGTCTGTGTCCAAACCAAAAGATTTCATGTTGGCTTCACTAGTAAAGCAAACCTACCAACTCAGAGAGCTGGAAGTCCCTGGGCAGATACCATTGATGCTTCTAAAAACTGAATGAGTTTTAGTGGAAGTGTGCATCAGCACAGTGTCGCCTGTAGCTTAGAAATATTTTCAAGGCTCCTGGCACAAACATTTCTTCAGGAAAGCAGGCTCTGGTTTGTATCTGCCTCTGCTCCAGGACTCCGGGAGCTCCCTGAAGATGGGTTTGCAGACAGGTGTTTCTTCAAGTCAACTGGGAAAGAGAAGGTTTTTTTTTCTCCTGTCTTCTGGAGAATCATCTTTATGGTTATGCCAATTAACCTTTAATTTCCTTAACCTATAACATTCTCCCCATTGGATTATAGTTACATGCAAAGTGAAATTGCAGGTGCCTTCTGCTTATTCAGAGTCTACTCATGTTTGACAGCCTATTCTACCTGTACAATGCTGGAGCAACACTGATGTAGAAAAGGCAGATGCTGGTTGTGTGCTTGAGGGGCTCCCTTTGCCAGGCACTGAGGTGAGTATCACACATAACTGAGGAGAACCTTGCAGTGGGACAACAGCAAGGGTGAGCGCAGAGCTGCAGAGGGATTTGATGGTGCTGAGAAATTTAAATAAAGGTTCTGCTGATACCACAGGAGCGCTCAGCAGTCTCATCAATCCCCTGGACCAAAAAGCTAACACTAAAGCTGAAGAGAGTGCATTTACATTTCAAAGAGAGGCAGAAGGTATATAGTATGAGGCAGCTTATTCATTTGGTGATCCTAGGAGTAGGTTAAAGAGGCAAGAGCTGACTCCTTTTCTCCTGAGCGTCAGTCACATGTGCAACCCATGAGACTGTGCTTTCAGAAATACTTGGAAGCAAGAGGTCTCCATCAGGGAGACAATTCCAATTCAGGGTGCACACAGACTGATGTCACTTTGTCAGAGCTGCACCTGCTTATGCCAGCTCTGAGGGTGGCTGAGGGCCAGAGGGCACTTGGGTAATCAGATGGGAAATAAGGAAGTGACTTTGATTAAAGCTGAGAGACAACATGTGGGGGAACAGTGGGAGGAACCACTCTGAGCTGCTGGAAGGGAAATCTACTGGAAAAAAGTGGTGGGGGAGGCTTTCTGTTGTTTGAGTGGTTGAAGTAATAAGAAAAGAAAGGCTCAGAGAAGGCTGTGGGTCTTTGGGAGATGTGATGGCTTGGGACAGCAGCAGGAAAACAACCAAAATTGTCCTGTCATCACATTTCAGACCCGCTGTGGGCAAGAAGCATAGCAGCTTTGGGGAAGAGTGACAGAAAACCTGAAGACTTTTCCCAGCAGTGTGCCACTCTACTCCTGGTGTTGCGGACACTAACTGAGGGGTCTGACCCCGCAATGTGCCAGCCGCCTTCTGTTGTATGCCAAAGGTCTTCCTGAGCCAAGAGTTCAGGGTTTGTTCCTATGCTAGTATGCTGGGTTATCACTGTGGTCAATTCTCTGCTCCCTCTGGGGTCTCAAAGGGAATGGTGATATCATGTGGGTGGCAGAGCAAGCCAGGAGCATTTCCGTGGTGTCTGTTCAGCAGTTCAGGCTCTGGGGTCTTGACATCTAACCTGTGAATTTGTTCCACAAGCCTGACTTACACCGTTCCAGGATATGAGCAAGGGTATGTGGTTTTGGTGGTGTCTCAAAAAATTGTGCAGGATCGTGTTTGATGGGGCTGTTGCTGTCCAGCAGCTCCACACCTGCACATGTCATTTGCAGTGATATGGAACTGGTGGGATCGACAGAGCATAGAGGGCTTTGCTGCATCACCAGCTCATCACCCTTTTTCTCTTAGGTTTGCTGCAAGCCTCCTGAAAGGAAAATGTGGAGTAAGAGCTTCTTAATTATAAATTGACACCCCAAAATGAGCACAGGTTGAAGGAGGAAACCCTAAATGAGCAGAGAGAACTAACCTAACCTTCCTCTTGTCTTGGCTTGTTTAAGCCATTGGATTTAGACAGGATGAAATACAGAGTGAGTGTTTGTGGAGGTGGGGGGGAGAGAAACACAAACTGAATTAGAGCTTTGAGGAAACCATTTGAGACCCTGTATGATTGAGTCACTCTGAAGGGAGGTAGAGTCTGTCACACATACCCACTGTAATGAGTATGAACAAGCACAGAACAGCTGGCTGTAGCATATGGAGCATCCAGAAGGGAACAAAGCTGAAATAATTCCCTTTCCTCTGCTCTTTGCTTATCCTGGCCCTGATTCAGGAGCACAGGGGAGCCTGGGGAGCAGGCTCATCTTTTGGCCTGAACTTTAGGTCCCGGTGATTTCCATGATAACAAGTTTCTGGTTTACTCTTGACTTAATGAGTTTTCTGTGCTCCTACCTGGGTGCAGTTGAGGTACAGCATCCCTTAATCACAGACTCCATAAGGGCTTTGGCTCCCCAGTGACCAGCTCCTGTGTGAAGCTCAGCTGGAAATCCAGCATGCAGCCTTGTTCCTGGGTTCGAGCTGGGGCTGTAGATGGGTCTCCATGAAGAAGGCAAGTAAGAATCAGAGGATGGAGGCAGCTTGTGACTCACGTCTGGCTAATGGTCCACTTTCTGGGCTATAGAGTGTTTACTTGTCCTTAGATTTGATCAGGTTTCTGGTTTTGAAATAAAAGTTTCTGCCATCTGCATGTTGTATGTGCTATAGACAGGAGCACAACTGCTCCAGGAAACTCAGAGGTCTGACTCAGAGATGTGCTTGAGCCTCCAGAAACAATTTGATAGAACTTTTCTACTCTTCTCCACTTTCTTCCCATCTCCATCAGGAGATGCAGGGACAGAAGAGCACAAGCAGATAATCATGCCCCATTGCCAGTATTTCTGTAGCAGAGCAGAGACAGAAGGGGTGAATTGTGGCATAAGTAACATAAACGCATGCATGAAAAATATGAATGAGGCATAAGCTACCTCACCCATCATTTATGGCTTTAATGCCCAAGAGATGGTAATTATCCCTCTTTCACAGGGATGCAGTGGTGGAATCAAGGCAAGTCTGTCAGAAACCAGTAAGAGGAGGAGAGGGATTCACAGGAAAGCAAAAATCTCTCTGACTGTGTGTATGTAAGTATGTGTGTGTCTGGGTTTTGCCACTTGCCTCATTGTTTTTCAGTGAGCTTGAAAACAAATTTCCTAAGCAATCTGTACTTCCTGCTATGCAAAAGCTGTCCTGAACACTTGTTAGGTTAGTAAAATGCATCTTTGTAAGCAACCACCTCATTTTAGATAAGAATCTGTTTGTGATTTTTTAGGGCTCTTCCAATTTATTGGTTCCTCTGATATCCTAAACCTATTAGTTCTCATCCACAAAATCTTTCAGAGCAACAGCATCGACAAGACCTGAATGTCTAACTGGAAGAGAGGGGGGGAAAAAANAAAGAAAAGGTAATAATAAAAGCTCCAAGCAGGAATGAAAACAATCAAAGAAAACCCCCAAGCCACAGCAAAAACTGCAACCCAGACGTTTCAGGCTCTACCTTTTATGCCGCAAGAAGAGGATGTAAAGATACAGCTGTTTGCTTTGGGTTTTTATTCTGCATCTCCCTTTTACACAAAGTACACCTGAGCACTCAGGCTCCAGGGGATGGACTGGGACTGTACCCTGCAAGTGACTCATCAGCCACTGGAACAGCACTGGCTGGAAAGGCAGTTTGAAGTGAGTCAGGGCAGCTGTATTGTGTGGTCATTTATAGCTAGCAAGTGCTACTGCTTGGGACCCTGTGGCCTCTGGCTCTGTTTCTGCTGCTGTTGAGCAAAGGCCAAAAGATACAAGAAGAAACAGAGAGCCTGAAACAGGAAAGAATTTTTCAGCAAACCCCAGTGCTGACATTCCAACTTATTTCCTAGCTCACAGGCAGAAGCAAAGCCTTGCTATTAGCTGCTATTCTCCAAGGTGCATTTCATCCCTATTCAAACACTCATTCTACACCAGGTTTTTAATACAGTCTCCAGAAGCCTTTTTAATGTTAACATTAAAAAGATAATGAAAACAGGCAAACAGACAAATCATGATGCCCAGTGCTCTGCTCCCTCATTGATAAAACATGAGAGCAGCTCCCCCACTGCAAGATTTTGACTTTTCAGACCACTAGTCATTTATGTTTTTATTTATGAAAAGAAGAAAAAAAAAAAAAAAGAGCTTCCATCACATCACCTAAACATAATAGAAATAGAAAGCTTTCATGCCTTTTGCATGGGGCTGTGCTGTCAGGCTATGTGAGTGGGTAATAACACCATTTCCTTTGTTACGGCCCAAAACCTGCCTTCTAGTTTGATCAGAGAGCTCAAAAATATGTTTGCATTTGATAATATCCCTGTTCTGCTCAGCCACAGCTTTCTGCTCTGCATCTTCTTTCACTTTGCAATGTTGGTTTTTTGTTTGTTTTTTTTTTTTGTGGGGGGGTGTGGTGGTGCATCCCTGCCCCTGTCAGTGCTGCCTGCTTTGTTACTCTTAATAATTACCTGTATTGTAGTAGTTATTAGAGGCCCCAACTGTTACAGGCTCAGTGCATGTAAGAGACAATCTCTGCCTGAGGAGCTTAAGGTCTAAATAGGCAAGGCAGATAGTGGAAGTGTTATCAGTCTTATTTTCACAGAGAGCTTAAATGACCTGCCGAAGGTCACACAGGGAGCCTGTGGTGGAATCATGACTGGAATACAGATTTTCCAGGTTTTACTTAAGCGTCTTACCCAGGTTCCTTGTTAAGGGAAGCAGTTGTGAGAATGCTTCAGTGCATGTGTGAGGCTGGGTGCAATTTGGGGTCGTGTAATGGATTTGCATGTGCCCTCCTGGTCCTAGCATGTCTGTGAGGAGCTTCAGGTGCTGTAATAAATGCAGAGCTAGCAAATAGCAGCTACAAGATGCATGCTCACCTGGAGTGCACATCTCTAAGTAGATCAAGGACAGAGCCTTCAACAAGGTAGCAGATGTTGTTAGTGCTCTTATTTAAGCCTTCACTATTTTTGGCTATGTTACAAAGATGAGTGCAACACTTGTGAAATGTGAAGGATGGTGACTGGCCTAAGTTGGAGCATGGTCTTGTGGCTGGTGTGCATAGTTGAATGGGCGCTGATGTTCAGAAGCAGGTAGTTCAGAATCTCAAACTTCATAAGAAAGCCAATGCTTTAAAGTGTTGTTTCAATGTTTTGAAGTGTTATGATGAAAATAAGTGGTTTTAAAAGATGACTGTGATGTTCATTTGCGGTAGGAGCCATGCAAGTTCTAGAAGTAGCTCCCACCTATAAAACCAACTGTCCTACAGACCTTGCTTCTGCCAGAATGGTCTGCAAAGGACTGAACAAAATGGTGATTCTTCCTCTAATTCCCTTTTGCCAGCTCAGGAAAATTCCCTGTAGTGTGTCTCTGACGATGAGGAGATGGTTTCTCTTGAGCAGACAGCCTGTGTGATGGTCCTCTGTGTCTGGCTGAAGAACACCAGACTATAGTTTAGACTGTTCTTTCTTGGAAACTAAGTACAGGTGAGACTCTTAGATCACAGAATTAGCACAACCACCTTTCTTAGCTGATTATTCTTAATTACTGTTGTAGAACAAATATTTTCCTTAACAATTCTAATCTACTTTTCTGTTGCCTGCCAAGTACAAAATTCAGTTTTCTTACCTGCCGGTTTTGATCTAAAATCTAATACTTATGAGCTATTTCAGTGCCTTCCGATGTATCTTTGGCTTTTAAAATTATTTCACCAAACTCTTTACATGTATATTTGAAATTGACTTTAATGTGTAACTCATTCCTGGCAGAGTCAATATTTCTGCAGTCTGTCTTTTGCTTGTTTCTCAAGAAAGATGTTTCTGTTGCTGCAAAGGGAAGGGAGGGATGTATTCTATGCTACAGAAGTCAGGAGGCTCAAGATCCAGAGGCCAAAGAACTTTGGCCAGTTGTGATTTCAGAAGCCTGTGCTCACATTGTCAGCTTTCTCAGTAAGTGCTGTAGTCAGGTTACAGCTCTACAAAGCTTTTGAGAAATTTCAGCCTTTGAGTAACATTTATGGTTTCCTGAGAAGTCAACAGGGTTTTTTTTTTTGTTTCTTTGTTTGTGGGTGTTTTTGGGGTTTTTTTGCGTTGGTTTTTTTTTTTTTTCTTTTTTTTTGGTGGCTGAATTGGATTAAGGCAGTTGAGTTAATTGAAATGTGAAGGCAGACATTTGAGAGCTAATGCATATTGCTGAATGCCATTCCTTTATTTATTTATTTATTTATTTTTCTGGATACGATGTGTTCTTAGATTAAAGTCGTGTCTATGGCCACATAATTTCTCTTCAACTCCCTTTTATAGCTTACCTTTCAATTAATGTGTTTTGCCATTGTTTTAATTTTAAACCTCCCTCATTAAAAAAGCTTTTAGCACACTGTGAAATGATGGTAAGTGGTGTGGCACTCAAAGTGCCTCCCTGTGTTTGTTAACCTGGAGAAGCTTCAAAATTGCTCCTGAACAGTTCCATCCTCTTCCTCTGCATCAAAGGCACTTCCACTAGCTTAAAAACATTATATTTTATTTTATTTTTTTTTTTGAAGTGTAGGATATAGAAATGCTCTGTGGCAGTTGGAACACATTGGGAGATGAGTCAAAAAGACACAAAGCCTTGAAACACAGCCTCTTTGATCAAAGGATGAGACGCCTGCGGTATACTTGTTATATGATATATTCTTATATTTGAGTAGCTTTGGGAAATGCAACTCCATATACAAACGGTCATGAACGTTACCAGTTACAAGTGGAGACTCTTTGCCAATGCTGAAATAATTTCATTACAGTAAATCTTTAACTTTTAAAATATTCCAAATGAAATCTCAGCGCTGCTTTCAAAGTAATCAAGAAGACAATGGGTTGCTTCCTTTTCAGCTTTGTGGTTATAAAAGATTATTGGAAATACTTCTGCGTTTCCGAAGACTGTAACATCAGAGATGGCAAATAAAATTGTCCTTCTCCAGGATGTCTTTATTTCCTGCACTGAAAAAGAAGTTAATATATTTTTGTCAATAAGCAAAGATTTTGCCTTATGAAGATACAGCGTTTTAGCTATGGGTTAATCTTGTAGAAACAACCTTATTTAATTTGCTGCTGCATTCAAGAGATCTGTGCAAACAACTAAATAGTGTTGTTGTGTGCCTTTGTGGTTTTGCAGAAGCCACTTTGCTACTCTCTGTATTTCCAAACAAAAACCCTTTTCAGAACTGTTGCTCTTCAAAGCTATTCTGTAGTAACTTCTACAGCGTTTTTGTCAGCACACTCTTTTGCATCTTATGGTGAAGTCTACCAAGAGCTACTGGCAGACTTCTGCAAAACTCATTGCTAGTCTTCTGACCTCAATGATTCATGCAAAATCTTTTCCACTCTCATCTTGGAAAATACGAAATCTTCAGGGGATGTATCTTGAGCGCTCTAGTGCTGTTGATGCCTTTGAGCAAGGGAAAGAAAGGTAGTTTTTAGACCAAGGGGAAAAAAAGTGGTTCTTAGACTAATTTTTTATGGGACTTGGGAGCCAGTGATAATATAGGGGGAGAAATACTCTTTAGAGATAAATAGTCTCAGAAAATAGGATAATCTGGGTGAAATTCTCTTTTAAAAATAGTTACAGTCTGCCTATCTGCCTCTGGATCCCAGCTCCAGCTGATAACCGTTTCTGTGTGACATTCATAAAGACATTCAGGGTCCATTGGTCTTGAGGCTGCTATACAAACACCAACCACTGCTGTTTGAGATCGCTCACCCAACACTCAATCTCAAATAACAAGGTAGTCCGGGGAAATGAAGCAACCTTTGCAAGGCAGCCTGAGTCACTCTGGACTGTGTCTGGAGGAGTGAGCATTCAAAGTACCTCTCTCTGTCAGTTCCAGTCTTTTGACTTACACTCATTGATTGCCCCCATGGTTGCTGCAGGGTGGGAGAGAGAGCCTGTGCTTGCTTTTGATGGAATCTTTCTTGATTTTGTCTCCCAGAATTCTTGTCCCTTTCTTGTCCTCAGCTGTAACAGAACTCATTGTGCTGCTGGCAGTTCTCTCATGCTTGGGACCAGGCAGGCATCCTGGCACAGGCAAGCCTTGAAGCTGGGATTTCCCTCCACACCCAGTCAGTGGAGACTGTGAAAATATTGTCCCCATGCTTTGGGGCAGCCTCTAGTTTGAGGGCCCCACCAGAAAGATCTGCTTTTGCACATAGTAGCATTAAATCTTTGCAGTAAAATGAAATAATACTCTCTGTGGCGGTTGTTTGCCTTTCATATTATCTCAGTAAACTCCTGCAGGATTATTTTTCCTTGCCTTTCTTTCCCTTTAGTAGGTTACAAAAACAAGAAGAAAGCTCTGGTGTAACACCAAGCAAAGCCACCTTCATGGCTTCCATCTATGGACTGCAGGCTTCATACAACAATGAAAAAGATTTTTTCTTCTTCCTAGGAGAAAAGTGTGGATGATTTTTTTTTATTAAAAGTTTAGGTTTGTTCTGGTTGAACTTTTGACTGAACCAAGTTTTAATCAGCAGTTACACTGTTTGGTGAGGTTGGTATTTTTATACATTTTTTTTTTTCTTTGATTCCATTTTCTTTCTGGAGTGAAAAATGAATGGGAAAAGGGATGTTTTCAAAAAGAAGGAATGCTGAACTACTCTTTGTGTTTGGATTAGCTAGAGAGAGTAAAAGTGTGCCCTATGGTGCCTATGTGTTTCTACTGTATTGGAAAAAATGGATCAAAGGCAAAACATCTATATGTCCAAATGTGTCATTATTTAAAAAAAAAAAAACACAAAAAAACCCCCCCAACAAACAAACAACAAAACCAAAGAAAAGGCAAATGTAGGCTGAGTGCTTAGACTAGGGAAATCTCCCAAGGGAAGCAGTTTAATACCTGCTTTGGGGGTTCTAGAGTGAATGAGGCATACTGGTAAAATTCAGGATTTGTTATCAATAAGTCATTTATAGCTAAAACAATCTTCTGAGGAAGATTCAGTCACTCAAACATTCCTGAGTAAGAAATATTGTCTGGATATAGACCAATACTTCAACTCTCCATGTTGTAAGTGGGACTCCTGAGCCTGAGGGTGGGCTTTTTGGGTGGGGTTTTTTTTTGTGGCTTTTTTTTTTTTTTTTTCCCACTTGTTTTGTGGAGATGCTGGAAACTTGCAGCTTCCACTGAATTCAGCGGGTCTTGTATGAAGTCCCTGGTGAGCCTACAAAAGAAGACAGGAACAGTGGAAACATTTTCCATCTCAGCCTTGCCTAAATCACTGGTTCTGGTGTGTGTTGCTCAGATTATTGACTCACTTGCAGTGTTTAAAATGGAGACCCAGGCCCTGAGAAGCAGCTGCTGCTGCTGCAAGACCAGAGTCAGGCAGAGGAGAATTCATCACCAAAGCTGATTTTTGCCTTGCTCTGGTTCCTCACCCTCACAAATATCCCTCACAAGTATTCAAACTTAGCCAAACTTATTTCATAACAGAAAGATGATAAACAGCCAAGACCTCCCCTGAGTTACAGGCTGGTTGCAATGGAAAGTGAATGTGCGAACCCATCTCAGAGCAAGGGGCTGCCAGTGGGCACCCTCTGGAATGTTAAGAGGATGATTTTCTTGCTGATGAAATGCTGCTTTGCTCAAGGGACCATATTATTGCTGTTATTTATTATTTATGCACTGCTGAAGGTGTGCACAGTGCTTTATAGTGCAATAAAAAACAATGACTAGTGTCCAGTCCCTTGTGGTCCTGCACCACTGCTGAAGCATAGCAAAGGGGCAAGATGAAGGGGTTGGTTCTCCCTTTGCCCTGGTTACAGGGTGTCCTCTTCAGCCCACTTGGCTGGGGATGTTGGAATAGCTTTGTCACCATTTTGCACAATTGTCTGTGATGGTGGTTGCAAGGGCATGTGCCCTGTTTGGTATGCATTTGGAGTCTGGAGGCAGTGGGAATGAGTGAACAATAAAAGTGCCTCTGTCACAGCCCCAGGTTTTTTTTTTTATTATTATTTTTACAGATTCCCAGCCATCTGCTGCCTCACCAGCTGCTCACAGTGAAACACAAAACTTATCTCCATTCAGGAAGTCAACCCCTCAAGGAGAGCAGGGGCAGTGGGCTTGAAGGTGCATGACTGACCTCCTGTGCACTGTCTGCAGGACACAGACCCAGATGTGGTGCCAAACCCCAGGGAGACAGTGAGTAAATGCAGGGAGAGGGTGGAAGATCTGAAGTTCAAACACATGGCCTCACAAACTCTTATTCACCGCTTCCAAAATACTGGCCACAGAGATGTGCTGGCCCAGAAAGCTGTGGTTCAAGGACAGTGGACCTGAGAAGACCATGAGAGATGGCCCAGCCCCAGGTTTGACACCTCCTCTGTGTTGACAAAGAGTGAGGAAAAGGCATGCTCAAGGGCATGGAGAGGTTTCTGCTCTCTGGGCCCTGTGTTGCTGCCAGCCCTTTACCACGAGGTCTCTTTTGCCATGGAAAGGGAGCTGAGCCTGGTGGCAACATAACTGGAGGCAGCAGGGAGAAAGAAGCAAGTTCTGCCTTAAGGAAGCTCAGCAGCTACTAGCACTTGTAGGGGAGCAGAGAGATGAAGCCATCAGGGATCGGTGGGGCCAGAAGGTCCAAGAGCTCCTATTGCCAAGGAAGTGGTGTGTGTTATTACTTGCTGTCTTTGAGGCACCTAGCTGAGGATCTCCTAATGGCATTAAATCTTGCTTTTATAATCTCCTTGGGATCAAGCCAGCTGACCCAAATGCTCTCTACCCATACCCATGGATCCCTCCTGTGCCTGGGGGTGATGCTGGAGCAGGTGAGGGAAGAAAAGCCAGGAGGGAGTGACCACATTTCCTCCTCCTTTCCCAGAGAGCTCCTCTGCTTTGCTGTGTGCCACTTCAGACCACTCAGAGCCCCCTCCTTCCTCCTCATGCTTTTATGCATTTTCCAATTAAATTTCCTCCACAAGAAGGAGAGAGGCACTCTGAATCCATTAGCATTAGTAATTATGCAAATGCTTCAGGGAGTTGACTGCCCATCATTACATATAATTAATGTTTCTGGTTATGAATGGAGGGTTTGTTACTTTCCCCCTGCTTTTGTGCTGGAATGGGGTGGGCTTGAGGTACAGAGGGGGTGATGTTACTGTATTTAATTTGCATAATCAGAACGCCTGATTGGGTATGCATGAGGGTAGGGGCGGGGGGGTCCTTCTCCAGTGTGCACTCTATTAAGCTGGCAGCAAGTCTCAGGAGGGAGATGCAGAACGAAGAGTAAGGGTGAGTGCAGCACAGTGACTGCAGACAGCAGGCTCAGATTTAGGAAAGGAGGTGCCCTTGGCCTGGCACAGCTGTGTACAGGTGTCTTATACCTGGACATGCTTATCCTATCCTTTTGCTCTCCTTCCTGATATACGTCATAGAATACTTTGAGTTGGAAGGGACTTTTAGAGGTTATGTAGCCCAGGCCTACCCCTGCAGTAAGCAGAGATATCCTCAACTTGAGGGACTTGGGGTGCTGTTGGCTGAGAAGCTCAATGTGAGCCAGCAGTGTGCACTTGCAGCCCAGAAAGCCAACCAGATCCTGGGCTGCATCAGGAGGAGTGTGGGCAGCAGGTCAAGGGAGGTGATTCTCCCCCTCTACTCTGCCCTGGTGAGACCCCACCCAGAGTACTGCATCCAGTTCTGGAGCCTCTGTCACAAGAGGGATGTGGACATGCTGGAGCACGTCCAGAGAAGGGCCACGAGGATACTCAGAGGGCTGCAGCACCTCTGCTATGAGGACAGACTGAAAGAGTTGGGGCTGTTCAGGCTGGAGAAGAGGAGGCTCTGAGGCAACCTTCTTGTGGCCTTCCAGTATCTGAATGGGGCCTACAGAAAAGCTGGGGAGGGACTTTTTAGGCAATCAGGTAGTGACAGGACTAGGGGGAATGGAGCAAAGCTGGAGGTGAGGAGATTCAAATTGGATGTGAGGAGGAAGTTGTTCACCATGAGAGTGGTGAGACTCTGGAATGGGTTACCCAGGGAGGTGGTCAAGGCCCCATCCCTGGAGGTGTTTAAGGCCAGGCTGGATGAGGCCCTGTCCAGCCCAATCTATGGTAGGGTGTCCTTGCCCATGGCAGGCGGCTTGGAACTAGATGATCCTCGTGGTCCCTTCCAACCCTGACTGATTCTATGATTCTATGACCCCTTTATGCCTGACCATGAATGTTTCCAGGGATGAGGCCCCCACCCCCTCTCTGGGCAACCCATTCCAGTGTTTCACCACCCTAATAGTAAAGAACTTCTTTACTATGTCAAGGAGCTGCATCACCTGAGGATTAAAATGCAACCGCTGTGAGTTGGGAGGCAAACCAGGGCAGGGGCAGCAGCTGCCACGTAGGGAAGAGTGTGGCACTAGGAGCTATAGGTGTGGCAGGAGCACTCTGAATGCAGGGACACTGCATTATAAGGTTGCTCTAAGGTCTCCCTAGAGCCTTCTCTTCTCCAGGCTGAACAAACCAAACTCTTTCAGCCTGTCTTCATAGGACAGGTGCTCCACCCCTCTGCAGCCCTCCTCTGGACCCTTTCCATCAGACCCCGGTCCTTCTTGTGCTGATGGTCCCAGAGCTGGACACAGTACTGCAGATGAGCTCTAAGCAGAGCAGAGTGGCAGAATCACCTCTTTGATGCAGTCAAGAATAGAACAGATCTTCTGGGCTGCAACATTGTTGGCTCAGGCACAGCTTTTCATCTACCAAATGACATAGAGAGTCTGCAGAGAGATTCTGTTCCTGGCTTTTATCTTGGGCAGCAAGCCTAGTCTACAATTTTCAGCCTCCAAGATATGTATAGAGCATGCACTGCAGAGCTGGACCCCAGACAACAGTAGGAGAACAGGCTTGGAACTGGGAGCCAAGACTCAGCACAGCTGGAAAAGACATTGTGGAGAGTCTGGTGCTGGTCTCTTCTCACAGGTCACTGGAGACAGAACAAGGGGAATGGCCTCAAGCTGAGGCTGGATATGTTTAGATTGGACATTAGGAAAAAGTTTTTCACAGAGAGAGTGGTCAGATGCTGGAATGAGCTGCCCAGGTTGGTGGTAGAGTCACCAACCCAGGATGTGTTTAAGGATCGTTTGGATGTGGTGCTTAGGGATATGGTTTAAGGTGAATCTTGTTGAGTAGGGTTACAGGGACTTGGTGATCCTGAGGGGCTTTTCAACTTGGATGTTTCTGTGATTCTCATGCCCCATTCTCAGAGTTGTGCGGAGAGATCTGGACCTGAGTATCTATGGAGGCCTGTCGAATCTCTGAGGGGTAGTGTGTTATGTGTGGCAGAAAGCTTTGGATGTTCAGCACTTCTGGAGAGCAGGGTGCTTGGAGGGGATGTGTGTCTGGATGGACGTAGCTGGCCATGCAGAAGTGATCAGGACAGACAGCGAAGAGGGAAAATTTTAGCTGAGGGCTGTACCTCTAAGGAAGAGTCAGACTTTACCTCCTACATCAAATATTACAAAAGCTAGGGTGGAAAGTTTCCTGTGCTTATCCTAGCTACTATGGATGCCCTGGGAAATCTCACTGGAGAACTTCCTGCTTCCTGATGTGAGAAAAAAAATTCCTCTCCAACAGAAAACATCTTTCTCCCATNTATCTCTTCTATTCCTTTTCAATTTCATTCCCCAACAACTCCATTTCTCCTTAGTCTCTATCTCAAGCCTGCCTTGCGCCCTTTCCCACAATCTTTGGATGTAGGCAGTCTGTTTCTGACTCCAGATTTCCTTGGGTTTTAAGTGACATTCTCTGTGTTCCCTCATTTCTCCATGGAAAGCAAATAACCCTTAGTTTTGGTTGCAAATAACCCTTGGTTTTGGCTGATCAGGGACTTACAGAAAGATATCCAGTAAGGGCCTCTGGAGGAAGGGTAGAACATTATGGAGACAACGTATGCTCAATGGGATAATTCCCTGGGAGGGCACTGAAAGGACCCCAAGCAAAGGAGGACACAGATATTATCAAACCAGAGGGAGGTGAACCTAAGGTAACCATGGAGATGAGAAAAGCATCCATGCAGCAGAGATCAGATTGGTCAGAAAGTGTCTCCACAAAAGAGAAATGGGGACAGTGACTGCTTAGATGGCATCTGGAGGTACTATGCTGTCTGGAGTATTATGTCCTCCCTCTCTGTAGCTGTCATAATCTTCTGTCTTGATTATAATTCAGTGTTTGCAATGATGATATTCAAAGCTGGATGGATCTTTTCTGTTCAGTCACCATGGACAGGGTATGAGCTTTGCCTGGTGGTGGAGGAATTTCTGGTGGCTCAGAGTATGCAGGAAGAAAATTATCTTTGTTCCCCACTCCGTGTTCCCCACAGCTTCTAGAGTTACGAGACAGATCCCAGCACACACTCCAGTAATGTTTAGAAGAGATGAGGAGCAGGACACACATAAAAGAAAGGAGACAGAAAAAAATGCTGTATTTTTGTGTGTGCTTGTACCTGTTCTTACACTAGGAGGAAAGTGTCTCCCTCTTAAAAGAGTAAAAAAGTGGGGAAACCCTGACACATGCAACTTTCACAAACCCCTCAGACTCTTGATAGTGAGGAGTTATGAGTGGGACAACAATTTTGCTTTAAAACCTGGCTTTGGGTTCAAGAAACTTTCAGCGGTACTGGATTCTGTTCTTGTCAAGGTTTTGTTTTCTCTGACATGGAGCTACTTTGGACATTTGTAGTTCTGAGGTTCACAGTGTTCAGTACTTTGTAAAGCATTGGTACATGGCATGCTGCTAGGAAAAACCACCGGGGAAGTCTGTCAAACCTGCAGAGTCTGTGAGGTGCACAAAACCAAGAGATTTGATTAGTTTACACCAGGAACTTCTCTTAAGGATGAGAAAGGTCCCAATACTCACCAGGCAGGTGATCTTCAAAAGGTTGGGTGAAATTCCAGCAGGCACTTGCTTGAAGTAGAGCAGAGGTCTTGGGGAACTGCGTGATGAGTAACGAGTGTAAAACTGTAGGAGCAAGAGATGGTGCTTCCTTGGGTGGTAGGGAGGGAGCTTTCTGGCCGTGAAGTGAGAAAATGTCAATAGGTCTGCTCTCTTTTGCTTTCAGAGATGTTCACCCTGCAACAGAACAAGAAGAACAAGGTTCTCTCTGCACTGTGCTTGGTGGCAGCTCCACAAGTGTGGCATTGCTGCCTCATGTGGTCACTCTCTCTTCTGCTCCTCTTGATGTTGCGCTTGTATGTGTGGGTGAGTCAGGTTGTGTGTGCAGCCAGGACAAACACAGGAACACATACATGAACATGAGGCATGCAGTGCACGTGTGCCCAGACACTTGAGGCTGCTAAAGGCAGAAGTTAAATCCCACGTCAAAGCAGGGAGCTATCAGAGCAGCTCTGTTCAAAGGCTTCCTTCCTGGGAAAGACAGATTGTCACTTTGATTAAGAGATTTTAACAAGAGACAAAAAAAGGGGGAATGAAAGAATGGAGAAAAGAGAAGTTTCGTTTGTACCTTTTTCTTCCCCCTTTGACCCTCCAAATGAGATTTTAGTTTGATGAAAAAAAGACCCCAATTTAAAATAAGTTTAATGTAACAATGAATTATTTAAGGGAGAAGAAAATACAAGCTGCTGCTTAAAAAAAAAATAGGAAAAGCTATTATTGAAATGTCAGAACAAATACCCAGCTTGATCTGCATTAATATGATAAATACTAATATATTCATTTCCCCTGGTGCTTCTGGGCTTGCAGAGGTACATCTGCAGTGCGTTGCTTATGGTAATCAGGTCACAGCTTCAAAGGGAGGCATGCAAGGTATTCTGGGTGCAAGCTGCTGTGAGAGACCTTGTGGATCACTGTGTAGAGTTGAGGAGGGCTGATCAAGGGTCTTCTGGAAGACCTCTGATTGCTGAAAGAAACTGAAAAGCTTGTCTTGTTCTTTGATTGACCACCGGTCGTGGGACAACACTGGAGTCTGGCTGTCAGCTTTGCAGTTGCCATTTGTCTGTAGACAGCTAAGAAGAGAAAAAAAGACTGGTATGGAGAAAGCAAATGAGCTTCTAACCTTCTGTCTCCACAGCCTAATTACCAGCATCTCTGTGGCTGAAAATAGAAACCATGGGCAAGCTGTGAAGCACAGCTGCAAGTCACCCACCACCTCAATTCTTGTCTCACAGTGAAGTTGGAGGGAACAATTTAGTGGAGCTGATAGCTTGAAGCTTCAAGAAGCTTCATGCAAACATTTATGTGTTTTCTAAGAGTCTGGCAACTGCAAGTAGATGTTTTCGGCAGGGACAGCTACTACCATCTCCTAGGCAAAATCTCTGCCTGCCTCATCCTTCTTATCTGTTGGACAAGAAGTTCTGTTGCAAGGTGCATGAGGTTTGCTGGTGTCAGCACCACCTATGCCCTTGAAAGAGTAACCTGGACATCCAGAAGCCTTCTGGATTGCGTTTATTTTCTATAGCCAAGGACTAGGTTTAGACAACTGTGGTTCAGCCAGGTAGCAACATAACTAAGCAGTTCATAATTAAGAGAGCTTATTTGGCAGAAGGTGTCGAACTGCTTTTTTCCAGCATTAGAGATGACAGTTGACTGACAGGTTGGGAGTGTGGGATTAAGATGCAAATGAATCGAGCTGGTGCACTGATTGGTAGAATGAGGAGAAAATGTTGGAGAGAAACAAGAGAGGGCCAGTTTTAGGTGAGAAGATCAGAATAGAAAGCAGTTCATAGGGAGAGAGTGGAGGAGAGAGGTGGGACGTGTGTTTGGAAGTGGTGGAAGAATATAGTTACCTTATACAAACTTATCAATGTGTTCTGAGATAAAATCAGGAGACATTCAGTTAGGCTTTAACCTTTTCGGTCATGACTTTTTAGTACCATTTCAACTGAGGTAACTCAAACACACTGTCCTGGTGTGGGAGTGATTAATGCCCGGAGTTGGTTCGGCTCCTGGGGTCCCCCTCCCCCTTCCGTAGCAAGGTCCAGAAGGGGTGCAGGGGTGGGGGAAAGCACACCACGTGGCCCCGGGACCAGGAGACCTCGGGCTGCACGTACAGATCACCTGAGTCAGGTGATCTGTGCCGTGTCTTAAGGTGTTGAGAAACCCACCCCTGGGCGCGGGACTATTTTGAACCAATTGGCCATTCAGTGGGTGCTAAGTGCCTATTGGTCAGTTCCACGCGCCCCTAGTGGGGTATTTAAGGAGGGTACAGCGGCCCCCTTAGTTCTCTTCTTCGTCTCCCCCTCGTGCTGCGAGGAACTCCAGCCTCACCCCTGTCCAGCACCAGCCACGTGCAGCAGTGGCAGCAGGCATCGCAGCTTATAGCAAAGCAGCAAGGCAAAAAAACCCTTCTCTTTTCCTCCCTCTCCGGGATAAATGCGTCCTTCTCTCTCTCCCCTTTCTCAGGAAGAAGCATTGTATCCCCTCGCGCTTCGCCGGCTTTTATAGGTGCGGCTGGGATCTGCTTTGTATGTAGGCTCTCTGTTCTCTAAGTTCTGACTGTTTAAACTGTTTATCCTGTGTTTTCAGCAACTCGTGCATTTATTCTTGACAACCGCGCATCCAAAAGAACCCGGGGGACTATTCCAGGCCCCCGCCGTGGATATCAATATCAATTTAAAACTGATATTCACGACACACACTGAATTAATGAATTACTAACTTACCCTCAATGCTTTCCCTGGTGAAACTCCTGTTGGGTATCACAATGAAGCTATTATCTCCTGAGACACTGGGCTCCTCCCAACATTGCCCACCCAGATGATAGGCTAAAGCACAGTTCTGCCTTGCTCATATGCCCACCTCAAGGAAGGAGTTCTCGCATCCAAGGGAACTTAGCTGGTTGTAGTGCCTGGGGTTCCCAGGTAGGTAAAAGAAGTGTCTTGTTAGAGATCTGCAGAAACTGCCTGACAGTCTGGACTCACCTGAGAAGTCCCTCTTCTCTGTATGTGTGTTCCTCCATGAAATGCTTTCATTTCCAAGGAGCACCAGTACGCTTTTCTGGTATATTTTACTGACAAATGCATAGAATTTTGGTCTCTCTGCTTCTGTCCCTGTTTCCCTCCGTTGCCTAAATTTGAATGTTTAATGTTGGCTTTTGGGCACAAGCTTGCTGTGCCCAAGCTCCAGAGCAGCTCCTCAATGAAAAGATACATAAGCTTTATTGTGTAGACCTTTTTTTTTTTTTTTTTCTTCTAAAAGATGCTCCACAGAGTCTATAGCTTGCTGGAAACCTCAGGGACAGCTCCTGCCTTTCAATTGCAAAAGGTTAACTCTCCCAGAGGCCGTTTTCAATCCATTCACTGGGAAAATGTGATTGCTTCGTATTTATGGCAGTTAAGTATTCCTGCTTTAGCCACTGTAGATGTTCAGCATTTAACACCAGACATGAGGCTAAGTGTGCTGCATAAAATCTTTATGGGGCTGTAAACAAGCACCCCCAATGTTTCCAGCTGCTTTGGTGTGAGTCAGGCTTGGGTCTCCCCTCT
Organism: Psilopogon haemacephalus; assembly: GCA_013396835.1. Taxonomy (NCBI): domain Eukaryota; kingdom Metazoa; phylum Chordata; class Aves; order Piciformes; family Megalaimidae; genus Psilopogon; species Psilopogon haemacephalus. The sequence goes on along the minus strand of VWZI01001728.1, from coordinate 386,307 downwards.
GCCAGCCAGCCTGCCTCAGTTCTCCTTGGAAATCAGCCAAGATGCATCAACACCACTGTGGCCTTCACAGGGAAAGGGGCCTGGGGAACAGAAAATAGTCTGGCTTGCTTGCTGGCAGGTATTGCCCTTGCCAAGACTGGCCTTGGCCACACTTGGTGGCTGTGCAGATCTGGGGGGGTAAATATAGGTCGTGATTCTTCAGAGCTGCTTTCCTCAGTATCAGTCTCAAATAAACACAGCTCAAGAGAAAATCAGTTCAGAGTGAGCTTTGTCAGCTTCAAAAGAGATTCTAGTCTTGTCAGTCAGAGGAGACTGATGGCTGAGATTACTGAGGAAAGCAGGGCCTGTGGGCATTAAAACAGAGACTGGTACTGGATCTCAGTGTTTAAAGTTGAGATTTAATCTCTAATGTGGGTTTGTTCAAAATCTCTTCCATCTTCCAGTTTCTCACTCCCAAGTCCTGGTTCCCATAGCCATGCTCAGCCTCCTGCACTCTGTTTGTTTGCATCAGCTCTGATCAACACAAAAATCCCACATGCGGAGTTAAGCAAGAGACCTGGGCTCTTCCTTGACCACCCTCTCTATCTGTGGTGGTGTGGCTCAGCTGTGTCCTCACCCATGGATGGAGGCAGGAAAATTCTCAGCAAAATGAACACCTGCTGTCCCCACAGACAGTGGCTGGGGTCCCAGGGAGCCCCTGGCAGGGTGTACACAGCTCAGCAGCTCCTTTGTGCAGAAACCAAACCAATATCCATGGTATTCCAGCATGATGAAAACCACCCGTGCTACCTAAAGCAACTGTTCACTATCATCTTTGCTTGCAGTAATCCATGCCACCATTAGCCATCTGTGCAAGCTGCAGGTATAGTTCATGGTAAATGAAGAGACAAAGCTGAAACCCCGTCTCTGGGTATTTTTATTGCTTTAATAAAAGGCTGTAGAAGGCATTTAAATAGCCCCCTGAGAAGCATTGAAAGGGTATTATTCCCACAAAGTAAAGTCAAAGGCCACAGTTCTGTATTTCATGATATGGAATACAACTCGTTGTGTTTGTGCTGCAAGGAAGGTGAGCACAGCCCTGAGTGACCTTTCAGAGTCCTTCTTTTGCCATGTCTGAGGCTCAATGACAGATCTGAGAGTTTCTCCCTGGGGCCGATCTTATTTTTGATTGTTCCAAAAGTGTGTCCTGAAATTTGGAGTGGCATATCCATAGAAAGTTAACATTTTGCAAGCTTTACTCTTAGTGGAAACTATAATGTGCCTTTTGGGAATGTCCCTGACTATCTGCAATAAAGTGACTAGGACAGCTTTATGTCTGTAAAGGACATGGACCTGATGGAGAAGGTCCAGAGGAGGGCCACAAAAATGATCCGAGTGTTGGAACACCTCTCCTACAAAGACAGGCTAAGAGAGTTGGGGTTGTTCAGCCTGGAGAAGAGAAGGCTCTGGGGAGACCTTAGAGTAGCCTTCCAGCACCTGAAATGGCCTACAGGAAAGCAGGCCAGGGACTTTTTACAGGGGCTTGTAGTGACAGGACAAGAACAGGGTAGATTTAGATTGGGCATTAGGAAGAAGTTCTTTACTATGAGGTTAGTGGAACAGGCTGCCCAGGGAGGTGGTGGTGGCCCCATTCCTGGAGACATTCAAAGTTAGACTTGATGAGGCTCTGAGCAACCTAATTTGCTTGGGGATGTTCCTGGTTTTACTGCAGGGGGGTTGGACTAGATGATCTCTAGAGGTCTCTTCCAACCCAGTGCTTTCTATGATTCTATGATCTTTGCTTGGGATACTTCTTTGCCATGGAGATTGGTGTCTCACATCCATGCTTCCTGCCCTACCACCTCCTCTTCCATTCAGTGAGTGTATCTTGCCCCTAACACATGGTCAGAGCATGTTCTCAGTGATGCCAACACTTTTGCTTCTTCATTTTGGCAGCAAAATAATTGCTGGACAGAACCTGCTGCTTAACTTGGCCTTTTGCAGTGGCTGAAGACAAGTAATTACAGTGACCTTAACTGGCTGACTGCAGAACCACTGTCCAAGCAGTAACAGTGTGTGCACCCAGGGTTTCACCTCTTCTTTTTCCAGCAGGCCTGAATGCAGTTTACTCAAGAGGCTAACAAGGATGTCAGGCTGCTGCCTTGACTGAGGATCCAACCCTGATACAAAAGAGAAGCTGATCTGCTGAAGTTCCAGAGGTTTCTCCTGAGACTGTTTCAGGGGATCCTGGCAGGGCAGACTCTTGGCAGCTTTAGCGCCGCCTGCTTCTGCCTGGGTTCCCTGCGTTCCCCTTTTTCCACTGCTGCCAGGCTCCAGCACGTTTTTTTTCATTAGCAGTGATGCAGGCAGAACGGGGCCAATTACTCACTGCTTTATGCTTGCTGGAAAACCCACCCAGGACTGGTAATAGCCATTAAGTGAGGGTGCAGCTTTAACTACGTGCCATTACATTAAGTTTCAAGTTGATATATGGCCAGAGCAAATTGAATTCCTGCTGCTATCCCGCCTGACATTTGTTACATTACAATGCCTACTCTTTTGTTTTTGAGTCAATAGCTGCTGCTTTCGAGAAATATGGATTATTAGAATTTATAGCCCGTCCTAGGCGTCTTCTCAAACACTCATATCCTTTCATCATTTCGTTTTGTTGTTATTCTGCCCAGCACAGTTTGTATTTCTTCAGGTTTTAGCACCTGGGACTCTTGATACTCGTGCTAAATCAATACCCTTTGTCCTCATTGCTTTAATATACACAACCATTTGTGTGATGCATGAATTGCAGTGGGTTTTCTGCCGGCGATAGTAGTTTACTCCTCCTGCTCAAGCGTTCCTTCCCCTCTCTGCGTGAGGGTCATGCTTTGCAGTAAATATCACCCATCTACAGTTGAATTCCTTTAGATGATGATTCCAGGCACCTGGCTGCACAGAGAAAAGTGAATCTGCTGTTCTTTTAGCAGCAGGTATTGCAGGTTGGACAGTATTCTGGTGCCTCCTGGAAAATGTTGGTGTGCTGAGTCTGAACAAAATCCACCTCTTGCTCTTACGTTGGGTTCGCATTTCACATCTTCAAAATCGATCCTTTAATGCAGCCTCACCTTCTCTATAAGTCAACGTGAAGGACCTCCAGAGCAATAAAAGGCAAAAAAAGGCCTTGAAACTTTTGTTCAGTTGTCCTCAGGTCAGTAGCAAATAAGGTTGTCACTCATCAGTTGGCAGTTCTGGAGACTTGTGGAACTGCTCTGATCTTTCCCGCAGACAGTTCTGTGTGACTGGAGTGGAGACACTCAGCCTGCTCACTTGGGTCCAACCCTCCAGCTTGGAGTGGATTTACAGTGAGAGCAGAGCACAGTCTGTGCTGTCACTGCATCTGCTCTGCCTTTCTGTGCTTGTGAAGATGTTCCCAAGGCTGTTGATCTCATACCTTTCGCATGTGCTGGGTACTGGAGCAGACCAAGGTACAGCATAGAGATCTGGGTTTGTTTATGCCTGACCTTGGCTGCTGACTCTCCCTTTCCTCTGCTGGCTGTGGGACTCCAGGACGTACAAGGACAGCAGAGCTGTATGTTCCTTTTGAATTTATAGTCTTTAGTCTATATTCAGGGGGTACAGGAAGGAGACAGGTGAAGGCATACAAGGCAAGGTTAGAGAAAGGGTAGGCTTCACCTGACAAATCTCCATCTCCCACATAAGAGGGAAACCTTTGCCCTCAGGCCATTACCCTTCCTCCAAGCATTCTTCTCCTCTTCTTCATCCACTGTAAGTCACTCATTAATTTCCCAACTCTCTCCTGGTCGTTTCCAGCTCCAGAGCCATCCCATGAGCTGCCTCACCTTTGAGCCTTCAGCTCAAGTTGCTCAGTTTCATGTCGCTGTGCAACAAGCTGCTCTGCTGCTCCTCCACACTGACACCAGCCTGCCCCAGCCATGCGGCTGCTCCTCTGCTGCTATCCAGGCTGTCCAGCTCCCATGTGGAGCACAGCCCCATGCCCACCTGTGTGCCTGAGAGGTGACAATTTAGCTAAGTGCCATGTCCAAGAGTGAGGAGTGTGGTTTTGAATTGAAACACTGGGCAAATCCTTCAGCCCCAAAGGGAGACCTGTATGATGCTGCTTCAGAACTGATCTGCAGAGCATGAATCTCCCTCACCGTCGTGCGGAGAGAAACTGTCACCTCCTACTGGTTCATCTGTTCATGACAGTCTCCTGGTTTATCTCTGCCCCTGCTGCTCTTTTGGGCTTTCCCTTCCCATTCTGCCTGGGAAAAATGAGATGTCAGCTGCCTTCAGAGTGTAAGTATTCCTGACAATGTTTCTTCCATGGAAATAAATGGGAGTAATCCACCAATCAGTTATGTTAACTGAAGTAAAGGCATGGAGAGCAGAACACAGGTGACCAGATCCTCTGCTGGACTGTCCCCCTGCTGCTGTGCTGTGCTCTGCCCTGTGGGGCTGTGGTTTGGGCATAGGCAGGGTCTTCTGTGCTTAGCCTCAGAGCTGACTTCCTCCAGATTTGCAGTAACATCACTGGAAGTGGAATCTCACCCACCTGGCTTCAGAGAGGTGAACCAGCCCAGCATCTGACCTTGACTGAAGGGTTTCAAGTCCTCCCCTAAATCCCCTTATATATCCAGTGCAGCCTTTTCCATTGAATGAGGTTTCAGACCTTCAGATGAAGCACCCATGTCACAGACCCAGGAGGCAGAGCCCAGCAGGGATGTCAAAAGGTCCTTCAAAAATCTGTCAGTGCAGGTGGCACGTGCCCATGCCTTCCTTGAGATATAAACGCTCCTGCATATAAAGATTATTTACATTCCCAAACCAAGCTGCCAAACACTCTTAAAATGTGCTAACGGTGCCTCTCTCTTTCTGCTGCACTTGCTGATAAAGAGCCATAAACAAGCTTGACACATTTATAATAACCTTTCTCCCCTCCCTCTTCCCTCTTCTCTCCTCTTCCTCTCTTGCCTCTCTCACAGGCTGCACTGGGTACATTTTTATTCTGCTGCCATTAGCTGAGATATATTGTTTGATGGGGGGAAATAAAACATGGAATCTCCTTTTATTTTTATTTTTATTTTCTTGTTCTAGTGGCAGCTGCTGCAAATGCCAGCAGTGGATGTTTGCCTTGAAAATTTTGTTCCCCCCAGCTTTTTTTTTTTAATTTTTAATTTTTTTTGCTTTTTGCTTTTTTTTTCTTTCCCCCTCCTCTTTGTTAATTTACTTCCCTTTTTCTTATGTCTCCCTTCTAAAAGGTCAGCTTAAATGATGCAAGGATACCTGCTCTTGCAGGTTGTTTTTATCACTTATCGGCCCCTTCCAAAGGCCATTTAGTCTTCTAGGCAAAGGTTGTAGCTTTCAGCCTCCACTTCCCCTTTATAAAGGAAAAATGGATGCTGCATTCTGAGGTATATAAATTAGCTGCTGATATAGATATAAACCAAAATGCTAAGCCATCTGCAATAAGACCCTTGTAATTTCTTTGTCTCCAGTCTGAAGAGGTCTCAGGTTCACCTTTTTTCATGTCACCTGTTCCTCTTAGAGATATTGATGGAAGTGCCACATCTAACGATTCCTTCTCATCCTGTATTGATGATGCTGTAGAAAGGCCCACTTGCTGCAGATGAAAGGCAGTGGGGAGCAGTCCAGGTACAGACAGTGCTCAAGGCTGCTCTCGAGTCTCTTCTGTTCTGTCACTCGTGGTTGTGAGAGGGTTTGTGTGCAGTGGGCATGAGGGCACAAAGGACTGTGCTTTGGGGCATGCAGAGTCCCAGTGTGCATTCTGGAGCCATCCAGATGCTCTTGGCTTTGCAGTTTTGTAATCTTAAATGATAGAGCACGTATTTGTGTCACCTTCCCTTGCAGCACTGGCCAGAGGAAGAGAAATGGATGTGGTAGACCAGGCCTGCAATTGCTCATCCCCTGGAAGCAAATGAAGCCCGGCTAAGTTGGGCTCAGCTGCTGACACTGGGCTAGCCTCGCTCAGAGATGTTCCAGTCCAGGAGATCTGACAAGAATGCAGCAAGTATGTAAGAAAACATTACCTTAGACGTAGCTAAGATAAGGTGAAAATCTGCCTCCTTCCTTCTCACTTAGTCTTATTTGCACACTATGTATTTTGGGGCATGTATGTGCATGGCTCCTGGTACTGCCAGGGCAATAATCATGTTGTGCAGACCTGATGTGGAGGCGTTTTCAGTGCTTGAGTATTTCAGATCAGAGTTGACAAAAAGACTTTTTATGATTGATGTACTCAAACTGTTTGTTTTCCTCTTCACTTGGTCTGCTCTGTTGTATGTGCTCCATAAATTTTCAGGGATATGGTTGTGGTTATGGAAATCACACTGGAATAATTAAATGGCCTAATTGCAAAGTATATGATCTTCACTGTTGCACTCATCAGCTATTCCACCACACCTCATAGAGGAGGGCACTAATTATGAAAAGCTGACACAAACTTGTACTCAGCAGGTGAATCCAACCAAATCCAAATTTGATGAACTGATCCCACAACCCATTAAGCCCTCTTGGTGGTCTCTGATGTAACCAGAGAGTGAAGAGACTGGAGGAGGGGACAGTAGTATAGAAACGATAGATCATGAGACATTTGCACCACAGAGAAAGCTGGGACCACTTACCTTTGGTACCACCTTGACCCTCTACATCTCTGGGCCTCAGCTCTGTATTGCTTTCAAACATTTCATTCTCTGTGGTCCTGGCTAGAGTTCTGTCAAAATAAGCCTGTGCTACTAATGCTGGGGCTTGTGTTTGGGCTGGAGGCTGCTGCTGTTTAAAAAATGAGGGAGGAAAGAAGCCTCCTCTCTCCTACGACACAAACCAGACATTTTGTCTGTGTATTAATATGAATTTTGCCGTAATGTGAGATGAATACATCTCAGTGTTCGGCCAGAGCGCATTCGCCATTTTTATGTCACCCTCACAGAATGCATCAGGGTGATATATTGTGTATTTTACCATCATAGTAGACAATGCAGCTCAGTATTTCATCCGGACAAGTCGCAAGTGTGAGGCAAGGAGACAGCCACTGCTGGACAAGGAGTGAGCTGAGGGAAAGAGAAATAAATTAAAACATATTAATCTGGAGTGAGAAGTAATTTCTCCAGTGAATTAAAAGCAGCAGCCTTCAACCTCTTTGGGAGTTGCTCTATTAGGCTGCTTGAGAAAGGCTTGGCCAGGAGATGAACTAGATGTAGTACCGAGTGTCAAGAATTTGGCCCTCTCAGCCATGCAGATGGCAACGCCCTTTGCAAAGGGCAGCACCCAAGTATGCTGGTGCCTGGGGGAGCATGGGGGTGGAAGATCTGAAATGGTTCCAGGTGGGCTTGGTGCCTGCTGCTAGATGTGTGACGAGAGGTACTGTCGTGCCTGTTTTCAGAGCAGAATAGCTGTAGGGTTTAGGTGCTTCTGGGTGCTGGGAGTTTGGGACAGAGGTAACAGCTTCTAGGAGGATCTGCAGGGTGCTCCCAGAAGGGAAGCTGAGAAGCAGAGAAGGAACTTCGAAAGCAGCCACTGAAGTGATGGTTCCCGACTGAACTTTTCTCTATTACTTTATTTGTTCCTGTGTTTTGCCCTGGGTGCTGATGTTTAGTAATTTAGACCAAAGGGATCTAAAGAGTTGCTGTAAAGGGTAGTTCAAAAATCAATGGATGTTAGAAAGGGTCAAATGATGCTATAAAGAGATTAACAGCAGTGTGGAGAGATAATATTCCCTTGACTACAGAGCTGGCCCTGAGAGCTTTATGATGGGGAAGGAAAAGAGCAGAGGCAGCCCAGCACCTCTCCCTGATGGGGTTCTCCCCATCCTGAAAGCTCAGGGCTGTTTGGGATGAAAAGGGGCAGGACTGCTGGAAGCAGCGAGCAGGGAATGGCTGTGGAGATGGGAATGAGAAGAGACAGGCAGGTTGGCCATGCTGCAGCCTGATGAATCCTTCTTCTAATCCAGACAAACTGCAGCTCCCTTGACAGTCACTGCTAAATCACCCAGGAGGAAATTACTTACTCAGCGATCAGCCACAGGTCTGGGGCACAAAGGTCAGGTTTTACGAGGGTCCCTTGGAAATGCATGGCTGTGTGTCCAGGAGGGATTGATGCCAGGGCAGGCAGTGTGCTAGCTGACAGGCAGATCCAACTCCCATCTGTATGGCCTCCTCACTGAGCTGGGGAATAAAATCAGGAGCACGGCCCAAGGGAACCAAGGCAAAGATGACACTTGGCTGATCACCAAATGTCCTTGTCAAGAACAGGAAAACCATTCCTCGGGGATTTGCTTTTTGCTTCCTTTTCAACTGTTCTTCAGTCCTCTGGCATGTTCTTGGCACTGACAGCAGTCCCATGTAGGAACACACTGCATTCAGAGGCTCTGTCTTCTCCTGCCTCACTGCCTCCCTTGGTGGGGACAGACCAAGTGAAACACTGGCATTTTTCACTTTGAAAGCACTCTCAGTGGATATATCTCAGCTTAGGATGTATGAAGGGGCCACTGCTCCAGGTGTGCAGTTGGCTGGGCTCACGCAAGGGGCATGAAGGAAGTGAAGCGACTGAAACCCACAGTGTTGAGGAAGACTTGCCTGGGAAATCTCAACTTCACCTTCCCAGGAAGCTTTTCCTCTTGGAGAAAAGCCAGAGGCAGCTTCCTCACAACCCTGCTGATGCATGGGGATTGCGGGCAGGAGCCAGTGAGCTGCACAGTGGAGTCTTGCTTCAAAGCACATGCAGTCCCTATAGGCACAGCTCCCTGGCAGTTTGTGACAGGATAAACCCAAGTCAGATAATAACAGCGTTGTTTTCCTGGCATCATTTTGTAGATCTTAGTGTCACAGGAAATTAAAAATCACATCCAGAGGTACTTGATCTTTCCTGACTGAAGGGTCCTTTCTCTTGGGTGCTTGCAGATGGCAGGCCTGGCTGCAGCCTGATAGGGGACCCTCTGGAGTGGAAAGAACACAGGAAGAAATTTGGTGGTACACAGAAGTGAATCAATTTGTGAATCAGTACGTCTGGAGGGGGTGTGTGGAAGAGCCAGCAGGCTGATGTGCTGTATTAGCAAGGCTGAAGGGAAAAGAAAGAGATGGCTAACCCTTGGGAAAAGATGACCTTGATCCACTGCCCTCTGAAGCTCTGAGGCATCTGTTTACTGGAAGAGACAGCTGCCATTTTATGTGGGAGCACTCAAGTCAACATGTGCTGAGAGGACTGCACTTGCAGAGCTCTTTCTGTTGCTGTGCTTGGGTGGCTGTTGGCCAAAGTCAGCTCAAAGCCTGCTTCTCCCCAAGAGGAACCTGCTGTGACTCTCTTACCCTTGCCTAGAGGGACGTTTTTCTCTTCTGCTTCCTTGCTGAATGTAACAGAGACCCTGGTGGCCATCAGGATGCCTGGTGCCTCCTAGGGACCCTCCTTCTGGGAACAGGGCACTTCAAACGAATTGCTCTAGCTGTTCCTGCACCCTGGGGCAGAGCAGCCAGGAACTCTGGATAGGGCTTCCAGCCCCTGCTGTGAACCTGCACTTTGACTTGGGGTCAGTCTCCAAGGAAAGCAGCATTTTACTTAGAGACTGCAAACTTACCTGTGTGCTGGCTTTGCTTTTTGCCATATCACCTCTGCCCATTCTCACTCTCTTCCTTGTTTTACTGTGCTGTTCTATCTTGCTCACTCTCTCTGCATTACTTTTTTTCTATAGCTTCCGTCTGATTCTCCCTCCCTTCCTGTTTTAACCCCTCTTCCAAGTCCTGCTGGCCCAGCCTTAGCCCTTTTTAAGACTTTGCTCCTGCCTGACATGCAAATGACAGCAGATGAGAGTAGGGTGCTGACATGAGCTTTCTGTGCTTGCTTCCATCAGAGCTTGCTGCAGAGCCTGGGCGATGATTATCTCTATAAATGAGTGAAAGAAATGTATTGATAAAAGGATTAAGCTAGACATATTTTACTTCATGTATTTATATCTTGCCACTCCTCCTCCCATCCCCCTACACGAGTTGTGGAACATATTGTGCAGCAGCTGCTGCAGCTGTTCCAGGGAGGAGTGACACAGGGACTGGGAGGACTGTGTAGAGTGGTCCAGCAGCAGAAACAGAACATAGGTGGGTGCTTGGGCAGGGGGTGCAAGCAGCTAAAGCAAGAGAGTGACAGACTCCACTGTGACAGGGCTGGGGATACAGCGAGGCCAGTTTGCTCTTCTTCCTAGGTACCAGTCTCCTGTAAGTCCCTCTTTTCTAGATAGGGACCCCTGTGGAAATGGGGTCATGAAGCTGAACTTGGAGCTGCTCAGAGACAGTGTCTCACAGAATCACAAAATTACATTTGCTTGGAAGAGAACTCAAAGATCATCCAGTTCAACTCTCAACCTAGCACTGAAGGGTCAGCACTAAACCATGTCCCTAAGCATCAGGTCCACAAACTGCTTGAGCACCCCCAGGGACAGTGGCTCTCAAAAGGGCAGCCAGAGTGTCTCTGGACAGGTATTGTTGCAAAGACATCCCACACATCGCCTGGGGGCCCCAAGAGCACAGTGCAGTGGCACAGCACCATTCCCATGAACATATCTCACCAAGTTGTTCCTGCAGAAGATCCCTGCAGATGCTTCTGGAAGTGGTCTATTCTCAGTGGAAGTTTATTTCAGGCCTCTGTGGCTGCCTGCTAAACAGTCTACAACCCAAAGACAACCTAGTCCTGTCTGGGAACTTTGCAGAGTCCTGCCTGACTCTGTGGCATCCTGAATTCCCATGAAAGTGGGGAGTCAGGGTGACTTCCAGTCCTGTTAGTGGCATCACAGATGGATGGGACTCAAACCAAGCCAGAGGCTTAGAGTTATACAAGGCAATTTATCAAGAATATTCAGGTTTTGACATGGCACACCTCTCTAAGCTCCTTGGCATGGAGGCAGCCCTGTAGGATTGAAATCTGTTCTTGGATTGAGCCTGAAGGGAACAAAGCTGGAGATGATATTGCTGGTGAGGGGCTAATTTCTAAAGGTCATCTGTGCTAAGGCTCTATCAGTTCTAGTAACTGTACCAAGCTAGAATCCAAACTCTGGGCCTGAGAAAGTGCAATGTGGTGTGGTTTGTGCTGATAGAACTCACCTTTGGACTCTCCCATGCCATTCACTGGCTTATGCCATCCCCTGAATGGTGTCCAAGACTGTCTGGGAGAGTGCTGGCTCACACGGGCCAGGGAGCGTGTGAGCAGTTAAGCAGCTGGGATGCCACGGTGCAGTGTCTGCAGCCTACACCCTGCTCCTGCTTTATTTACCAATAGAGATCTCTCCCAAGACACTTTTGCAGGGTAAAAGGAGCCTTGGAGACTCACAGAGTGGAGCCAGGCACATGACCTTTCTCTGAAGAGCTGCTCATTAGCAGCACAGGGTCATCACAGCAGGAAGCAGGAGCAGGGAGCAGGGGAATTTGGATGGAGAGGGAAGAGTGATTTGTGGCAGGCTGGGAAGCCTCAGTGAGCAGGAGTGGAGGCAAGAGGACTCTCCTGGTCTTTCCCCTGTTGTGTCAGTGCTGGCATGACTGCACTGTCTTTGCCTGTGTCAGCAGGAAGATCTTGGCACCCTCCATCTTGCAGAGTGCTGTGAGGAGACAGATCAGTTGCTGTATTTATATGGCTAAAGAGGCCCAGGAGCACAATCATTCAGGAAGTGAACACAGTGATGCCAGCTTTTGGGCCAATGCCTTCAGCAATCCTGGGCATATGGCAGCTCTACAGACAGGTGAAGGAGATGCTAAAGCCATGAAAAATGGCTGAATATTCCCCATGACCTGGGAGCATGAACTGGCCCTAGAGGGACAAGAGCTGCAGGGTAGTCTTCCTTTAGGAAGTGCCATCCCAGAGGTGGCATTGCAGATATTTGCCTGGTAGGCGTTTGGTGGCAGCAGCACCCCTTTATTAAATCCTGCCATTTGTTCTGCCTCATGCTGCAGCTGCAGAGCAGCTGATGGTTGCTGGGCTATTTGTGCTCAGCCTCCACCACTAAAAATGTCTCTTTGGGCTTATGGTCAGCAACAGAGGCTGTAGGTTCTACAAGACCCACCAGCTATGACCTCTATGAGGCAGCTCAGGGACTTAAGGCTCAGCCATCACAGCCTAAGGCCAGATCCAGAGGTCCAAGCAGAAGCAACAGTTCTGTCTTTCCAAGCAAGGCATTTGGGAGATGAAGCTACATCAGAAGGCTCCTTCAACGGCCCCTTGTCCATCACTGAAGAACACAAGCCAGACGAGTTGGCCAATCTTCGCTGGAAGGTCACCCGAGGACTAGACACCTTCTAACAGCCTAGCACAGCTCCACCTAAAGTCAGAGTGATCCTCCTGAGCTTGCTCTCACTCTGATAGCTTCTACTCACAAATCCTTTCTGGCATTTGCTTTTCCCTGCCTCCTCTGCTCCACCATTTCTACCTTCCCTTCCACCAGTGCCCACGATGAGCAGAGTGAGCAATCCAGCATGGCCCAGTTTAATATTCCAGAGATCTTCACAGGCTGATAAATGAGAATGAGAGAGGGAAGGAGGGGGTGGGAGGCTGGTGCATGGAGGGGTGGGGAGGGGATACAAAGCCCTGAGCCTGTATTCAGAGCAGCAGAGATAACAATAAGCGAGAATAATAGTCTAACAAGTCGGAAATGTCACACGCGATCTGGTGCCATTAACACAACATGGATCTGAAATATCACATAATTAGTTTTGTGCCTGTTGTTCTGATTTGGAGAGAAAAAAATATTAAAGGGAAGAGATTTTGGGGAAAGGTGGAGCAGGGGGGGGAGGAAGGGAGGGGATTGCAGAGGGGAGAGTGCCAGCAAAGTGAACTCATAAAAGGGCAAAGCCTACAGCCTCTAATGTTTTTGGAATAGTATAATAAAGCTCTATCTCCTTACCCGCGTCTGAGGCAGAGATTTTTATCTGGCAGTATGGGATAAAAAGAAATGAGAACTTGAAAAGGGTAGATAAAATTGTGATTGATCTCTCCAGGACTGCCTTGCCTCCTTTTTAAGGAAGCTTGCGGGCCTCACGAATCGCTCCACCACTGAGGCACACCATCCTCATCCTCTCCCATGCCACCTCGCGGGAAGATGAAAACCCTGATGTTTTCAAGGCTTCTTTCCCCCTCTCTTTATAACCCAGTGCACACACCCCATGTTTGAAGGCTGTGGAATGACTCAGAAGCATTCTGTCCCCTGAGAGCAGCCTAATGTAAGGGTGTTGTGGGGACCCCCACTGCTGCCGAGGCGTGTAAGCTCCCCTGCCTTTCAAAGAGGCTGCTCTGAACATTTGGCCTTGTGAGCTGTTGTGTGCCAGCAGCTGCTGAGTGCAAAGCTTTTGCCTCTGCCTGCAGAGTCTGCTTCTCACTGGTGGCGTTTTGTGACTCTGAGGGATACAGGCATGATCAGAAGAGACAGAAATGCCCAGATCTCGATGAGAAGGGCACTATTTAGGGACATATATATGGCTTGGAACAGGACTCTTCCCAAAGGCATTAGGAAAAGAGAAAGCAGCAAATATCAGATGGGACAGACACTGCCAGTCCATTCCTGCCCTGCAGCCTGCTGGGGTGTGAGTACCCTGGTGTACATGCACAGCTCTTGTGAGACTTTGTAGTTGTAACAGCTGGGTGGGGCTCAGAGCAGCTTTAAATTAAGAGGAAGACCCTCTGGCTGGCTGGGAGAGCCCCACAGCCTCTCTGAGTTTGGCCTCTCCTCATTTTCCAGCAGGAGCTGACCCTTTCTGTAGGGCCCACGGACAGGAGCAATTTAAACAAGGGTGTTGCACACTTAGTCCCTACTCTGTCCTAGAACAGCTCAGTGTTTTCTCAATCAATGAGATGACAGAGATGGGAAGGATATCCTATGGATGCTTCATTTCAAGTGTTCCCCTTTCTTTATGCTTTTCCCAGAAAGCCCTTTAGCTCTGGTACTTACTGGGGCATGAAGAGCAAATCCTTTGCCTCTTGCTCCCATGGGAAAGCTGGAGCTGCTTATATGGAATGAAGTGTGGATTTTGCTAACTCCTCTGGCAGAGAATTTCCCTTCTCCACGACAGTGCCATGTGTGGGGCTGATGGATGCCTCAGTCCTGCTGGTGTGGACAGGCACTAATCACCCACCAGTACTTTTCCAGGCAATTCTATGAGAGAGGCCAGAGGACCACATGGCCCATAGACACCAGAGATGGATTTGCCAGGTTGTTCCAGGGACCATTTTTCAGAGGGCAGGTGGGAAAGATGCTTGTTGCTGCTGCTTGCTCTAGCCCTGTCACTACAGAGTAGCTTCACACTCTTCCCTGAGATACCCTTTCCCTAGTCTCTCCCGATGTGGGTGAATGGAGAGCAGAGGAGATGTGCTAAGCACAGATTTGGATTTCAATGCATAATGAGGCTTGCTGTTTTTTGGGGTTGTGTTTTTTGGTTTTTGTTTTGTTTCGGTTTTGTGTGTGTGCCAATTGCTAATCACTTTCAAACATATTCTGGGAAAGAGGTAGTTTAAAACAAAAGCAGCACTCACGCTCCTGTGCCAAAGGCATGGACTGCTGTGTCCAAATCCTGTCTCTGGAGGATGCCTGTAGGATTGGGATTCAATTAATTTGGCCCCAGCGGATTCATCGCTTTGGTCACTAACAGCCACGTCCTGACAGCAGGCACGACAGGAGCGGTGATCTATTGCTCACTGCTCCGGCCACTCGTGACAGCAGGCTGCTGCCACTGGAAGGCTGTCACCTCCAGAGCCAAAGCTTTTCACAGGTGGTGAGAGGGGGGGATTTGCAGGAGGCTGAAAAGCAGCTGCCTCTGCGTTTGCATGAGGAGTGAAAAGTATTTCTGCACTTTCCTAACACTGAGAAGTGGTAAGTATCAGGGCCAGGGAAGAAGCTAGTTTTCCTTCCACCAGGAAAGCAAGCCTGCAGCATCAGTTCTTCCTTTGAATCTGAAACGAACATTACCAATTCTGATGAAGCATATGTTCTTCCAAAATTAAACATTTAGTTTCTATTTCAGCCTTTGCAGCTTGCCAGTATTTTAAAAATAATTAAATAAAAAAAAAAACCCAAACCAAACACCCAAAAACCCGATAATGATTTTTTTTTCTTGGAGAAATAATTTGGAACAAGGTGTTTTAGGCTCATCAAAGGGTCTTGTTTTCATTTTGTAACAATTGAAAGATTGTCAAACAGCCTGTGTGACATGAGTGTGTTTTCTGAAATGTGTTGATTTGAATTAAAATGGATTTTTTTTTTTAATGGTAAACAATGCTTTGATGAAAAATTTGTGATCTGTTCTAGTGAGATAGGCAAGGTCTATATTATATATTGGCCTCTATCCAGAGACTGAGACATCTACAGCTGCAGGAGGTATAGGGAAGCTTTCATGAACAATGCTATCAAAGAAACCTCAAACATGCAATTCCTGTGTCAGACATCAATGTAAGAACGAATTTTCCTCTAGCAATTTGCAGGGAATTTTATCAGAATTATGCAAACTCACTGATTCCTAAAGCTTTCCCTTCTGTGTTTTATGACTGGTTGTGATCCTACCACTTCTGGCTCTGTGTGTGTGTATGTGTGTGCGCCACTTGGAGTCATTGCAGGTGTGGTCAGAGGCTGAACCACATCAGATGCAATTTCTGGAGCCGTTTTCTCTTTTGGAGGTTTCTGGGTCTTCAGCCACATGAACCAACTGCAAGGTGAGCTTGATAGTGCTGGTTCTCCTGTCCAGTGTAGTCTGCTTGAGTAGATCAGCTATGCCCTCCAATGCAAAGTCAACTGTCTCCTGTGAGTCACAGGAAGCCAGACATCCCTACCAGTTCTGTGAATTCGGGTTAAAATCAAGTTCTGCCCTAGCCAAGATGCTTGGCAATGATGAGGCAGCTGAAATTAGAGGTGTGTCAGTACAGAAGTTTCAGGTAGTATCAAGGACAGGGTGGGGGTAGCCCACCAGTAGTATCTCCTGCTCAGCCCTGGGGTCCTTGCAAGCAGATGACACTGGCAGGGAGGAATAGCAGAGAAAGGTGCTGCAGGTGAACATTGCGGCACCTGAAATTGGTAGAAAGAGGTTGTGGTGGTTAGGCAGTTCCCCGCCCCCCCCCACTTTGAAATAATTCAGACTAGACTCAGGTGGCTGGAATTTAATAAATGAAGCTTTATATTTTCAGATATGCACAATATACAAGCAGATAGTTACAATATATAACAGATATTTACAGATATATACAGTTAAAAGGTAATACAAAAACATCACAGCCCTCCCAGAGATCAAAGTTTCTAACCACCCCTACCACCTTCCTCCCTTCCCCACTCTTATCTCACCATCTGTTTTATGCAGCAGATAAGCAAAGGTAGATTGGCCAGGTGGATCAGCAGCAGGAAAGAAGTTGGTGAAATTATTCAGATCGAGCTAGGAAGGTAGGGAGAGAGAGAGAGCCATGTAGCAGCAGCCGTGGCCCAAAGCAGTCTGTCTTATCTATGTTTGGGTTACAAGTCTTGAACACCTTTTTTGTCTTCTTCAGTAAACCTGTGAGTGAAGCAGCATCATCAATGTTTTCCTTTCTCAGTCTATGGTCTAATTTCTTATTCAAATCCTCCAATTGGTTCAAACTATCACAGAGGTGATAAATCTCTTTGACCAGGGGAGGTGAGAGTAGGTTAGTTAGGGTGTTGGGGAGAGGTGTAAAAAGCAGTGAGAAAAGTGGGTACAGTTTTGGTATGTTTCAGCTTTAGGGGAGAGAAACCTCTGCCTGAGAAGGACTAGGAATGGTTGATGGGTGAGTGATTTGAACAGGAAAATGCAGGAGCTGAAGGTACACTTTGCTGGATGTATTTTGGTGGTTGACTGTGGCTGGAGGTGAAGACAGAGCAATGAAGGCGCAATGGTTTAAAATTAGAGCAGGGTAGATTTAGGCTGGACATTAGGAAGAAGTTTCTTACTGTGAGGGTGGTGGAACACTGGAACATGTTGTCCAGGGAGATGGTGGTGGCCCCATCCCCGGAGACAGAGACAGGCTTGATGGGGATCTGAGAAACCTGATCTAGTTGGGGATGTCCCTGCTTGCTGCAGGGTGGTTGGACTAGATGACCTCTAGAGGTCACATCCGACTCAATGCGTTCTATGATATCTCTTCTAGCCCTAATCCCTTTCCTCAATGTGAAGCTGGATTTTGGTAGTTGACTGAGTTACTCCGACCTTGTAAACACAGTCAGGCTGGTGGGTGTGGGATAAGGGGCTGCAGCAAGCTGTGCTGCCTGTTTCCAGCCCTCAGGGTGGGCTCTGCCCAGGGCAAAGAAAGTTAACTGCGTGGGGGAGCAGACTGTGGGCAGCTGCTTCCCAGGCTCAGAGGAGCAAAGCGTTCCTGTTTGTCTACATTTTTTGAGTTTGTATTACTAAATCTTTCTTGAGAAATGACCTCCCAACTGTGTGACTCAAAGAATAAAGAGAGGGGGGGAAAAAAAAGCTTGTTCCACCTGGCTTGCAGCCCTTTGAGGGGCAGCTCTTCACCCTGTATAACCATGAGGATTAGAAGCATCCCATCTTCTTGAGTTGATTCAGAAGAAGAGGTTAAGTACAGTGCCTAAGATTCCAGGACCTGAGGGTAGGCAATTCTCTGAACTCATAAAATCATGACTTGGCAAAACCATGTTAGCTGCAGGAGCTGCTCATGCTCTTAACCTGTATTTCTCCTAAGCCAATTAGGCTGAGTTTAAGCGAGGGCAGTAATGGCTGGGCACACTCTTTTGAACCAATAATGTAGGTGGCTGGAGCTGATGAGTGGCCTGCTAATGAGGGGATGGCTGCCTTCTAGCCATGCATAGCTAATGACCTCTGTCTCCAGCAGTCCACAGCCAGGCTAAACAAAGAAATCTATTTCCACCAAGTACTTCATTACCATCCAGCTACACTCAAATGAATAGCTGGATTTGGTGGAAAGAAGGGAAAGCAACGTGACTGGGATGTGGCTGTTTGGGACAGAGGTAGCTGATTTGCATTGCATCACCCTGGATAAGCCTCTCTGCCTCCTTGGGGCTTACTGCTCTTTCTCCTTCCTACCTTTGCAGTAGTGCTGGGAGTGAAAATGGTTGTGACATGTGCTGCAGGTTATGGTGGAGAGGAGAGGTGGCCAAATCTACAGGTTAGTGCCACAGTTTGGAATTGCCTGCCTGGTTAGTGTCTGTCACTTCTCCTGCCTCTTCTCAGGGAGTAAAGCCCTTCTGGGTTTGGGAAGGGAGTTCTGGGAAGCAGGCAAGCCCCAAGATGAAAGCTTGGTAGTCCCAATGAAACACAGGTTTCTGTGGGATTGGTCTTTATTTGTTGAAACCATCATCAAAGATGCAGGCAGATCTGGGCTCATGTGCTTGGGCTGGGCTCTGCTTCATCCCTGCACAGGGCAGAGGGGAGCAGCCAGGAGTGTGCACCTCCAGAGCTGGGATGGTCTGCTGAAGTCCATGGGGAGGCAATTGGAGGCACTGGTACCAGGCTCTGATTCTCTGTGTGCCAAAGCTCAGGTGTGTTAGCCTCCCTGGAAAGGCTGGACTGGCTCTGTGCTTCTCAGTGTTCCCGTTTGCACACAAGGAGAAATTTCCTTGCTCTAAGGGTGTTGGAGCCCTGCAGCAGGCTGCCCAGAGAGGTTGTGGAGCTGTCTTCTCTGGAAAAATTCCAATACCACCTGAACATTGCAATCCTGGGCAACCTGCTGTAAGTGAACCTGTGTTAGCTTGGAGATTGGTTTAGATGATCTCCAAAGGTCCCTTCCAGCTCCTACTGTTCTGTGTGTGATGGTGGTGGTGGGGAAAGGGAGGTAGGTGGGCAGGATAGAAAAATCTGCTGGAAGATTTCTTCCTCTCTACAGATTAAACTCTCCTTGCAGAGTTCCTGATCATCTCCCCTCCCACTTGAAATTATAAATACATTTTTCGGTGAGTTAGTGAAAAAAATCAAGCTTATTGTTGTAAAGACCCCATCTTCTAACCAGCCCCAGTGAGATCCACACACAGCAGTTGATTTAGCCTCATTGGACTGCTGTGGTCGGTAAAATGGATTGAGATGCCTCCCAGATGCTGAAGAAATACAGATGATTGTTGTTAGGCTAATTTATTACTATTTAGCAGAGAAGAAATAAATTTTTAAAGGGATAATGGCAAATTAAAAACCCTATTAAGCAAATTTGCTTACCTAGTACTTGGTAAGAGCTTGGGCGTGGATCCCACAGTTGCTGAAATTGCATCTGCAACCTCACTCAAGCATGCGGACCCAAAGAAATCTTCAGTCTCGGTGGGGTCAAGAACAGGAATATTAAATGTAAAATAATTAAAGACATAACCCCCCCAACAAATCAGTCTTTTTGTGCTTGCCACTGCTTGTCTCCTCAGGACTTGCTGCCTTTGCTTGGAAAGCGAGAATCGATGAGGTCAGTTTTACTTCTGTTTCTAGTCAGTGTCAAATAGGTGACCTCAGAGCAGTGCCGGTTCTGCAGGACTGTGTATTGATCTTGCCTCTGATCTGCAGCACTTGAGATCAGCACACAAACCCACGCTGGTCTGAGAGGCAGTGCCTGTCTGCTGTTGGCCTGGGTGGGCTGCACTTCCCCTCTGGCTCTGGGAGAGTCTGGATTTGGAGAGCTGGCTTCTGTCCTCCAGTGACTGTTCTACTCTGTGCAAATTCCCACCTTCCCTTTGAACAAACTACAAACACCTCGTTAAGGCTCCAAGAATTAGTAGAAATCAATTGTGCTTTCCTTCACGTTCTGGTTTGTATTGTAAATCAAAGCAATAATCTTCCTGCACTCCTGGGTCAGAGACTGGCATTTATTTGTTTAGTTTAGTTAGCTGCAGTTTTCCACGTCTACTGGTGCGGGTAATGGAATGTGCTCTGACTGATAGGGTTTGTTGAGTCAGTTGTGTGCAGGCTACTTCTTGGTATGGAGTGTCATGAAGGTGGCCCTGGCTGCAAAGAACTAGCATGAGTAAGGTGTGTTGTGGTGGGGAGAAGCAGTAGAATTCAGCCATGGTGCATCCACACAAGTCTGAGCAGAGATGAGCAGTGCAAAGCCGGAATGCAGCTTCAGCTCGCCAGCTGACATACTGCTGGGGTCAGTAACCTGCAAACAGAGAGCAGATACTGAAGTGTTTTGAGCAGGGAGTGTGCCTCTGGAGTTTTGTTGTGAAGATGGCTCGAGAAGGTCCTGCGTGGCTCCCTTGGTTACACTGACAGAGCTGTTTATGAGCCTTCAGTCTTGGCTGGAATAGTGTGGTTGTAAAACGCAGCTCCTGATAGCTGTACCAACACAGTGGATGCATGTGAGCACATTGTGAGCTGTGTGTGAGGGCACGAATGAGCTGCTGGAGGGTTTGGGATGGAAGTGGTGGTTATGAGGGAGAATTTTAGCAGGCTTTGAGTGGCCAAAACCTGATATACTCTGGACCTACACCCTGGAATTTCTTACTCCATGGCTGGCAAGGTCTGGCATCTGCTGAGATCCAGGTTTTAGTGAACTCTGGTGTAGAGACACCCTTATTTCCCTCTCTTGGAAAGTGAAGTTGTGCAGGCAGTGAATAAACTCTCACCTAAACCATTTAGTGCAGGGCTGGGGTCTCATCATGGTCACCAGCACTTTACTCTTCTTCATGCAAGCCTCATCCCTTGCAGGTCTTGGTGCTTTGCTGGAATCTTCCCTCACCTGGTCTCCTCTTTGCATCTGGCAATCCAGGTGACAATTTGCATCAAGGTCTGCCCTGTCCACGCAGCATGGGAGGGGCTGTTCCCCTGAGACCAGTCCTTACTAGCTCTTCATTAGCAGCTGACTGGCTGAGGAAGGCTGCAGGGAGGCCAGAGGCACTTCTTACTCCAGGCACCCGCTTGATTGTGCCTGGTCTGTCCATGTTTCAGATTTGAGATGTTAGTGAGTTCTGTGCATGGTCTTGTTGGAAATGATATGTGCTATAATTCCTGTATCAAAAAGTATACTTGTGAACGTGTTCCTCAGGAGATGTGGTGAGTTCAGTCCAAGGCTTTCAGAAATCCTTCCTCGCTACTTGTACCAGTGACTTCTGTTTGTCGGGAAGTGCAGCTTCTCTGAGCACCCTCACTTTGAGCTAAGTTTGGGGGAAAGTGGAGGTTTTCTGAAATGAGTTTTGGGGAAAGGTGGTGGGGTTTTTTTTGAGCTGAAGGATGACATTTTGGCAGTCAAAACTTTGTTTCAGATGTACAAAGCAGTTTTACATTAGTTTTTTGACCCCAAAAAGAATCCATTCTCTTGGTTATGACAAATTTTAGACCAACGCTTGCATGCTTTGGTACAGAAAATGGTTTTCAGTTGAGGTCAGCCTAAAGTGCTTTTGGAAAGGGAGGTGGAGTCCTTCAGCAGTCAAGGATTAATGAAGCTCTGCCTGCATCTCCCTCAGGTGCCAGCTGGTCACTGCCTTACAGTTCAACAGCAGTGGTCGTCTGGGCAAGGAGAAGAAGTCACACGAAGTGACCTAGTTCAGAGCACAACCAGCTACTGAAAAATGAAGATATTTGCCCTAGCCTCTGCAATGTGAATTGAAATCTAACCCGAGAGGTGCTGGGTGATCCCTCGTGGCCATGCTGTGGCTGCCTCTACCCAAAACTGCAATGCACTGTGATTGAGTTTGATACAAATCAATCCTGGAGATACTTTGATGGGGAACGAATACCTTCCTGTGAAAAGGAATCCCTCTTTCTATTTTTAGCCTGCAGCAGTGTTATCACAAGCTTCTTTGTAACTTGCAGTATGCTATTATTGTGCTGGATTCGCTGGGCAAACAGTCTTCAAAACAGACTTTTTACCTCCTCTGCCACAGGCAGGTGTTAGGCTCCGTTTGCAGGAGGGCAGAGAGAACCCCTAGGGGGAAAGCAGGAGCCCATTGGTGTCTTCAGCAGGCTCGAGGGGTGGATCTTCTCTGGGATGTGGAGGGAGGTGGATGTGAGTCATGCCTTGCCCTTGTCATTCCCTTGTTTCCTGAGCCGTGCCCGCTCATCTTTCTGAGCACAGGATGTGGCTGGCTTTATTTGGAATGTTACAAGCATCCCTGTCTGAGTTAATTGACCAAGACGAATTTTGTTAAAAAACCTTGACGTTAATAATGAGATATAAGAGCTGGGAGGTAAAACACATGCTCTCTAGACATGCATTAGCAGTACCCCCCACCCATCCAGACTCCTCCTGAGGTAGTATGGCAGAGAGCTTAGGTCAGTTAGTTTTAAAATTAACTTCTAGTCCTCAAGGCAGCCTTTAAATAGAGTATTTGAACTGTGACTATCACTAGTCTGTTTAGGCTGTTTAAGGGAGGAATGGAAGAGTACAGACACAGAGAAATCCATAATTGCTGGTGAGTGGACTCATGACTGATTCTGGAGAGCTCAAGCCCCCAGGCACTGCAAACTGAGCTAGGATGTGGTGGTGCATCAGTTAGCACTAGGAGTGGGGCTACTCCTGTCCTGCAAGGGGCAATCTCCATGTGCTGTTAGGCTGCTGTTTGCAGCCCTCATCTGTCCAGGTCTCACCACGATACTGGAATCCAAATGGATGTTGTTTCTGCTCCTCTCACCTTGGCTGTCAGGATGCTGTCATAGCTGTGCAGAAGACTCAGCCTTGCATGTGTCTGGAAGGACCAGCTGATGCTGCTGATGCTACATCAGTCTACCTGCAAGGTGCAGAGCTGTTCCCTTCTCTTGGGGCAGGGAGTTAAGTCAAGGAGATACACAGGTTCTTTGCACAAAGGCAAAAGATAATTTTAAAGGGGGGAGGAGGGCAGGTGGGGGAAAATCCCTCAGATGAAAAGAAAAAGGGAACATTCCCTCCCCCATCTCCCCCCCCCAAACCCTGGACACTCCCCAAGCCTCATAAATAAGGTGAGGATCCTGAAAAAAATACATGCTTCTTGGCTGGGGTACTGATGTGAGAGTCTAAGCTGCAGTGACATGGGCTTTCCTGTGCCATAGCATGGCAACATTAATGTGCCTCTACTCCCCACTGGCAGTAAAGGAAAGGAGGAGTCTCCAACAGAACTATGGTTGCTGTGATGCAAATCACATATATTTCTCCAAGGAAGCAAAGTTGTCCCTGTTCTCTGCTTCCAGACACAGATATAAATTTGTGATGAAAAGATGCTCCTGAGGGCATCAGCACAGCAGCAAAAGGAATATCTTCATCTGCTTTTGGAAAGGGGCAGAAGCTTGCTGCTTGAGATGGCTCCTGTCCAAAGTCACAGTGCTGTCCTGGTGCCCCTCGGGACGCTGTGCTCCCTTGCCTTTCCTGGTGATGCGTGCCTTGCAGGCAATCCATCAGCCTGCATCTTCTCTGAAGTGGCAGGGCTACAGCCGTACATCTCTGATCGATACCGCCCAACCTTGACATGGAATCAGTCACTCGTAGCCAGCTCATTACTGCTGGCTAACCGTTTGCCTGCAGCAGCCCCGTAAAAGCCTTTCCCGGCTGTTGCCGAGCCACAACAGGAGTGTTTAGCAGCCTTATTTACATGCAGCATTTCACCAGTCCCTCCTTCCCCTGCTCACAGCTTGCCATCTGCTCCCGAGACTCTGAGGAGTCGGAGGTTGTGGAGCAGGGACAGGAGCATCCTGCCTGTACGTTATCTCTATGGTGACTGTATGCCCTTCCTCATGGTGGCTGGTCCCAGGTCTGCTTATTTTAGTCCTTGCCTGCTGAAAGCTTTTATTTTTCCAGACAATTTTGGCATTGTCCTTTGCTTTTGTTCTGGCTTTGAAGCTGATTTTAGCTGCAGCGATTTTAATCCACCGTGAGTTTCAGTCTTCTCATCTCTGTGTTTACACTCTCTGAGGGGTAGGGAAGACTCAGGGTGCTCTTCCTAGAGAGCATCTTTTAAAAGACAATTTATTATTTATAAATTTGGGATGGGTGAGATCTGGGAATGGAGTTCTAGAGAGTCTATTAGCTGGGCAGGTTGCGCCCTGTGTCACTGCAAAGATGCTTTCCTTTACATCAGCAGCATAGTCTTGGACTCGACTGCTGACCTTGGTCATGAGCCATTAATGATCTCTGAAGGAAGAAATACAGTGACACATGCGCGTTGGGGGACATTTGGTACATCTGCTAGCAGGCCATTGATTTACACGAGCAAACTGAGAGTACAAGGTGTTTTAAAATGGTTTTCACTTCAACTGCTGTCCAAGTTCCAACCTTGACCTCTCTTTTTCATGAGGAAGGAGAATTTCACCCTGTGGAGCAAGGATGTGGATGATGGTGAGAAGTGGTGCCTCTGTGCAGGCAGCAGGGTTGGGAAGGCAGCTGGTCTGGGTGGGCTGGGCAGCCAGAAGAGAATGGTGGAGAATGGGAAAAGGCAGTGACACTGGCAATGAGGAGAGGTGGCATTTGAGATAGTTCTTGGTTGTGTGACACTACCAGGGGCGAACTTTCTCTTCGTTCTCATGCAGGCTCTTACAGGGCAGTGTTGTGGCAGAAAGTCCAGGCAGGGCAGCACCTGCATGTTTGCTGCTTTGCTGCTTGTTGTGATGTTTGTGAGCCTCCTCTGTGGTGTGGGACACTCGTGGGCTGGCACTACAGCTGCACAGAACCCACATGCAGCCCTTCCCTCAAACTCCTGATGCCAGTGTTGAGAATCAAAGTAATGGATATGCTCTCTCCACCAAGAAAAAGTGATGGTTTTGTGAACGTTAACTAGCTCACTAAATTATTTCAGGTGGTTATCCTGACTAGGGAAAGATATTTTTATTACTATTTAAATACCTAGAGGGTGAGACTTTATTCTTAGATGTCTGGGGAAGGACCAGTAGTGCTGTAAAATGAATTGTGTTAAAGGTATTTTTACTCTGCTGTGAAAGAGGGTAAGGCTTGCCCTGGGAAGCTTTTGGGCAGGGAATGTTTTCCAATCTTCTGTCCAGAATCACTATTTTAGGGTCTCAGTTCACCTTCAGTGGTGAGAAATGGGTGCTTTAATTTCCTCATCTGAGTGGAAGCAGTGTTTTGAGTATGATATACACTGTCCATTGCATTTAATGCTAGGGAGGGAAAGGCCCTCTGCCTAAGCTTGGGCTTAGTTGAGATTTGAAACTAAAGAAGCCTGGCAGCTAACATTTAGACGAAGTTCTTTAATATGAGGGTGATGGAACACTGGAATATCCCTGGAGATGTTCAGGGTCAGGCTTCTTGGGGCTCAGAGCAATCTGCTCTATTTGGGGATGTCTCTGATCATCGCAAGGGGGTTGGACTAGATGACTTCTAAAAATCCCTTCTAACTCAATGCATTCTATGATTCTAAACATTATCCTTGTAGTGGGTTTGCAATGACCTGCC
>VWZI01001728.1:301221-360916 GCA_013396835.1 Psilopogon haemacephalus | reverse complement strand
TCCCAGCTTTATCTCACCACCTCTTGATGCTGCAGATAAGCCGAAGATCAGAGAGATTAATGATAGGAGAAGAAGTTAGTTGTTTTAGTGATTTACTCTGAATCTAGCCAGCAAGACCAAGAGACAAAGGAAAAAGCTGCCGGAGCCAGCACAGACCCAAGCCAGACTGGCCCCACAAGCAGACTGGCTATCTAGATGTTTTCAGAACTTTTCTTAAAACAAATTTTTTTTTCTCTCTCAGTGAAACTTGGTGAAGTGACACTGTATTGTTTAACTCTCTCTCAGCCAGTAGTCTAATTTCTCACTCAAAGTCTCCAATTAGCTCAAACCAACACACTCCTTCTTCTTGAGGTCTGTAGTCAAGTAGCTGGGGGATTCAGGGAGCCAAACCTCCATAAAGGATCAGGAGCAGATGCTGCTTGTAGTGTGGGACAGTCCTTGCCATCAGGGCATCTGCACACCACAGACATGAGGTCAGTGAACCAAGGTTTTGATGCCCATGCCTTTTCATGCAGAGGTGGATACAGTGTTCCTGGGAAAGCTGGGTCTCTGCTAGCCTCTCAAGATAAAGCTGCTTGTCCTGGTACTGAGACCAGGCTTGCACAGGTACAGTATGCACTTGTCCGGCTGACTGCTACCTGCCCATGAAGTTAGTCATGCTCCCACCAAGAGAGGGGTGCAGGCTGGAGCTGTACTGTGTTAGCTTGTGGCATTACAGGAGAAGGTTATGGAGGAGAGCCTTGGAATGCTGAAATTGTGGGAGCACTTCAGTCAGCATTTGTGCTTCCTGCCATTCCAGATGAGGCTCAACACAGTGCTGTGTACTTGCCTTAGCCCTCTTGTGATACTTGTGTGTCCTGAAAGGCAAGGCTCTTCCAGTTCATCTGGAGCTCTGTCCTTGTGTCAGTTGCTAATGAAGGAGAGTTTTGTGTTTCAGGGTAATGTTTGTAGGCCTGTTTCTCCTCTTGATTCCAAGAGCTGAGTATATGGGTTCACAAGAGAGGACTTTGTGGTAGGTACCCTTGTTTGTTAATGTAGCTGCCCTGACTTGGAGGACAGCCAGAAGTGGCTTTACAGAGCAGCTTTTATGCAGCAAAGACTGTCTGCAGTGCAACCAAACTTACTTACTGTATTTCTTCCCCAAAAGTTTCCCCTCTCTAAGCTGGAATTAGATGTCAGATTCATTTTCTTTTATGTGGCAAAAGTTGGAGCTTCTCTGTGGAGTGAAGCCAAAATAGTTCATCTTGAATTGTTGCATGTTGCATAATTTCCTGGATTTAATTTCCATTGGAAATGTTGTTAGGAAAATAAAACTCTCCTCCTTGGCTGGCTGGATGGCATGAAGATGAGAGGGCTGAGCTGGGTGGAGAGAGAAAGCCAGGCTAACAAATAATCTTATTTTCCAGAAAGCCAGCAGAATGTTGGTATGTTCTGGGAACACAAAAAACCTACTTGGCAGGTGGGCAACGGATGAAGGAGATGAGTATATGTATATTTTATTCCAGACTCAGAAACTCAACAACCAAGTTGTTAGGCTTCAATTTTTGGTGGTGGTCCTAACAGCTGGGATGGTAAATCCTGCTTGAAGGCTGTGTGCTCTGAAGTGAATAGGGCCACACCAGCACAAATAACATGGCACTGGGATTTAGTGTTTGTCCTCTGTCTGGGGCCGGGAAGGTTTGTGCAGCACTGGTAGTTCAGGATGATCCATGACATCAAGGTCTGAGCAGCTGTCTGGTCCATCTCCTCAGCCAGACCTCAGCCCCCTCCACTGCAGTAATCCAGATGCAATCAATCTGGCATTTTCAAATATTTATGAATCATTGATGGATCTTTTTTTAAGTTTGAAGTTGTAACTTTCATGGAATTTGGTTTGATTAGCTGGGAAGTCAATATTTTCACTGTGCTGTGTCTGAGCCGTGTTAATTCCAGACCGGGCAGCAGCAATAACAGCACTGCAGTGCTAATGGCTCTGCTTGCAATGGTAACCTGGGATCAGCTTTGGAGCAGGTGGTAGAACCTTGGGGAGATGATAATAAAGCAGGACAGCTCATGGTGAAAACTGGCTGAGGCAAGTAAAGAAAAGGCCTGTAGCAATGTTTGGGAATCTGCAAGATGAGGTGTTGAGGCTGCCTTGCTTGGTAAGTCATCTCTTCCAGCATATCCCACAAAAGAGGATGCTTTTTACCACTGCTTCCATTAACTTGTCTTAAAAGAATAAGGCACCTTCAGTGGAGTGAATCAGAACCTCATGGGACCAGACCTTTTTTTTTTTTTTAGCTGATGCAAATTGGAAACTGATAGGTGAGCAAAGTTATCTTTGTCTTTACTGATTGAGTGAGCTAAACCCTTGAGGATTGTATGAGCTCAGCAGAGGCATAAACACCATCTCTCTCTTTCTGTCACTTCATGCCACAGCTCCTTGACCTGGAGAGCCCACCTCTTCTATTCATGTCTGTGATGTCTGTCCTCTTACAATCAGACTGTCCCAGTCCTCTTCCAAAGGAACCAAACAACTTCCATGCTAATCTGATATGGCTGAAGAAGCTGACTGAGAGTCTGCAAGCTCTGCAGCCTTAGTGTAGGGCATCGATGGAGCTCCCTGTCCTCTGAGGTTACTTACCTGAGCATCTTTGAGTCACGCGTAACAGGGAATGTGCCTGCATCTGTCAGGGCCTGAGTGTTTCAGTGTCATCCCAGGGGTTAAGTGTCTGGAGTGGCAAGTCATTTTCAAGAGTATTTCCTTTAAATCCAGATGTCATGGTTTATTTCTGTCTGACCAGGTAGCCCAAACCCAGTTGTTTGAGCAGGAAGTGTTTGTGATAACCTCTGCTCTCTTAGCAGAGCCATCTCGACAGGGGCTGAGACTCGTGTCTGCTGCCTATGGATGAGATCAGCCCTTGTGAGGCATTGTGATGCTCTATGATAATCAAATGTGCCCTGTCCAGGACTCCATCCTGGAAGGCAACCTCACCTCTGCTGAGGCTACAGGGACATGAGAACCAAGGCTTTGAGTTGAATTTGTCCTGAACTTTCTGCATGAGGAGCTGTGAGACTGGCCCAGCCTGTTGTGGTTGTGATAAATGGATTGCGGAGCACTCAGGGCTGCATGTATCTTGCATGCTACAGGGCTGTCATCTTGCTGCAGTCTAGCCAAGGGGTGACAAAAGGCATGAAGAACTGTGGCTGTGGTGCTGTTGTCAAGCTGAGATGAGCTGAGATCCTGGCATTAATTGTGTGGATCGCAGGTGCCCTGACATGGCAGCTTGAAGGCAGCAAGGGATGCAAGGACATGTAAGCAAAGAACTGAGCTGACTACACCAGTAGCACCACTAACCCATGGCTTTCAGTACTCAGTGCAGTTTTTGAGGTGAAAATACACTACCTGTAACTTCTATTCAGTTCCTGGTGTGGTGCTTTAGCTGTAAGCTGATCTTGTCTAAGTTCTAGGACATCTTTGTGGCATTAGATGTCATTGGCATCCGAGTGAATGACAGAAGTGGTGACAATCCTGTGTTAAACTTCGCAGGCTTTCTAGCGGTGTTAAGTGTGCGGTGATGATGCCTGAGCTCTTCTGAAAGAGGGACTGCAAAGACAGGCTGTGGAGCCTCTTCTGAAGGTTGTCTTGGTCTGGAGGAGCGTGCACAGCCCATCCTTTAGGAGAGAAACTGCAGTAAGCACCAGTGAGAGGTGGCAGGTCCTCACAGATTTACACTCATCGCAGAGGTGCTAATGCTCTCTTTTATGGCTTGATCTTTCTCGTGTCTTTTGTGGTGCCTAATAAATACAAGCCAGTTCACCTCCTACTCTGGCTCTTCCTCTGACCTTACTTTCAGTTTGGTTGAGTTCCTGATGCACAGATTGTCTTGCCCCTGACCATGAGGAGACCTGCCCTGACATGACCCTGGTTCTCTCTGTAATTTCTGCCATGATGCTTTATTTCAGGCTTTGTGCTGGAGGGATAAGACTGCATTCAATCATGCTCCACAGGGTGCTAAAAGCTCGTGGTCTGGGTGATGCTCTTTGTAATCTGCCTTGTCAATACTCATTGCTCACATCTGCAGCAGTGATGATGGATTTGCCCGCTGACACCTGAAGTGTGATGCTGACTTTCCTTCCCCAGTCTGGATCTCCTGCTTTCAGCTCAAGCATTTGCTTTCCATTCTTGTAGCATGTGGCAAAACCATGCTGTGGTCACTCCTAGGAGATGTACTCAGAGGGAGTGTGCCACAAGGATTCCCTTTTTACATGCCNGGGGAGGGAGAGGAGCAGGGAAGGAGGGGGGCACTGCCATCTAGTCCTCTGCTTTAGCTGTTGGATCCTGTTCCTGTTAGTCACCTCCATAGGAACCAAATCAATCCATTGGTATTTTGCAGTCTTTCTCGTAATTTGCTGTCAAAAGCAAGTCTAGAGGAAAAGAAGTGTCACTTATTGGGAAATTCTGCTTTCTTCTTCTGACAGTGAATGAACTCACCTGGGACATCAGAGTTCCCAGGGTTCCAAGGTCCAGTTCCCTACTGTCTTGCCTTAAGATAATCCAAATACAGGGTCAAAGGGGAAAGTCCCAAAGCTGTGTGGAGAATGGCTGCAAGTGTCTCCTCTCTGCAGGCTAGAAATATAGCTTGCTGCAGGGGGCTGGCCAGACAAGTGCCATGTGTGGACATGTTGGCTCATTATTTTTGCAGGCCATATGTGCTTTGCTTGCTTCCAGCAACAAACACAGCTGGAGATGGGAAGTCCTTCTCTTGCAGACACTGCACGTTAAAGTGGTGTGAGGAAGAGGAGGATCACTGGACGACAGAGTCAGGTGCAGTTTCTCATAGGAAGGGCTTGAGAAGGCATTTGGGACAACTTTGTGGAACATGTGTGGTGTGAAGAGCAGTCAGACCTAGGCCATGCTTGGCTCTCATTAGCATGTTGTGCTGCTGGCACAGCAACGTGTCTGCTGAATGCAGTTCTCAGAAGAGACAGTGAATGTGCCAGTTGCAAAGAGGTGACAGTGATGCGGTAGGTAAAGAGCAGCCTGGGGGTGGGAATTCATATCTTCTGGTCCTGTTCAGGGCCCTTTGAGCCTGATTTTGATGCTGTTTGCTGCTCAGGAAGTACAAGCCTGCATGAAGCAACACGCTACTGCTTTGTCTTGGACCCTGGCTGCTACTAGACCCCTTGCAGTATCAGTAGCCCTTGATAGGCAAGAGTAGTGAAGCAATAGTCCATGAAAACTTGTCCTTTGCGTTTGAATTCGTGTTCTTGGGCAGATGATTGGTCCTAGCTAAGGGAAAAACCTGGACCTTGTATCTACCTGGGAAAAACAAAACAAACACAAACAAACAACTAAAACCAAATCCAACCAAACAAGACAAAAGATGGTTTCTGAAGATATCAAGATCTTCTAATCCTGTCTTCTAAAAGTACCTGCAGTTCTTCCTGACTTCATGCTACCTGCAAATTTAATAAGTCCCTTTTTTGCTCCATTATCCAGGTCAGCAGCAAAAGATCTGAAGAGGGCTGATACATGACAGACTCCTACAAAGTCTGTTTGCCAACAGGAACATTTCCTTGAGGCAGAGGAGACCACTGGTATCTATCTTCTGCATGTGGCTTTCTGAGCAGCTTTAGACCTACCCTGTCCTAGTCTTTTAAGACCATATTGCCCTTGCTCTTGGGAGTGGCAGGCAAAAGTTGAGGGGTTTGACAGGTAGTGCTCTGCTGAAAGCTGGTTACACTCTTCTGGGAGCAGGATAGTCTGGCTTGATGTGATTTGTTCTCGACAAATCCAAATTGGCTGCAACTCATCTCCTTGTTATCTCATTGATTCTTGGAGGGCCTGGAATTAGGTCCTCGGGAAGCAGGGCAGTGTGTGTGAAGGTCCCAGTGTTGGCTGCTGCCACTGAAGCTTGTCTCTTCTGGACCCTAAGTTGCTTGTTTCTTCTTAGGACCGCGTTGGTGGTGGGGTGCTTGCCCGTGTGCCCTTGGTGGTGTTTTGTCACACCCTAGTGGTTAGATGGCACGGTGGCCATGGATGTGGTGCTGCAACAGGTATCAGAGCCCTCAGTTTTCCCTCTGCCTTTGGACGTTTGCCCTGTGGCCTGGAGTTCAGTCCCCCCTTGCTCACAGCATACCCAGCTGTCTCCTTGCAGACACCAACAGCATTCAGCCTCAGATCTTCCCAGTGTGCAGCAGCCTTTGGAGTGCTGACCAGCTGCATGGGGTGGAGGAAGGGCTTGTCTGTGCTTCTGTAGCACCAATTCTTTTCTCTCTTGTTCTCAAGGAGGCTTGGCTAGGGAAAGACAGATGAGATGCCTGGTCCCTAGTCCCTCACCTCTGAGCTCCCATCAAAGATGTGTCACCTTCTGGCATGGTAATGACAATGCCAGCAAAAATGGCAGCACCACTTCCAGCCCACCTGGAGGAAGATTTAGCTAAGATAGGTTATTCACTGACCTTTTGTGGCTGCCGGGGGACCATATGTGTGGTGTTGGGTGGAGGGAGTCTGCCGTAAGCTTGTGGGTCTGAACCTGATACTGGTTCAAGAGTATTAATGGGAAGAAGGTGGAGGTGATGGGGATACTTGCAGATGACACTTGCGACAGCTGATGAGTGGTACGTGGTGGTGGCTGTGTCATACTTCTCATCTAGCTGTGTTTTACCAAGCTGAGCTTCTCCAAGTCACAAAGCAGCACAGAGATACATGAAGCCAGCTCTGTTGTAAGGCTACTGCGAGGCAGTGGACCCTTTCTCTGACAGCTGGAAGTGACTGGATCCACGGACATGGGGGGCAGTAGGACAGAGTAGAAGATACTTCCCTCTGTTCTTCAGAGCCTCAGAAATGCAGCTAAATCTGGGGCAAGACATCTGGACTGTGCATGTTTTATTTATGCTTTTTCCTACTTGTGTCTCAGGTAAGAAGCAAATCATACTCTCAAGTCAAGGTACTGCCCCTTCCATAGTCTCCTCATAGGTTGCACTGGTGGTTCAGATTTCCCCAGAGATGGCTGAGGTGTTCCAGTAGACTTGCTTAAAAGGCATGTCAGGGTCAGGGTCACTGAAGCTTCCTGCTCTCTGCTGTGGAGTAAAGCAGACCTTTGGGTGCTTGGCTCCTGGGCTTCTTCCACTGATGTGCTCTTGTTTTTTCTCTCCTCCTTAGCCACCGGAGGGCAGGCAGGAATGATGCAGTCACCAGTCACTGGGGAAGGAAAGCATGGGAATCATGCAAAATCAATTGGTGGTCACACTGCCAGGTCTGCGGTGGCATTGCCTTCTCCTGCTGCATTCTCTGCCTCTGACCCTCTCACCTGCTTCACTTTGTGGGTTTTCATTTATCAGTTGCTTTTCGTTTTCTCTTGAGCTGGCTGTGAGAGCTGAAGTAGAAGTTCTGATTCAGTTGCAGTTGAGCTCTGCTTTGCTGGAGGGATTATGGAGCTGGCTGTGAAGTGAGCTGCTGGGTAGGGCAGGAGGAGCAATGTCTTTTGGCAGACTGTAATCTGACAGAAGCCTCTGTTTTCCAGAAATGAAAATGCTGCTGTGGGCCACATGCTTCTAGGCTCCCATCTGCACTGGTATAACAGTACTACTTCCTTTATGGAATTGGCTGATCCAATCTAAACAGGGCAGCTGGGCTCTGCTGATCTCCTTGGTCAACTGGAGCTTCTGGACTAGCCCTGAAAAGCTGTTAGCACTGGTGGGGGATTCAGGCAGCAACTGGAGAAGAGCAAAGTCTGCTCCCACTGGTGCATTTTTGTCTGGTGTGACTCCTAGGTGTCGCAGGCAGGAATACTGGAGGTTGGAGATGTTTCCTGGCCTCTGTAATTGTCTGGGTGAGGTGTTCCTGTATTTTCTTTCTCCAGGAAGCTTCCTGTCTGTGCCTGTCATGCATGGGATCATAGAATGCACTGGTTTGGAAGGGACACCTAGAGGTCAGCTAGTCCAACCTCCCTGCTGTAAGCAGAGGCATTCTCAACTGGATTAGGTTGCTCAGAACCTCATCAAACCTGAGCTTCAATATCTCCAGGGATGGGGGCTCCACCACCTCCCTGGGAAACCCATTCCAGCATTCCCCCACCCTCACAGTAAAGAACAACTTCTTTGCTATGCCAAGGAGCTGCATCACCTGAGGATTAAAATGCAGCTGGTGTGAGTTGGGAGGCAAACCAGGGCAGGACCAGCAGCTGCCATGGAGCAGGGCAGTAGGAGCAGTAGGTGCAGCAGGAGCACTCTGAATGCAGGAACACTGTGCCCAGTTAAAACAATCAAAACTGAGTGGCTGTTTCTGTCAATGTTAAAAATATCCCAGGTTCTTCATGCATCCCAGAGTTGCAACTGCAGTTGCCTAGCACTAGCAAGGATGACTGTCCTCCCTCAGAGCCACGGTGGGAGTATATTGGTTTGGTGCTCAGTTTGGCAGCTGGCCTAACCCATCAGGTGTAAAGCAGGGGTGCAGGGTTCTCTGCTTCTTCCAGGGACTGCCAGTGAGCTGACATCTCGTTCATTGCCCTCACGTGGGGCAGAAGGACCAGCCTGTGAAGGGCTCTGTATATGAGTGACTAAATGTTTTGAGCAGATGGCCATATTTCCCAAAGAGTCCTCCAGAGGTAAGAGCCTCCTCTGTTCTGGAGTGGAAGGACTTTGCTTCCAGGTTGGGAGAAGGCATCTCATTCCCTGTCTCCAGGGCTTGTTGAGCTGCAATGTCACTCCACCATCAGGCCACAGCATGGGGGCAGTATAACAAAAGCACAGGATAGCACAGGGATGCTGTACCTTCTTCTGCCTCTTCGCTGCTGCCTCACATCAGTTGCTACTGCCATAGTCTCCTTTCCAACCCCGGCGGATGGAAGACCACTTCCCATCCTGCCACCTCCAAGCTTTTATTCGCCATATGCTCACACTTGTTTGAGTTACTTCCAGGAGAAGTCATAGGACCATTAAGGTTGGAAAAAATCTCTAAGATCACCAAGTCCAACCATCAACCCAACACAATCATGACCACGAAACTATAACCTGAAGTGTAACATCTGCATGTTTTTTTTTAAACACCTCCAAGGATGGTGACTCCACCACCTCCCTGGGCAGCCTGTTCCAATGTCTTACCATTCTTTCAACCAGGACATATTTCCTAATATCCAGTCTAGACCTCCCCTGGCACAACTTGAGGCTATTTTTTCTTGTCCTGTTGCTTGTGACTTGAGATAAGAGACCCATCTTGCTCCGACCTCCTTTCAGGTAATTGCAGGGAACAACGAGGTCTCCCCTCAGCCTCCTGTTCTCCAGACAACAGCCCCAGTTCCCTCAGCTGCTCCTCACAAGACTTACTCTCCAGCCTCCTCACCATCTTTGTTGCCCCTCTCTGGACACGCTCCATAAGGAGGTAAGCCTGCTGTTGGTGGAAAGGCTGCCATTTTCAGAGCTGTCATCTCCACCTGCTCTGAGCTGCCAGTGTCACAGGCAGAACCTCTCTTGCCTTCCAGCTCCAGAAAACACAGGGCAGAAATGCTGCACAGCTTAACAGGGGCCAAGGTGATCTCTAAAAGCATCTGTGTGTTGTTGAGATAGCGCTTATCTGCTGGGAGGGAGTGAAGGAGGGAGCAGGGCTGACCTCCAGAGCACAAATGAGACTAAAACCTGATGCCTGAACCTCTCAGCTGATCTATCGGATCTGTCTCCACCTACAAAAAGGGGGGTGGGGGAAAAAGAAGAGAAAAATCAGTAAATATGACAGTGAAGTGCTCAAAGAGGCTGGATGGGGAGGTGAGTGTGCTGCTGGAGAGCAGGAGGAGAGTGCTGTGCTACTTGCAGTCATCGAGTACACCATAAACTGGGTCCTGTGTGAGGCTGAGCCACTGCCACAACATATGGCAGCCGGTGTGGGTTGTAAATTCTGAACCCTTCAGTGGGTGCCCACTGCCACCCAAAATGGCTTGAAGCCATCTGCTGTGACTACCCCTCCTCCCACCTCCTGCTGTAGTCATGGCCTGAGGGTGTATTTCCTGCACCTAGCCTTCTCTTCGAAGAAGTTGGAAAGCTGTAAACCCAAATGTTTCATGTAAACTTTCCTGCCAGTGGCGTGTTCATGTGTTGGAGATGTTACAGATGCTTCCTCCCCTTCTCAGCTGTTGGTTCCCAACTGAAAATTGATGAGGGGCGCTGCAAGAGTAAAAGCTCTCCATGGCCCAGCAATGTGCCCTTGTGGCCAAGAAGGCCAACGGGATCCTGGGGGTGCATTAGGAGGAGTGTGGCCAGCAGATCGAGGGAGGTTCTTCCTCCCCCTCTGCTCTGCCCTGGTGAGAGCTCACCTGGAATATTGTGTTCAGTTTTGGGCTCACCAGTTCAAGAGGGACAGGGATCTACTGGAGAGGTTCCAATAGAGGGCTACAAAGATGATTAAGGGATTGAAGCACTGCCCGATGAGGAGAGGCTGAGTGGCCTGGGGCTTTTTGGCCTGGTGAGGAGAAGACTTAGAGGGGATCTAATCATTGTTCATAAATATCTGAGGGCTGGGGGTCAAGAGGGAAGGGACAAACTCTTCTCAGCTGTGCTATGTGATAGAACAAGGGGAAAAGGGTATAAACTCCAGCACAGCAAGTTTCATCTCAACATGAGGAAGAACTTCTTTACTGGAAGGGTCACAGAGCACTGGAAGAGGCTCCCCTGGGAGGCTGTGTAGTCTCCTTCTCTGGAGACTTTCAAGCCCTGTCTCGATGTGTTCCTGTGTGACTTGTGCTAGATTCTCTGGTCCTGCTCTGGTGGGGAGTTTGGACTGGAAGATCTATGGAGGTCTCTCGCAACTCCTAACATCCTGTGATCCTGTGAAGTCCCAAGAGTTCATGTTCAGGCTGAAATACCTAAAACAAGGGATGAGGAATGTTTGTTTAAAACTGCCTTCCATCTAATCTTCACAGATGCTAGTGAGATAACATTTTTTGTAAGGTTACTCAGCAACGAAAAAATATTTGGGTCAAGTTGAGCTGTTTACATTCATCTTGGTTTATCCATCTTGTAGGGAACGAAGTAAGATTCTTGTTAAATTTTCTTCCCCCCTTCATTTTATTTTTATCTCAGTGCTTTGTATTAAAAAAGTCTTCCATGTGAATCATGGATATTATGATTCCAGTCCTGATGAAGGCCTTGTGACACCTCCTTGCTGTAGTGGTACATGACGGATGAGTAAGCTGTGTTCAGTGTGGTAAGACCCAGTTTGGTGTCTACCTCCCGCACGTCCTTGGCCTTCTGGGTTTGGATGGATTTGCCCCAGCTTGTGAACTGGTGATGGTAATAAGAGGAAATTATTTTTTTCTAATGAGGCAGCCAGTGGCCCAGGGTTTCACGCGTGGTTCTCCAGGCTGTGTGTGAAAATGCTCTCATGGGCTCAGACCTACTCTTCACACTCATGTTTCCAGAAACTCTTCACTTTCTGACTCTGAGTGAAGGTACAAATAACACAGCTTCTCAGAAGCTAGTTTCTGCTTTTTGTTTGACCACAAAGTCCTGCTAAAGAACTGTGCCAAAAGACTGGTCGTACTAGCCCTCACCTCATGGAAAGCCTGGAGTTGTCTGTGGGGATTCATCTACCCTAAAAAAAAGCACTAATTTAGTAAAGACTGTCCCATGGCTTTAGGGGACTGTTCCATGCCTATCCCAGAATGTTGACCTCTCTGATTTCAGATCTATGTCCTGGGGCTCTGTTGAGTTTGTTGAATTGAAATAGTGGAGACTGGAAACCTAGAAGTGATCAGTTACAGCTGAAGGATACCATCCCCGGCACTCACTAGGCAGAGGAAGCTGTCTCCCTTTGCACCTCCTTAGAAGTGCTGCCACTTTGAAAAGGATGGAGAAAAGGCCCTGTAGGAACAGACAATGCTGCACTAGCTCCGAGAAAGCACCAGGCCTGGCTGAGTAATCTGAAAGCTTTTATGTGTTGTTAAAGGCAAGGATGTTACCCTAGTACCCAGGGGTCTGCCACATGCACAGAGCTCCTGGTGTTGCCACAGGGCTCTGGGCAAAGTTGAGGATGACTGCTTCCAGCAACACCTGGGGCTGCCATGGGAGACAATGTGTCTCAGGCACATGAATGGAAAGTAGGTCAGCAGTGGGGAGCAGGTCTCCTTGGGTGTTATTGTGCTTGCGTGTGCCTGGCAAACTCAGGGAAGAGAAAAAAGAGCCATTTCTGATCCTCTCCCTCCCAATGCATGGTATGAAGGAAGAAGGAGTCTTCAGGGACAGCAGGATAGATCCTACTCCAGAGCAAACCTTTGTAGCTCCATTGATTTAGTTGGCAATTCTCTGATTAATGCCAGTTGAGAATCCAGGCTGGAGTGTTTTGTATGCTTGTAAATAATTGAACACCATGTGAATACAATGATGCAAGGGAGGATGGGAATAAAGCAGAGACTCTGAGAAATTTGAGGGGGTTTTGCAGTGAGGCTTTTATGTGGGAGCACGTTGGCATCTTGGCTGCGAGGCGCCGCGGCCGAGCGCGAGGCTTTTTCATCCTAATTATACGGACTAGAGCTGGAGAGCTGTTGAAAAATGGCAAGCACATGTCAGATGGGGAGAGGCAGACTGCTGCCAGCTGTTCCCCCCCACTCCCCGCTGCCTGACGAGGTTTGATAAAAAGGCATTATTTTTTAATGCTAAAAATGAGTCCTAGTTCTGGCAAGGTGCTCTGCTGGCAAAGCTGGGGATTAAAAGCCCTGTGTGTCCAGGGCAAAGTGGCACCAGCATGAGCTTCCCATGGCTTTGGAGGAGGCCAAGAAATGTGACTTGTGGAGATGGCATTTTGTGGCGTGGACTACAAGCTCCTTTTGCATGCTGGCTGCTAAATCCCTGCCTGAAAAAGATGGCTTTTGATGGCAGGGCTTGGTGGGAGTTGATGTTGACCCGTCTCTTCCCACAGAGCAGATCAAGGGATTCCCAAATGCGTGCCTCTCCCATTTGTTCCTGTGCAGCATGCCTGTGACAGCTCCAGCTCCTGCTCTCGGGCAGATGTGAGGCTAGCA
Source organism: Psilopogon haemacephalus (assembly GCA_013396835.1). Taxonomy (NCBI): domain Eukaryota; kingdom Metazoa; phylum Chordata; class Aves; order Piciformes; family Megalaimidae; genus Psilopogon; species Psilopogon haemacephalus. The sequence goes on along the minus strand of VWZI01001728.1, from coordinate 347,924 downwards.
AACCATTTGATGTATTTAAACCCATCTGTGTGTGTGATTTAGGGACAAGACATGAGCCAAAGCAGTGGCCTGTGAGCGGTGGCTGCCCTCAGCGGCAAGGCTGGCACTGCAGGAAGCCTGGGTGGAGGGCTGCTGATAGGTGGATGTGAGTTTCAAAGGCTGGAGTCTTCCCAGGAGCTCCTACAGGAGGAGATGAAGCTGTGAGGCCTGGAAGCAAGCCTGCAGATTGCAGATGAGGTTCCTTGAGCTCTGTGTTGTGCACAAGTCAATTGTCCACCAGAGAGGGGCTGTATCTGTGTTGTATCTGCTCGCAAACTGGCAAGAGTAGAACACAAATGCAGGGAGGAAGTTACTACAAATACTGGGAGGGAACTCTTATTCTTTCTGAAGATTAATGTCCAAGTTCCAGAAGGATTCAGGTTTGCTTAGAGCCTGTAGATTGGGTTGTTTTGCCCGTCACTGAGTAGGAATTCATGTCCCTGACCTGCAGTCCACCTCCCGAGGTCCCGTGTCAGGACTGGGACAGAGGCAACTGTGCAGCAGCAGGAGCTGGTGCCACTCTGTGCAGTCCCAAGGCAGGAGCTCTGCCCCTTGCAGGAGCAGCTGCCATTGTGTGTCACATGCACTTAGGCTGTGCTTAGCCTCTCGGGGAGGCTTTGAGTTTGTCTTTTCCTTGTCGCTGTCTTGAACTCGAAACAGAAGTCAGTCAGCAGCAAATGACTGTTTTGTGCTGGGTGTGGGGCTGTGTAACAGCTGCTGCCAGTGCCCTCTATTTCTTGGACCATGGGCACAGCTTAACACCATAAGCCATTTTTATTCAGGGCTTGGGCTTTTCTCGCTGTAGTGTTACCAGTTAGCTGTGCACTACTTTGCAAATCCCTTTCTGCTGCAAGGTACCTGTGTGCTGCCAGATCTCTGCTTGGCTGGTCTCCAGGTCAGGGCCAGTCTGCACGCTGCATGGACCAGGCTCTCACTGCCCTCAGCCCTTGTCCAGGAGGTGCTCGGGTGGGAATGGAGCAGCGGGGGATGCTGAAAGACAAAATTGAGATATCAGGTGACAGATGCATCTTGAAATCCCACGGATGGGTGCCCTAAGGACAGTACTGCAGCGGGAGATGACAGGAGCAGGAGGGATGGTAGTCTGAGGGCAGACCAGAGAGCCTTGCGAAGTCCCAGGTGTGGCAGTTGGTACTGCCAGGGGTGAGGTGGCTTGCCCGTGTTTTGCAGTGAGATGACACAGCCTCTGGTCCCTGTGATAGCAGAGCAGATGCAGAGAATGGTATCTGAACCAGCAGTCCTGTCCCACCCTGCAAGGTTTAAGGGGCTGCAGTCCTCTCCCAGCTCAGCAGGGAGGTCTGACCTGGAGCTTGTCTGAACACTCGCTGCAGGAAGAACGCTAGGACCTGTGGGGAAATGTCAGCCAGCATTTGTTAGAGAACATGATGCTGGATGAGATTTCAGCCCTTACCCCACAAACTCATTCCAAAACATATATTAAAGGTTACCCCGACAACCTTAATACCTCCAGCAATATGACCTTGAGAACCACCTGGAGAGAAAGAAACTTGCAGGCAATCTCAGCTGCTGGCCACAAATGCTGCCCACAGAGTAACATGCTTTATTCCTCACCTTGAGTTCACTCGACTGTGGTTGCTGTCACATGAGACTCAATTGGCATCAGCTTGGGCTTAGAGATTTATCGCCCCTTGGGGGGGGTTCTGGCTGAGGCATCTATGCAGCACTGAAACATTTATTTCTTAAGCATCTACCGGGAAACTGAATTTCCAAACAAGCCAGCCCTGTGTGGAGGTACTCCTGAAAGGGCATCTGAGCAAATGTAGAGCTTCCTGGAAAGCACTGGGGTTTTTTTAATGTGCTGGGACCTAAGGTGCGAAGCCAGGAGTGGTCACCTTCCTAGCATAAGCTAGTCCCTGGGCTAAAGGGTTGCAATTTAAATGAAGTACATGAAAATAGGTAACCAAATCACCTCCATGACATTCTTCAGACTAGCAAAGATTTGGCTTCTTCCTAAGGACCAGAGGAAAACAGCAGTGGGATTTCTGTGCCTGAAACGTTACTGTAAGTACATTGCCTTGGTGGTGAGAGAAAACAGAAAGTAATAAATAGCAAGACAGTTACAACTTTCAAACCTTCCCTGGTAATCTCTTTTATTTGCTTCAAGCTTCCCAGAGGTCTGCCCTACTTAATGAGCTCCCCTGGGGCACATCAGGCTCATCAAGCTGTCACCAGCCAAACCTGGGGACAAGGAGGTAGGAGCCACCAATCTGGCCCACACAACCTACCACCTGTGGCTTGTCGTTGTGGCTTCAATAATGACAAGCTTTTAGGAATCCCAGAGTCCAAAAGCAGCTTCTGGTCCTCACAGGAAAGGGCCACTGGGGCACCTCCACCCTGGTTGGTATTACATTAAAGCATCGAATTCAAACAGCAGTGAGACTGCAGGGGAGGATGCTTTGGGCTTACTTATTGAAGTTCCAGGGATGGTCAAAATGGCCTCATGCTCCTGCCCATCTTTGAGGCTTCACCAGCCTCGCAGTCATGCCATGCTTACTGCTGAGAGGAGCTGCAGCAGGAAAGCAAAGCTGTTACTGAAAAAGGCTCAAAATGCTCGAGCAGTGACTTTTTTGTGCCTGCACGCTTCAGGACCACTTGTAAGAGCACTATTTAAATAATGATAATAATAATAAAAAAAAAAAAGGCAGCAAGTGGGATTTCTAATCTATTATTCATTCAGGAAAAATCATTTCAGAGTAAAATAAAATATTTTCCTTCTTCCACCTCATTCTTAATATACTCTCTTCTCTCTTTCTCTCCCTCTCCCTCTCTCCCCCGCCTTCTCTGCACCCTGCAGGGCTCCAGGGAATGGTGTGTATGAAATTATTTTGTAANGGGGGGACACGACACATGACAAAGAGGGAAAAAAAGCAGTGTAAACATGCAGTTGTAGAAATAGGTGCATGAAGCCGAGTGCCTGGACACCATGCAGTGTCTCCTCATCCTGTCTCCATGGAGCACAGCCTCACTTTCAGCCACACACTTGCCAAATCCATGGCTGTTGGCTGACACAGCCAGAAGCACACACACGTGCCTCATCCCTTTGCACATGCACCAAACAGGCTCCAAAGTAGGGAGATGCAGGCAAAAGTCTTTGGCTAGCATCCCTTAGGAGAACACCTGCCACTGCAGGTCTTTGCAGAGCCTCTGTGTCCAAGTATTGCCTTCAGGCAGTGGGTAGTAAGGCAGAGGGACCAGCTAGTTATGTGGCAACTCCTTTTTTCAATCCTTGTCTCTCTGATTACCACGGAGGGGAGTAAAAAGCCCTGGCAAGACACGGTCATGCTCTGAGGATTTGCATAGTCTATTAAGGCTTGCTAAGATCTTATTCCTCTCCTGACATTTACAGAAACTGCAGCTGGTGAGGCTCCTCTCCATCTTCCCTCTTTCAGATTAAATGTGAACTTCTAAATCTGCCAGGAGGAGCTCAGGGAGGGCTGGGGATTGTAAGTGCCTCGCACCAACCTCAGTTCATTACCGCCATCAGCAACGTGGAGCTAGGCCAAGCGATAGGAGTGATGGATGTCTGTGCAGGTCAGAACCCCGATGGGAGAGGAGCAGACATACCAAGCCCTAATAGTAATATACTGTTGACTCTAAGGAATTTGCAGAATCCTCCAGGAGCGAGGCAATCTGTGCTTGGAATGATGTGTTATTGCCATCAGGAGCTCCTTGCGAGAGTGCAGGAGAGGCTGGCTACCTATCACACCCTTCCCCACCAAGATCAAGGTGGTGATTGTGGTGGACAATGCCAGTTCTAGAGGTGAGGACCATACTCTGAGAAGCCCACCCATGCAGTGGGAAATGTAACTGCTGGGAGCCAGAGGGCATGTGGTAGAAATGGAGTCATAGAATGGTTGAAGCTGGGAGGACCCTTTCAAGGTCATCTAGCTCAACCCTCCTGCAGTCAGCAGGGGCATCTTCAGCTGGATTGGGTTGCTCAGAATGCCATTCAACTTAGCCTGGGATGCTTCCAGGGATGGTGCATTTGCCACCTCTCCAGGCAACCTGTACAGAGTTCTACCACCTTAGCTAGAAAAAAAAGTCTTTCTTTTCTCATATCACTGTGAAATTTAATATGAAACTTTTAGGTACAGGGAAATATACTCCCAAGATGTTAATCTCTGCACTGTTAGGACTTCCATGAAGATTTCTGCCTTCTTTGGGAGCAACCATGGGTCCTTGTGCTCTCGTGACTCTGCTGGGACATAGAATTGCCCTGGAGACAGTTTTGTTGTAATTCAGAGAAGCTGGGGTGAGAGCTTTACTTCTTGGGGATGAGAGTGCCTTGAGTTTTCAATTTAGAGATAGTCGAGGTTGAGTGGTGGTTGACCCTACTGAAGAGATGGTAGAGCCCCTCCTTATCACCAGGGCCAGGGTCTGCCATACAAAAATGGCTGAATCTTACCCTAGAGCAGGAGGTGTCTGTGAGGAGTGTGTCCACAGCCAGGGGCAGTGACAGGTTGACAGATGACACCAAGCTGTGTGGCACAGTTGACTTGCTGGAGGGCAGGGATGCCATCCAGAGGGACCTGGACAGGCTGGAGAGGTGGGCCCAGGCTAACCTCATGAAATTTAACAAGGCAAAGTGTAAGGTCCTGCACCTGGGGCGCTGCAATCCCAGGCACAAATCCAGGCTGGGTGGTGAGTGGCTGGAGAGCAGCTCTGAGGAAAAGGACCTGGGGGTCTGGGTGGATGAGAAGCTCAACATGAGCCTGCAGTGTGCACACACAGCTCAGACAGCAACTGTGTGCTGGGCTGCATTAAGAGAGGCATTACCAGCAGGGCAAGGGAGGGGATTGTGCCCCTTTACTCTGCTCTTGTCAGACCCCACCTGGAGTACTGTGTGCAGTTCTGGAGCCCCCAGCACAGGAAGGACATGGAACTGTTGGAGAGAGTCCAGAGGAGGGCCACAAAGATGATCAGAGGGCTGGAGCACCTCTGCTATGAGGACAGGCTGAGAGAGTTGGGGCTTTTCAGCCTGGAGAAGAGAAGGCTTCGGGGAGACCTTATAGCAGCCTACCAGTATCTGAGGGGGGCCTACAGGAGGGCTGGGGAGGGACTGTTCACAAGGTCTTGTAATGACAGGACGAGGGGGAATGGGTTCAAATTGGCGGAGGGGAGATTTGAACGGGATGTTAGGAAGAAATTCTTCACAGTGAGGGTGGTGAGGCACTGGAACAGGTTGCCCAGGGAGGTTGTGTCTGCTCCCTCCCTGGATGTGTTCAAGGCCAGGCTGGATGAGGTCTTGAGCGTCCTGATCTAGTGGGAGGTGTCCCTGCCTGTGGCAGGGGGTTGGAACTGGATGATCTTTGAGGTCTCTTCCAACCTAAACCATTCTATGATTCTATGATTCTTCCGTGACAGCACCGACTTACATCACCGACATCACCTCACCTGGGCCCTTGGTGGTGGTGCCCCTCTGCATGGTGGTGTCCCACAGGAATTGTAGGGACATGTGGCTGGGTCTGTGAGCTGGAGCCTCCCCTCGCTGCTGTCAGATGGGCTAAAATGGGAGTCAAAACATTCAGTACTTCTGGAAAGAAAAACAAACTCCCAGGCAAGTGCCAACGGCAGGAACCATGTTGGCAGCGCACCGCTGAGCAGGGGGTAGGGGCAACAGCCTCTTGGTCAGTGCAAACAGCCCTAGCCCAGGCTATCTGCCCTCAGCCCTCTGTGCTTCTCCCCAGCAGCACCCAGGCGCATGCCTTCGTGCTCTCAGCTGCGGGCAGAGGTGGGCAGAAGGCACCCTGCCCACAGCACATGGGCTGGCACCTCTCCTCCTCCCCGTGAGATTTCTTTGCCACTCTCTGAGTATGTGCACACACACATCCTACAGCTCTGACGTTAGCCTCCTTTGCTTGATGCGAAGGACTCAAAAATGTCCATTTTAGGTTTTCTATATTTTGGGAGCCAGACTGAAAAATCTTTTCATGGTCAGCGACAAGCAGCTTATGGGAAACAGATGAACAATACTCCCAGGAATTCCTCTTATTGCTGCCTGTGTTTAAAATCTAAAGTTGGAAAGAGAAGGGAGGGGGATAAAAAAAATGAAGTTTTGTAGGCTGAATTCCAATTGAGTGCTGTGAGATTGGCTCTGCAGCTCTCCCTGTATGGGTACAGAACTCAGAATGTAGAAGCGGGCATGGAAAGCTTGGCTGGGTACAGATCTGATTTGGAGTGAGGCCTCGCTCCCCCTCTGGGAAGCTGCTGATCCTCTCCAAGAGTTCAGTCTTCCCTGGAGCTCAGAAGACAATGGCAAGTGCACCCAGAGGCCAACCCAGTGCAGATGCACCCCAACCAGGCTTGATGGCTCTTTGCAGAGGAGACCATGTTCTTCTGGTCTCTCCCACTGTGGAAAAGCAAGTTGCTTCCAGGCAGCCTGAGGGTGCTGGAGGACTTGGTGACCACCTGCCAGCTATCTTAGGTGTCTGGAGCAGTCAGTCTGCTTGGCTGTCACCTTTCCCAGCACTATAGATGTTGTGATGCCTGGACCTGCCTGCTCTTGGCTGCTTGACCTTTACTCTAAGCCTCGTGCTTCTGCCTGAAGGTCTGTGCCTGGTTGTCTCAGCAGGCAGAAGCCATGCCTGAAGCTGGGAAGGAAGAGCTGCAGCTCCCTGTAACAGATGGCAGGAGGGACTGATGGCCCAAGTGGTAAATAAATCTTGTGGGCTGGGTGATATAATAAAGCACTTGACCTTTGCCCCGATGGTTTGTTTTGTAATCAGTGCCCAGCAATTGATTTATGGCATAATCAATCTCCCCTGCTCTCCCTTCCTCTGGCCTTGGTGTTGCCTGCACCATGGTCCTTGATTCTGAGTGATGACTCCAGGTTACAAACGGCATCCGGGGATGAGGCTGCCTACCCCTGCCCCCTTCTCTCCCCCATGCCCAGTTCGGGAGTGCCTATGTTATTTACAGCCTCATTTGCCCAGTAAATGTTTATTAGGGAGCTCCCATCCCTCTTGGAGGGGCAGCCCTCTCCGCCTTGCTCATCTGCCATGCTCCTGGCTTCACAATTGGCTTCCCAGCACCTCACTTTATAACTCCTGCAACAAATTGTCCTAAATGAAAGGCTTTCATACCTTGTGATGGATTTCCCTCACATAAATTGAGGCTGTGAGCATCCTTGCTCTTCCCAGGGCTGGGAAGCTGCAGTTGGAGCAGTGAAATTTGTGCAGGAGCAGAATTCATGCCCATGCATCTCTGCTGCATGTTCGTAGTGTGGCTGTGAGTCTCCGAGGCTTCAAAGGAAGGGCAAAGCAAAGAGCTGCTCAGTAACATGTGAGTAGCTTCCTCTCTGGCTGCAATGCACAATTTGTCATCTTTGTGGCTGTTTTTCTCCTTTCTCTCACGCTGACTTGTGTCTTCTCCACTTAGCACTATGCTGCCTGACAGCTGCATGCAGCTGCAATGTGGATGGGGTAGCAGGCGGAGGGGATGGACCATGGTGTGCCCTGGGATGGAGATACTGTGGTTTGAAGATGCATTCTGCTCTGGTGCACAGTAAATCTGTTTTTGCTGGACCCTGGTTCCCCTTTGCTCCCTGCTTGAGAGGCTGACAGGATCCTTGCTGCTCTGCTAGTTGCTGTTGTTGAGGCTCCCTGAGCAATTGATGGAGACCTTGGAGGGATCTCATAAATAAGGGGGTTGGACTAGATGATCTCCAGTGGTCCCTTCCAATCACTGTCATTCTGTGATAAATAGGGTGCTGTAAGGAAAGAACAGAAAACAAGTGAGGGAGCTCAGTGTGTAGCAGCAGGCTCACCCTGTCAGCAACAGCCTGAGAAACATGTCTAAGTGGGTGGCATTTGTGGTGAGATGAGTGAAGGAGGAAAGGTCTGAGTCTCACCAGGCTTTACTGTGGGACAAGCAGCAGGACCAGTTCCCTAAGTTCCTGAAAAATACTTGGAATGTGCTTCCCAAACAGCCTTAAATTGGGACCCTGATTTCTACCAGAGCCCACCCTAGTGATGCATGCTTACCAAAGTCTGTGTGCCTCACAACCACCCTGAGGATAGCTACCATCTTGTGGGCAACCACAGTGCAGTCTTGGCACCAGGGGCTGCCTGCATTGATGGAGACCTGTGGGATGGACTGAGGGGAGCTCTGGTAGACACGAAGTACTCTGTGCAAGAGGCTACTGGGAAAACAGAGCCCCAGCCTCATGGCATGTAGGGCACAGCCCCATGCATGAGGGACACCACAATCCTGAGGTGACACTGTGAGATGTGTGGTTGGGCTGGCTGTGCTTGTCCTTAGTGACTGCACCTTTTCCTGGAGGATTTTTAAACATCTTCTCCTCCCTTACGGAAAGTCTCTCCTTATATCTATTCTAAACTTGCCCTCCTCTTATTTAAGGCCATTCCATCCTGTGATACATCATTCTTGGTCAGCCTTAAAGGTTGGCAAACCCTGAGGGAAGAAAGAAAGAGCTATAAAGTCTGAGGGACTAAAGGTTTGATTTGGACGCAGCCACATTTATTCAGCAGCAAATTACATCTTCAATCAAACCAATGCAAATCAGGCTCCCACTTCAGTCTATTTGTTTGGACTCAGTGAGTGCAGGGGGATTCATTATTTCTTGTTCTTCCTTCCATCGCGCAAGCTTTATATGCCCATGTACTGACTTGTGAACACTTTCTTCCCCACAACGTGCTGTGTTGTTGGGATTAGGTACCTGGTCACCTCTGCATGTGGGTAGAGCCTGGGTCCCATGGCAAAGCAGTAGGAATACAGCAGTTTCTGCACAAGATGGCTCTGTGGGAAAGAAGCGAAGGAGGGTACCTTGGAGCTGCAATTAGAGCTCTCAGTTTTTCAATGTCGTGTCTGAAGCAGTTAAAAAAGGGTCCCTGGGAGACTGGCAGTGATCCCTTTCCTTGACATACCCTGAGGGAGAAACTAACCATGAAAATCCATTTCATTTGTTTGGGGTCATTTAATTTTGCTTCTTGTTTGTGCAGGCCAGCTCGCTTCCTAGGTGAAAAGTGCCCTGTTTGAGAAATGTCCAGGAAAAATAAATCAGGGTTGAAATGTTCATTTTATCTTCAGAAGTTCATTTTTCGCTTTGACCTGGACATCTCTGAGTTGACACACAACAGGATGAGAGAAAATGGCCTCAAGGTGCGCCAAGGGAGGTTTAGGTTGGACATTAGGAGAAACTTCTTCACCGAAAGGGTCTTCAAAGACTGGCACAGGCTGCCCAGGGAGGTGGTTAAATGCCCATCCCTGGAGGTGTTTCAAAGAGGCAAAGATGTGGTGCTGAGTGACATGGTTTGGCACCAGATTTGGTAGACTTGGAGGATGGTTGGACTCAATGCTCTTAAAGGTCTTTTCCAATGGAAATGATTCTGTGATTCTAAAACCTCCATTGTAGGGTGAAGAGGGGAATCATCGCTTCTGCGAACAATTTCCTTTGCCTTTTTCCCAGCGCTGGACATTCATCTGTCTGTCTCTGCCTGCTGTGAAGCCCCTTGTTAAGTCTTCCTGCAAGTCATGCTCTACTAAACGACTAAGGACCTCTCCCCAAGTCCTGAGTTGTGCCATGGACACAGCCACCCATGCCATGCTGCAGCTATGCCAGCTCCTGGCACATGGGTAATAACAGCCCAAACATGAAAGCAGCAATCTGATGTCTCCCAGGCAGAGGGAGGCTTCTTCCCTTGTAATTGTCCTTTGTTTCTGGAATAACCGTGATAGTGCTTGAGGAGAAGAACCTGCCTGTGGGCTTTTGTGTTTGATCTGCAGGCAGGGAGGTGAGTGGATGCTCACCGTGTCCTGCACTGCCTCCAAGCTGCCCTTTTGTACAGGCTTCTCACATGTCATGGCCCTGGTCCAGCACTGACTCACACAATGGCTTCATACCTTAGAATCACAGAGCAGTTTTGGTTGGAGAAGACCTCTAAGATCATCGAGTCCAACCATCAACCTAACACCACTATGGCCATTAAACCATGTTCCCAAGTGCCATGGTTTGTTAACACCTCCAGGGACAGTGACTTCACCACCTCCCTGGGCAGTCTTCACTCTTTCAGTGAAATAACTTTTCCTGATATCCAATCTAAATCTCCCCCAGTGCAACGTGAGGCCACTTGCCCGTGTGCCCTTCACAGCACCAATACTAGGGAGAAGAGACCAACAGCCACCTCACTACATCAGGCAGCTGCAGAGAGCAATAAGGTCTCTACACTGCCAATAAGGTCTCTTTGCACTACCTGATTTGACAGAACATGACCGTTAATGCTCAGGGGAAGATCACAAGGTCTGGTAAGCCCTTCAAGGTTGGAAGTGTCTTTGTGCTGCATGTGTGTTGCACAGGGGTTTTGTTCCTACTTGCAGCCTCCTGTTCCCCCTGCCTACCAAGTCCAATCTGGATTCACTGCACAGAACGTTTTGAGCCAAAAACAGCTCTCAAAGCACCTCCCAAAAATGGTAGGAAAATTTTCCATGCTGAGAGTAATGAGTGGTGAGTGCAGAGGAGGGACACAGTGGGAACTCCTCTCTCCTAGAAAGATGCTCTGAGCCTGAATCTCAGTGCCACAAAAACCTTGGAGGATTTAGTATATGGGTATGGATTGGTTGGCTCTTTGTCACTCCTGAACTGGGTCAAAAAGCTTTGCTTCTCTTTACAGATCCAAAATGTGCATGATATTATTTTGAAACACTGCAAGTGCTGTGTGCCAAGTGCTCCCCTAGCTGCTGCGAAGTAGCTGAGAAGGAGGCTGGCAGGCTTCTCCTGGGACAGGGTCACCTTTTTGGGACTAGTTTCTCAGGCTTGGTGTCGTCTGGCTGTAATACATTTCTCAAAAATGTGTTCAGGCAATGGCAGGGAGGACCAGAGGCAGGAAGGCTCATAAATGGACACAATATATAAGGCTGTGGTGTTTGCCCTCTTCTTGAACTGAAACCTGTTGGTACAGCAGCCAAGCCAGGTGTTCATGGATGAGCACAGACCTCTAGCTGCTGGACCCTGACTCCTCCATCATATCCAAGTTATGTCCTGGTAGAGGCAGATCTGAGAGTTTGCAGACCTTTCCCCTAGCTGCCAGCAAAGCCCCCTGTGAACAAGAAGTCATGCACACAACTAGCTCTGGGCTGGAACGTGGCAGCAAAGGTCTCAAAACTATCAAACAACTGCCACAAGTCTTTCAGACAGGCAGGTGGACCCCAGTGTCAGCTTGTTGCCCAGGTCCCTAGACCCATCCCTCTTTTCCAGGGACCTTGCTCACTTCAGGCAAGGGGATCTCATCTCTTAGCTCCTTGTCTCTGTCTCAAGCCACACAGAAGTTGCTTCATTTATGTTTTGTAGACTTTTTGCCCTGTAAATATTTGCTTGTAAAGCCAAAGTTACTGACAGTGTTTTTCATGTGGAGGAGATGGATATTTCAGGCTGCTCCATTTTGTTTTCCAAAGGGGTCCGTTTTTAAAGGACAGATGCTGCTATTGCCAGTATTTCTGAGCCAGCTGGTTTAAGGCTTTGCTTTCAGTGCCTCTCACCTTCCTGCCCTGTGGGAGGCTTGGCTGAGCTTACAGTAGGATGCAGTGAATTTTTTTCGTTGCACCATGGTTCCCTGCCTCTTTCCCCTTCGGTCTTCCCTTCCCAGATATATTTGCTTTTCTGCCTTTCTACCTTAGACCTCACCAGCTCTCTCTCACCCCTTTTTTAACCCCAATTCCTATAGCTTTGTGCACATGCTGCCGAAGAGTGCTGGCTGGCTCTGCTCCTCTGGTTCCAGCACAGGGCTGGCCCCGTGCCCTGCTTTCCCTGATGCTGATAAGCTCTCCTTGGCAACAGCTCTGCACCGTCAGAGCATTTCCCTCCTCCTGATCCCTCATCCCACAGACCTCATGAAGACCCGTGCTTGGCAATCCAAGTTGTCTTCCCTTGTTTTCTGTTGACCTCTTTGTTTGTCTTGTTTGTCTGAAGAACTTCTCCATCACGCCAGCAGGTGACTGATTCAGACACAGCCCCCAGAGCCCAGGCTCAGTTGCCATCACTTCCTCTGCTATAGGCCCCTGGACCTCAGTGTGTGTGTGCGAGCTCCGCATGGATAACTGAAGGTTACCCCAGCCCCGGCTCGGCACTGCCTCATTCCCTTGCCTCGGGTTGCTAAGGTACAGCTGAAGCCCTCATCCAGAGTGTCATCATCTCACGGCTCAATTCCTTCAACATCCTTTTCTCCGGCCTTGACAAATGCAATCTTCTCCCACTCCTGCCTGTTCAGAGCTCTGCTGCAAGGATCATTTTCCTCGCCTGTCATTTTGCTCGTGTCACCCATGCTTTACTTGCTTCTGCTGGTTCCTGCTGGCAAACAGCAGTTACCTGTCTCTGCTCTCCAGACCTTTCACAGCTTGCTTTCCTGTTAACCTCGAGGTCCTTCTCCACACAGGGTTTCTCACTGTCACTCAGCCTCTGGTGACAGCCTCAGAAAGCACTTTCTGTTTCTCCCAGCTCTCTGCCTTCTGCCCCAGCGCCTCCTGCTTGGAGAGGCGGAGCTCCTAGATGCACCATGCAAGAAATGTCTCCCTGTCCTTCACCCCTCCTTTGCCAGCATCTGTCACCTCTGTTGGTGACAATGGCTAGGTTACAAGTGGAGGAACCACCTGTCTGTCAGGCAGCAACCCTGGTTTCTCCTTCCGCTTCTTCTCTACTGCTTAGGTTGAAGACCTTTGGTGCAGAGCCTTTTTAGCAGTGATTGACTAGAGAAGTACAAGCTCATGAGATCCTTCTGGCTCTGTGTATGTGTGGTGTGTCAAGCTTAATTTGACAGGCTGGGTGGGGCTGTTATGCCTCCTCCATGTTTATCAAAGCAAAGTGTCTTGGTAGCAGAGAGAGACCTTGTCTGGCACCCAGGGGTTTGCTTTTCAAGGGCTTTGTACTGCTCAGTGCTGCTGGGGAACAGGTTGAACACCTGCCCCTTCTTACTTGACACCTCCTCTACCACATTTGAAGCAAAAGGTGCAGACAGCTGATCCAGGGGAGCTTCCCCAGCCCTGAACCTTGCTGGTGGCTGAAGTACACTCTGGGGCAGTATTTGCCATTGGAGACCAAGTCCAGCCCTGGACATCGGCTGCTTGGGCTAAACTGGAGCAGGGGCAGGGTCATGCTGACCCCAGGCAGCATGTGGAGGCCCCATTTTGCACATCAGGTCCAGGAGGGAGATGAAGAACACACCAATGCCTTCATTTGCCCTTATGGATTTTTCCACCATCTTTTATAAGCGTTCATTTTTATTTATGTGAGGTTGAAGTCAGTCCAATTTGGAAATCAACTTGTCTAAGGAGCTCCCCTCAGATCTGATTAGCTTCATGTAGTATTTCTATTCATTTTTGCTAATACCATTCACCAGGCTGGCTGCGGTGGTGGCTGTGGGAGGTGGTAACCCCCTCCTTGCCGGGCTGCTGGGGTTGTTGGAGCCCAGTGGCTGTGGGAGCAGCAGGGTCCAGCCATGCAGTGAAGGACTAGGGCTTCCAGCTTTCAACACCTTGTGTGGGGCAGTATCTGATATCTCCTTCCACATAGCATAACATCCCCACTCTTGCTGCACCCAGTATTGCCCACAGCCCACCTATGACTGCTGGCACAGAGGGCTTCTTTACTTGCTCCTGATGGAAATCGGTAGATAGTTTGGGCAGGTAATAGTTAAGAAGCACTTGGGATATCCTTGTAATTAGAGAAATTCTGGAGTGGAAAAAAAAAAAAAAAAAAAGAAGAATAAATCCATTGAGGGCTTTTAAAGCAGAGCTAGGATGCCTGGCTCAGGAAGTCCTTCATCTGTAGATTGCTGGTGGCTGGAGGATTGTCCTGGGGAGGTATCAGAGTATGCTTGGCCAACTTCTACACTCATCCCCTGGCATTTGATGCTGGCAACTGCCAGGGAGGCTATTGGCAGGATGGACCTTTGCACTGGAGCTGGCAAGCACTGTGTCCCTTCTCGAGGTGATATTCCAGTGACCCGACAGAGCTGGCTATAGCCAGGAGGGAAGTGTCAGGGTTGGGGGGGGCATGTGTCAGCCCCAAGCAGGAGCTAGGGCTGCCAGTATGGGCTGCACACCTGCCCTGCATCCCTCCCTGTGCTACCAGCACAGTGTGTGACTCCCAAGCAGTCATGGCTGCCCTGTCTCTCCCCTGCCTTTGATTATTTATTGAAGTGGTTTGATGCTGGGTGACTGTAATTAAAAGAAGAAAAATACACACAATAAAATGATTTCTAAACTGGCAACACGCTGGATGCAGTGAAGCAAGGAGATTATTAAATATTTATTGTCACTGGTCTGCTGGGGGCGAAAAATTAAAATTATTTCGCCTGAGAAAAACATTTTAATTATTTAATTTGAGGGGAAACCTCCTCCACAGCCCTCCTTAGTGCTAAGCCCCAGACAAATGGCAGCACAATGTAAGGTTTGATTAAAATCTGAATGGGATGAAGAGCTGGAGGTTGGAATAAGGGATGGGGAGCCACATGGTCCCCATCTGAGCCCGTGGTCCTCTTGCTCTGCTGCAGTAGGTCTATGTGCGTAACTCTGCATCTTGCAAGGGGAATTCTTCCTCTCAAGGAGTGGTTCACGCTTGGCAGCTCTTAGGCAGTGATTTGGTTTGCCCACAGGACCCTAAGCTCAGGACAGAGTTGCTGGGGGCATCAATCCCAGGGTAGGAAATTGCAGCAATTTCCTGTGACCCACCATCTGCAGCTCAAACTCTCTGGCCCAGTGTGCTGCTCTGAAGAGCTCTGATGTATCTGTCCCTGCAGCTCAGCTCCACCATTCAGATTCTGCTAGGCTTGTGGGTGGCATGGGGCTGTTCAAACACCCATGGTTCATGGCATTTATATAATGTGGCTGTGAGACTTTTCCTGATAGGCTTTCCACTGGCTCTGTGGGAAAGGTGCGGGGACTGGTGTCGTGTTGGCGTGTCCACTTGGAGTTAGAGTGGAGGATCTTCACCCACATATCAAAGATTGAGAAGTTCGAAGCGTGGGGTCTGGCAGCTGCTGATTGTTTTCTGTGAGAGAAGAAGCTGTGATTCTTTCCCTTGTGTCTCCAGATTGACAGTCTCTCATTATTAGCCCCCTGGAAGCAGGCACTTTGACTGAAAGAGCCATCCCAGCCTTCACTGTAACAATCAAAGCGGCTCAAGAATAAACATGGCTTGGCAAGAATAAACACAAATTGCAGTGCTTGCTGTGAACAGCAATATCCAAGGGAGCAAACATCAAATGAAGGATTAGCCCTGTTTGCACGGAAGCTCTTCTAGCAAGAGATTGAGTAAGGGCCATCTGCAGCCCAGAGTGAAGGGGCTACCAGGAGAACCTGCTTGTGCCATCAGGAGCTCTCTTTGAAGCTCACATCGTTTCCTTTAGGCACTGTCTGGTTTTACTTCATAAGCTCTGTTGGTTGCTGAAGCCCTAAGCTCTTTGCAGACAGCGTGGAAAAGCACAGAAAGCCCAAGGATGGGAAGAGGGTTAGAGAGGATGAGGAGAGCTTCCCTGAGGCAGGTAGGTTAGGCAGGTGGTGAACCTGTCTGGGGCAGTTGGCAGCAAAAAAAAGACTGAAATCCTGCAGGAATTGGAGGAAGACTTCATGACGGAGTGATGTGGAGGTGCTGGAGCGAGTGCAGAGGAGGGCAAAGAAGATGGGGAAGGGTCTGGAAAATAAATCTTGTGAAGAGCAACTGAGGGAGCTGGGGATGGTTAGTTTGAAGAAGAGGAAGCTGAGGAAGGGAGACTTCATCATTGTCTACAGCTATGTGAAAGGAGGTTGTGGAGAGGCTGCTGCTGGTCTCTTCTCACAGGTAAATAGTGATAGAACAAGAGGGAATGGTCTAAAGCTGCCACTGGGTAGGTTTAGGCTGGACATTAGGAAACATTTTTCCACAGCAAGAGTAGTCAAGCGTTGGAATGGGCTGTCCAGGGAGGTGGTCAAATGACCAATGGATATGTTTAAAAGCCATTTGAATGTGTTGCTTGAGGATGTGGTGTAGGGTGAGCCTTGTAGAGTAGGGTTCTGGGTTAGACTTGATGATCCTGAGGGGCTTTTCCAGCCTGAAGGTTTCTGTGATTCTGTGATCGCATCCATTGAGTCCTGTGGGAACCCTGACGCTAATGTTGCCAGTCTTAGGGCAGCAGCCCTAAAGGCAGCTCTGAAGCAGCATCCATCCCCCTGCTGCCAGTGGGAAGCCAGCAGGAGGAAGGCCTCCTCCCCAAACCCTCGCCCAGAGACAGCCACACAACATAAATCAAATTTGGAGGCACAGAGGTTCCATAAACAAGCTTATTTTCTGAAGCCAGGTCCCATTATGTTATCTGTCACTTTATAGGGGTTTCTGAGCCATTTATTTTTATGTATATCCATCGGAGCTGGTGAGCCAGCGTTGGCCTGAGAGTATAAAGCTGACAAGACAGGGTAGGGACGTGCGAGAGCTGTCAGCAGAGCAGCCGCCTGTGAAATGAACAGGGGAGCCCATGCCCACCACTTCATTTACAGGGGCTCTCGGGCACGGCGTGCCAGAGCAGGGGGTGCCACCAGCCACACTCCTGCCACCTGCCTGTGCCACCCTGATGCCAGCAGTCCTGAGCCCTCTAAGGGGGGACAGGTACCAGACCCCTTGCAGACAGGGGTAAGGTCTTGAGGCAGCTAGAAGTGAGATTTTCTTCTTCGGGAGCATCTTACACTGCCAAAGTGATTTGGTCACCCAGAATCTGTATAAATGTGCTTGCATTTATGGGATGGAAGGTGCTGAACACATTTCTGCAGCACTTTGCTCTTCGGTGTAGAGCTTGGCAACAATATACAATGCCTATATAAAATATGTACACTTGGTAATAATTTTGTGGCTGTTGTTTGTTTGGGGTTTAAAAAAATGTACTTAAGAGAAGCTCAGATTTTTTAATGTATTTAAGAGGTGGTTTTGTTCTGAACTGGGAAAACTAGATCTTCCTTTTCTTAAAAGAAACCTTAGGGCTTCCAAATGTTTTTGAAACTTGTTTTATCCCTAGAGCACCATTTTGCCAAACTCAACAGCCTTTACAAAAGCCTAAATGAATAATTGTTTCTGTCATGTTCCAGGAGGAAAGTATTTAGATCAGCAATTTTTCCTCTAAGTTGAAGCAAGCATTTCAGACATGAGATCGTTTTATGGGTCATTGACAACCCTAAAAAGTGTCTAGATTGCCATCAGGGTGGTGGTACAAAACACAGACCCTACTCTTGCCTTGCTGTGACCTTGCTATAAGTCCTCTGGTTTAGCTCAGAGGGGACTGATCCTTCAGCAGGCGAAAAGCACTCAGTTGGAAGGCAGCTGGGGGTTGTTGCACACGCTGGATGTGGAGGCTGGTGCTCCCTGCCTCCTGTTGCCAAATTTTCAGCCTGAGATGAGTATGTTTGGGTTTGCTGTGCCAGCCCTCTCTCTTTTATAGATCCACAGAGTGGCTGGAGTTGGAAGGGACCTTAAAGATCATCTAGTTCCAACTTCATTGCCATGGGCAGGGACACCTCCCACTAGAATAGGTTGCTCAAGGCCCTATCCAGCCTGGTCTTGAACATTCCCAGGGACATGGCATGCACAGCTTCTCTGGGCAACGTCTTTTGGAAGGCTGCTATAAGGTGTCCTGATTTTAGGAATGCCTTGGCCAAAGCTGCCACGTGGCAGGTTGGTAGGCATCAGCGTGCTTCCTACTCCCCCAGTGTGGGCTGCCTTTCCTGTGGGAAGTTGTGGCACGGGCTTGGCAGGGGTAGGGATCAGCAGAAAGCCCTGTGCTTTGTGCCAGTTGCATGGCTGCAGGGAGAGCTGGAGCCCTGTGGAATGTCCCTCAGGTACGTAAAACCTGGTCGGGTTCTATTTGGCAGGAATAATGCTTGGAATTTGAACCTGGACTCCCACCCGGTCTTTTTGGCTCATGAGCAGCAGCCATGTGCCATCTTTGTGGAGCTGTTCAGAAAAATGCCTCTGGAGCCCCTCAGAGAGCTGAAGGCCATGGGTAGGATGGTGACCCTTCTCCGGCTTAAAGCAGCAAGCCCTGACCTGTTGGTAGGAGGTTTCCCAGCACTGCTCTGCTGCCTGCTTACAAGCAAGTGGCATTATTTTAATCCTCAGCTTTCCCTGTGGTTTGTGTGAGGAGCACATTTCCTTCCCTGGTTTGACCTGTAGCCTCTTCCACCAGCACGTGGCATGCCAGCCAGCTGTAGGAAGGACTTCTTCTCCCTTCTCCAACAGCAGGCAGCTCTACCTGATTGATCTGCTTGCCTTCCAGCCTGGATCATTCCTCTGCAGGTCTGTCTCTCACCTTCCTAGGCACTGCTAAATCTTCCCTGCAATGAACAGCTATTTGTCAAGTGAAATAGGAAGGTTTGAGTCTCACGTTCCCCAAGGCCACTTAGCGGAGCTCTGGCTGCTCTCTGGACACTTGTTTTCCTATGCTGGTGTGATATGAGCACAATGAAGGCCACAAAGCTCTTCTGCATGATGTCAGTGCTGCTGTTGGGAGCCCTCATGGTGGGCACTATGTGTGTCTTGCCTTCCCCAGCCCACAAAGACGTAACATGCCCCGGGTCTACTCTCCATGGAGCGACAGCTGTGGTCTTCCTGCCATTGCCTCAGTCCTTTGTGCTTCTCTGCACCAACCCATTTATTGACTAGGAGTGTAATTGTGCTGCATCATGTCTAATTGGTTTGCTCTGTCACTCTCCATTTGCTTTCTCTGTCTGCACCCTCCTCTCTCCCCTCCATAAATGTGCCAAGCCATGAGCGTGAGCAGGACATGAGGCCACGTTCCTGATTGCTGGAGGAAAAACAGGCACCCGACTTCCTCCTTTCTTCTCCTAAATTCAAATGACAAGAAACAGAGGAAAACAATTTTGCAAATCCTTGGCAGAGAGCCATCTCTGATAAAGAGCCGTAATTAATCTTCCCAGCTTTATTAGAATATCATTACAATTAACTCAGCAATCTTCTGTTGATCAAAGCCATTGTTCCCTGCAGAGCAAAGGAAGCCAACGTCAGCCTGGATCGTGTGATGCTCTAAAGCACCTAGAGCTGGATCACTCCTGCCAGCCCCACAGCAGCCAGGTTGGCAGCATGTGGGCCAAGAGGACCAGAGCTGTGCTGGCACAGACTTCTGTCCTCATCCTCTTGCAGCTCTGTTTTGTGGGGTGGGGTTTTTTTGTTGCTGTTTGTTTGCTAGTTTGGTTGGTTTTTGGTTTTTTTTTTTTCTTCCAGCTACTCTTCTTTGTGGAGCTCTTATAGCCCATATTTCTGGGGGGCACGTGGGTGTCTCTCATCCCAGACGTAGATGCTTCTGGATCCAGTCTTTCAAGGACTGGTTCTATTCCTATGTGTGTTCATGCAGGTCTCTATGTGCCTGCTTCCATGTGTCAGCTGGAGATACATGGACCATGACAGTGACACAGCAAACAGCAGCATGGCTGGTAAAGAGAGCAGGGGAAACATTTATGGAAGCCACCTTTGAAAGATGGGAGAGTTGCCAGAAGGAAGCTTCCTAAGCTTGACAGTTAAACAGCCCAAGGTGCCTGCTATAGAGGGAAGATTATGAGTGTTGAACTACCTCTTTCCTCCTTTTCCAACTTTTCTTTTCATATGAGGTATTTATCTGTAATTTAAGCCTGTCATTAATTTTGTCAGAAAGATAGTTCTGAGCCAGAGATCTTCTAAATGGTTAGATGTGGATTTGAAAGACACCAACAGTTCCACTTGCTCTGCAGGATGAAGACACATCTGTTTCCTGCCTCGGATATCCAGCTGTGAGGACCTGCTGCCAGAAAGAACCTTCGGGTCCTACACAGATCCCAACCCACCCCAAGTCTTTCATGGCAGCCATGCCTGGAGGCACACTCCTGAGGTACACAGCCCTGGGCTGACTCAGGATGGCCCTTCTCAGGATGCAGACCTTCCCCATTTCCTAAACCTTCATGCAAGAGAAAGCTGAATGTTTAAACCTTCTCCAAGCCTGTGACCTTGGGTATGGTAAGGGTGATGGACACCTTATAGCTCATCTCTGTGGACCATTGAGAAGGAGCTGTGGCTGGTTGAGTGTTGGGTTTGCTCTCCCCAGCACAGCCTGCCCTAGGTGTAGCTTTCTGCATGGATAAAGACCTGCACCCTTCATTACTGTCCTGATACTTGAACAGTGCCTCCAGGTTTTATAAAAGCTGACACGTAGAACTCCCTTCCCACCTCTTCTTCCCTGTCCCTTCTGTGATTGTGGATCTGAGGCACTGAAAAACCATAAGAAGCACACAAAGAGGGCCACAAAGCACTTGTCAGGGGTTCTGGCATCATGTAGGGTCTCCCTGAGGTCCTTTGCAGGTCAGTCTTAAGATCCGACTTGTCCTTTGCAACTGTTACAGGCAGCAGTCCTCACCATGGGTGAGGACACAAGGAGTGGATTGAGGACAAGTAGGACAGGCTGAAGACAGGAGGGGGTGCTCAGCCAGGCTCAGAGTGAGCAGAAGTCTCTTCTGAAGAGATTAGAACAATGCTTCCCTCCCCACGCCCTGTCGCAGCTTCTACAGGAGGCAGCAAACTCTCCACCAGTGGCTGGGGACATCTAGTCAGGCTTCTGGCATGGCTGCCTCAGGTCTCCAAGGGAGATGCAGGGGCTGAGTGTCTGACTGTTATTAAACATCATTGGTAAGTGACAAAGCTTTGTGGAACACTTCAGGCAGACAATGGCTGGAGGAGGGACTGTTTGGAGCACCTGAGAGAGGGGTGAGTGGTGAAGGTCAATGATGCCTCATGCTGGGCTGCTTCTGACTCCATCTCCTCCTCATCTCCTTGAGGACGCAGGAAGAATGGGTGTTTGCTGAGGGAGGGACAACACAGGTTTGCAAGGAACCCCTTCATGTCATCAGGGGACTTCAGTATGCCCAAGCATGGGGTTTCCAGGATGGTCTGTGCATGAGGAAGAAGGGCCTGTGCAGCCCTCAGATCCTCCTTGTCTTGTATCATCCAGTACTTTCTGGGCTCCAGCATGTGGCAGGGCAGATTCCTGACTATCATGGTGTAGCTCACCAGAAGAAGGGCTGCTTTAGCATCTGGAGATGTCCTTTCTCACTGCAGGAGGGGTTGGACAAGATGACCTTCCAGCCTGATGCATTCTATAATCTCTTCTACCCAGCAGAGTCAACTGGAAAAGAGACTTTGCAAGGTTTTTTTCTTGCCAGCTCTTGTCCATTCTGGGTGCTAGCTGTCCCACTGACAGAGCTGGACATCATGGACCACTGAGAAGGCAGCAACCTCAGCATCTCTAGAAATGCTGCCTACTTGTTCCTGTGCCTGGATAGCTGTGGAGCTCTGGGGAGGAGCTGTCGTTAGTGGCAGGGACACAAACCCAGAAAGCCAGAAACCTGTGGTCCTGAGGAGTGAGATGGAAGCAGAGGCAGCAGCAGTGAGCATGCTCAGAGTGGGAGCCAAGGGATGGCAACTCATGTAATCATTTGCTTGAAGCAATTGCAGGCCGTCAGCAGAGCAGAGAGACACTTCCTTGTGTTTATTTAAGGCGAGATGCCCTAGTTTTGTGCTTTCAGTGGAGTCCCTAATTATTCCTCAGTCTTTGTAGTGAGCTAATTAGTTTCTCAGCTCACAGGGCTGGGGAGCACTGATAGGCTTGGGAAGCGCAAGCTAGAGGGATGAGAAGGAGCAGAGAGCTGGTGGGAGATGGTTGGCTGGCAGATGGGAATGGCTAGGAGCAGGGCAGAGTTTGGGGAGCTGATGGATGATGGTCTGGGAAGGATGATGGAAGAGGGAAGAGCCATAACCTCTTGTCAGGTGAGCAGCAGGAGTGTAAGGATAGGAGGAACAGCACTGAAGCATCAGGCGGTAATTGAGGGGGTTGGTGAGGTGGGGAGGGAGCTCTTAAGAGAGATGGGTGGTGGGAGCCCATCACAAGGCTCAGGGTGTGGGAGCCCACACAGAGGGTTGCACAGACACACCAGGGCAGGGCACTTGCTGTGGGCACTTCCTTGGGCAGCTGCCTGCCCTGAGATGCTGCTGGCTCTTGGGCTTGCAGGACGGGAGTGTTTCCTGACTGTCCCATCTCTTTGCTAGCTTAGTGGTGACACCTAGGAGCTCTGCTGGGATTAACCAGCTAGGTCCCTGCCACATGGAGCAGCTGATCCTCAAGCTGGATGCTCACCTTCCTGGCAGATCAGAGCTGGTTCTTCAGGAGAGAGGCACCACAGCAAAGGTAACCTGCAGGGATACCCAGCTCCATCATGCTCCCATCGCTCTGGCTTCTCTCTGTGTGTGTGTGTATGCCTTGTGGCTCTGATATGGGGCTGTGCTCCAGAGCCCATGCTCCCTGCACCTGCCCCACCAGCCTGAGGAATGCAAAGGTCTCATTCCTGGTCTCACTGCTGTGAGGAAGATCCCAGTGGCCACCAAGTGCAGTATGTGACAACTCTGAAGTGCCCAGGTGGCCCTGGATTTATTAGGGTATTATACTACTAGTGCTGCAAATGGTGTCATCTGTCTTCTAAACTTTGCACTTTATTTCAGGGAGAGAATTTAGTATATCCAGGCAATATGCTGTAGTTTTAGCATATGATAAAGCCCTGCTGGGAAGTGTAGTTTTATTGATTTTGTTATTAAAATGCCACTGGAATAAATTTGCTCATTTGAATGAAATGTCTTATTACCTGCATCGTAACAGGCACATGATGAAATCTCTGGAGGCGCTTGGAGCTACCTGCTGCTTGGTAATACAGGAGCAGCTGACAGAGACCCACAACTGTCACACTGTGCAGCCTAGGCTGGGTCCTGCCAAGACCCTCAGCACCCACTTCAGCCTGCCAGACAACTGCTCAGAAAGCTCAGGATGGGGACAAATTGCAGTAGTGGGGGCACTGTGCTCTAGTCGAGGTCTGTATTGATCTTCTGATCCTTTGTTCAAGGAAGGATGTTGTTTTAAGGGGAATTGAAGAAAAATCTCTTTCATGGGGCAGCATTTCTTTAGTACCACCAGTATGGGGGTGGATAGAGAAATGAACCATTCCCCATTACACTGGCACCTGACTGCACAGCCTATGCTTTCCAGCGAAAATTTGATTGCCTTGAATCTTGCAGATTATGGAAAATAAGAAAAAGGCCTAGTAAAATTTATGGTTTTTAATAATGACCTGACAGAATCACAGTAAATCGATCATAAGCATGCAGATATGGATGCAAAGAGGGGGAAAAAGAGGAAAGCAATTGACCTGTTATTTCTTGGATCTACCCATGGTGGGAACAGGGAGAAGGGGAGCAGGGCTAGCCCTGTAGCCTCTTCCTCTGGGGAGTTGAGCCCCCACACCTCAAAGACTTTCTTCTGTTCTGTGTTCTGCAAAAATCTGGTAGCAGGAACAGCACTTCAAAAGGCATTCCTTGTCTAGTGGCCAACTGGCCAGGCAAGGCTAGGGAATATGTGGTGAATGAGGGCAGGAGGAGGACAAAGCAGGAGGATGGGGGGAGAGAGAGAAGGGAGAAAAGAAAAAAGAGCCAAAGACCAAAGGTCTTTCTCTCTCCTTGGTGTGGCAGAGCAGGATGAGACCCTGCCAGGTGAGGTATGGGGGAGAAATGCTTGTGCTGTGGGCAGCACAGATGCAGCAGACAAAGAAGAGCATCTGCCAGAGAGAAATGGCAGGAGAGCCAGGGAGAAGCACAGGAGGCAGAAAGTATTTTAAAAATAATAAAAAGCCAAAAAGGAGAGAGAGCGATAAGGAAGAAAAAAGGGAGAGAGTAAAAAATTGACTCTGAAGCAGAGATAAGAAAGGGAGGGCAGTTAGTGAGAGAAGGAGTAAAATTAAGTGCGATAAGGCTTGATAGAAATGGGGGAAGGCAGCACAGCCAGAGTCTGCAGGCAGAGTGGGGGGCTGTGGGGTGCAGGGAGGTGAAGGGCCAGCCCAGCCTTTCTCCTCTGGTCACCCTCGCCGTTGCCTAGGCAAAGGTGTCTGTCGCAAGCATGGCATTTTGTGCCACTCTCCATGCCTCCGATGGTTGGGGGAGAGGAGCTGAACGAGCACAGCAATTGATGAGGAAGGTAGGGGAGCTGGCAGGTATAAATGTCCCTCCTGTAGGGTGCTCATAACTCTGTTCCTGCCTTGGCAGCAGAAAGGCAGAGTCAGGCACCTGCCAGCCAGGGCCCATGGCAGTTGGGGAAATGTAGAGCCCCAATGAGGAGAGAAGTGTCTGTGATGGGTGATGTACCCAGACTGGGAGCACTGAATGCCTTCCCTTGTCCTCCTCCCTGCTGTGTCCCAAAGCATGGTGCCCATGATGGAGATCCCTGTGGTGCTCCTGGTCTTGGAAGCAAAGGAGGCATGTTTCCCCTCCATGCCCTAAACAAATTTTNTTCCCCGCCTTCCCCCCACCCCCCCACCCCTTTTTTTTTTTTTTTTTTTCCCTCTTTTAAACTGTTTTTATAAAATGCTTTGTATTTATCCTTAATTCAAAAGAAACAAGTTCAAAGTGCTGTAGAGCTCTGACACACAGCCCTTGGTTACCTGAAGAGCAATGCTGGAACTCAGCCCCTGCTCTCTCACCCTTGATTGAATCGCAATAGAAGCAATTCTGTACATTTCAGCAAAGCAGACAAAGAGAGGTTATTCTGTGGAGATTCCCCCACCCTGCATCTTTACCAGCCATGAAAATTGGTGAGATGCTGGCCACTCAAAGATGCTTTTGTTCTGCTCCATACATCTGCTTTAAANTCAGCATTTCTTCTGGAGTTTTGGTGCATCCCTGCCAGGGGCTGCTGCAGGCCACTGTTCAGAGTCCATGGAGCAGGATCTTTGATGCAGGTGAAGCCCAGCAGATGCCTTCAGCTTCAGGTCTAGGTTTGGGTGTTGCTGTTTGTAGTTCCCTGTTTATTTAGGTCTTTAAAATGGTTGGCTAATCACTGGTGGGTGGGGAAGCTTCCAGANCTTCAGTTCACAAAGCACAGAAGATTTTAAAAATTGGTGTGGATAATAAACCGTGTGGCAGGCAGCAGTGCCACAGAGCACTGGGCAGGCCAGCTAATGAGGGACTTGGAGCCACAGCAAGAGGCTTCCAGCCTGGGAGGGTTTTGAGCAGCAGAAATGGTGGGTCTGGGTGGCAGGTCCTGTGCTTGGAAAGTCCTGTCCTAGGACTGCCTGAGATGTTCCACAAAAAGAAAAAATCATTTTCTCTCACCTCCTAGTTTGTTTTTTTGAGCTTCTTTTTAACAGTGACAGACCCACTTCCTCCCTGTGGTTCTTGTTGGACTTGATTATTAGTTTAGTTGTTTGGTTTTTTTTTTTTTTTTTTTTTTTTTTTTATCTGTGTTGAATTAACTCTTTTAATTACAGCATTAGAAAAGAGTAACTGGAGCCAGTTAAGAAGCTCTTTCACTCTGCCAGTATTAGTAGCTGGAGACTCCCCCCACCCGCCACCTTGCTGCTGTCTGGTGAACCATTGATGGAGTTATTGCCAGTCTTGGCAACAAGCCTCAAACTGCAGTCTCTGCACCTATCCTGCTGCTGTCCATGGCTTTCTTGCTTTCAGCATTTCTTCTGGAGTTTTGGTGCATCCCTGCCAGGGGCTGCTGCAGGCCACTGTTCAGAGTCCATGGAGCAGGATCTTTGATGCAGGTGAAGCCCAGCAGATGCCTTCAGCTTCAGGTCTAGGTTTGGGTGTTGCTGTTTGTAGTTCCCTGTTTATTTAGGTCTTTAAAATGGTTGGCTAATCACTGGTGGGTGGGGAAGCTTCCAGAGAAGGGTTTTGCTGGGAANCAGGAAAAAAAAAAAAAAAAATTAAAGATTTTTTTTTTTTTTAAAGAAAGAAAGAAGCAAAAGGTTTGGTTTCAAAGCTATAAGGGAAAGACAGGTTAGAGAGGAGAAACCAACAAATCAAAGCTCCTGAAACCCACTGAGGAGAAAGAAGCACCAAATGTTTTGTTTGAAGATGGGTAGAAAGCTGAAACCAGCAAAGAATGCCCCCTCCCTGTGAGCACAGATGTTTCAGGCTGGTTCCTCTTGATTGGCACATTGCTGGAAGAAAAGCAGATCCATTCCTTCCCCTGTCGGCGCTCCAGGTTCCTGTCACCTGTTTTTTATCATCTCATAGTGACTTTGATCCCTGAAGACTCCTTAAGTGCTTTACAAATCAAGCATGCAAATCTGGGCTCATCCACCTCAGAGATGCCACCAAGCCTGGGTGGAGCAGGAAGTTGCTGGCCAGTGCAGTGCCACTGGTCCTGGTGGCAGCTGGGAAGGACTAGGAGCACCTGCTGCTTCAGGAATGCTGATGGAAACCTCTCATGCCCCTATGACCAGCATCTGCTGGAATGTTTTGTGATCTTAGCACAACAAAAGGCTGTTGGGCTGCACCTGGGTCTCTGGGCTGTGGGACCACCCCTGTTTCTTCCATGGAAAGGCCCCATGGTAGGTTTTGGCTGTGGCCTTTGCTTTGCTCTGTGCTTTCTCGGAGTTGGGAAGTGAGCACAAACCAAGTGGGCAGGGGCTGAGCTGGTCTGATGGTGCTTCTCTTATTTTCCAACCTGGACTTGAGACATCTCTTCCCCTATTGCTGTCTTTCAGTTTCACTCTCTCTCCCTCTGTAGTCCATCCCTTCCCCAACCCCCCACCTCTGACTTGCTGCTTTTAATTCAATTGCCATAGGACATCTTTGTTCTGGTGCTTTCTGCCATATCTTGCAGCTTCAGGTGGCAGGGCAGTGTGGCACTGCCACACCTCACCCTCAGGGAATGCACAGATCAGGACAACTCCACCTGGGGACTGCTTTAACCTTCATTCCTGCCCTCTTCCTCTTAAGAGACAGTGCAGGACTCTTTGAGAGCCCCACATCCCAAGCGGCAGGACTGAGCAAAGGGAGGTCACCGCCTGCTGACCAGACACCCTGGTGACAGGCTAGCACCAGGGCTAGCAGAACACCTCCCTGCTGCGGCCCCATGCCTGTTCTTTGGCTCAGGCTGTCCAATTGGGTCACTAGAAATGTTCATTTTTTCATACAAGATCTTCTTCGAGCCCAGAAGCTAAATTCCCTCAGACATGATTGCTTGCCAGTGCTCAGGTCAGAAAACCACCATAGAGTCTATATGGACAGGTGGGGAGCAATGTGGGACCCACATGGGCTGCCAGGTACCAGAGCGCTGGGATGTACCCAAGCAGCAAAGAGTGACAGGGCACTGTCTGCCTGTGCCGTCAGCAAGGGAACTGCAGCATCCCTGCCCACAGAGACAGCTGTCCACAGCACCAGAGTTGCTCCACCAGGGAGGAGACACCACTGTGCTGCTGGCAAAGGCTAGAAGAAAGTCCTCTCCCCTTGTAAAATGTACCCCTAGCACCACCCATGGAAAGTCAGGCCCAGCTGGCTCTCAGCCTGGGGATGCAGGCACAGTGGGCATGGCGAGCTACAACTCTGTGACAGGGTTTCACATCCTCTTCAGTGAGCAGTAGACAGGTGGTAACAGCCCTGCCATGTTCAATGCTGTGACCTCGCTCCTCTGGGTGTTGGGGGTGAGCAGGGGAACCTGCTGTAAAACCATAGCTGCTCCTTGGGGGGAAAAAGCCAAGCTCCACTCGATGTTGGGCAGGACCCAAGACACAGGCAGAAGCACCTCTGTGGGGAACGTGAAACTTCAGAGTCAGACGGAGACTCAGCCTGGCCAGGGGCTGTTCCTGGTGAGGTAGCTGCGAAGTGAGTGCTCAGCCAGAAGTATGGCACTGGACAGATCAAGAAGTCGAGATTTTGCATTCCAACTATCTATAGGAAATAGGGTTTTTTTATTATTTCAAGTTTTCATAAAAATCCATAATTATTGAAATCAAAGTTACAGAAGAAAGTTTGTAACTTTTTATTGATTTTATTTCTTTTTTTCTTTCCTTTTTTTATTTTCTCCCCCCCCTCTTCTGTTATTTCCACCCTCCCCCCCCACCCCAACTTCTCAGTTATATCTGACACCAGAGTCCATCAGACAGAGTCCTTACAAACACAGGAGTCCTGAAGACATCAGCTGGATGTTTTCCTGGTATAAAGAAGAGGAGGAGAAAGAGGAGGTGATGGTGCAGGTGCAGTGGGTTGGGACAGGGGCAGAGGGGATGGTGGGAGGAGAGAGGTCGGTATGTTTGTAGCAATGTTTTTAAATTATTTTTTATTTGTTCATTTGTTCTTTTTTTTTTTTTTTTTTAAAAAAAAAAAAAAAGAAAGAAAGAAAGAAAAAAACCCAAACCACGACCAACCAACACCATTATTATTTGCAAACCGTTGCCTGGTTAAATCATTTTCATGTTGAACTTGCGCGGTGCGTCGGCAGAGCTGATGCCCGCATCGGACTTGCGCGGCACGTACTCGATTTCGATGTTGTGCTTGGTGTTGCCTTTCCCCCGGCTCCACAGGAAGAGGAGCACCAGACAGAAGAGCACGACGCCCAGGAAGGAAATGAAGCCCATGGTGGTGGCGATGATGAGAGTCTTGATGTCAAAGGGGAAAGGCACGGTGGCGCGCGTGCTGTTGGCATCGCTCTCATTGGGCTGGTTGGAGATGAACGCAAAAGTTTTGTTGGGCTGGTGGGGCCAGTCTGGGGAGTAGCTGCGCACGTGCAGGTGGGCCAGCATGGTGTCGTTGCCACCCGCGTTGCTGGCAATGCATAGGTAGGTGCCATTGTCCTGGATCTGGGCGTAGCGCACCTCCAGCGTGCCGTCAGGGAAGACAGTGAGCCGCCCGTTGGTTTTGGTAGAGATGAGGTGCTTGCGGGGAGACAGCCACATGATGGTGGGGGGTGGGTCCCCATCAGCCCGGCAGACGAAGTGGACTGTATGGCCTTCGTCCACAAAGATCTGCTGAGGTTTGCGGTCCCGTATCCGTGCTCGGCGGCAGGTGAAGTAGTTGGGCAGGAGGACGTCAGGGAAGTCTTTGAACTCCTTTCCCTGGACGAACTCGGGTGTGGCGCAGGTGGGCTGCTGCTTGTTGAAGTTCAACCTCCATCGCCGCCGGAAAACCCAGAGCAGGCGGCAGTCACAGGCTAAGGGGTTGTTGTCAAGGATGAGCGTCTCCAGGTTGCCCACCGAGTGGAAGGCCGACTCCTCCAGGGTGGTCAGCAAATTCCCTGACACGTTCAGAATGCGCAGGTAATTGAGGCCGCGGAAGGCGAAGGGCTCGACTGTGGTTAGCTGCCCTCCCACCAGCTGGATCTCTTGCAGCCTGAGCAGGTCATGGAGCATGGAGCCCTCGATGGTGACAATGGGGTTGTAGGACAGGTTCAGGAACCGGAGGTAAACCAAGTGCCTCACCGACACATATGGGATGGACGTCAGGTTGCAGTGGGTGATGGACAAGGAGGTCAGGTTCAACCCGTAGAGGCAGTTAGATGTCATAGTATCCAGGTAGGGCCAGTGGGAGATCTCGAGGACCTTGAGCCGGTAGAGCCTCTTGAATGAGTAATCCCGGATGGTGTTAATGTTCAGATGGCGCAGCCGGAGCACGATCAAGCCGTGAAGGTGAGACAGGGCCTCCGTGGGGATGGAGGTCAAGTTGCATTTCTCCAGGGTCAGCTGCTCCAGGCTGTTGAGGCCACTGAAGGCCCGGTGGGAGATGTAGACGAGGTCATTGTCGCCCACCTCCAAAGCCTTCAGGTTGTACAAGTCCTGGAACATGTAGTCTAGGAGGATCACAATTTTGTTCTCACTAATATCTAGCTTGGTAAGGTTGCTGAGTCCAGTAAACACCCCCAAGGGGATCAGCTTGAGTCTGTTACTCCTGAGCCCCAGCGTCCTGAGGTTGAAGAGGTTGTTGAAAGCCCCAGGTTCAATGGCACTGATAATGTTCTCATTTAGCTCCAGCTCCTCCAGGTGAGGGTAGTTGGCAAATTCATCCTGGTTGAGTGTCTTAATGCGGTTCTTGCCCAAGTCCAGCAGCTTGGTCTCAGTTGGGATCCCCTCTGGCACAACCATGAACCGCTTCCGGTGGCACAGGACGGCACGCTCCTGGGCAGAGCACTCGCAGCGCGGCGGGCAGCCCGTGGCGGAGCCAGACAGGATGGATCCCAGCATCAGCAGGAGAATTGGCTGCCAGCAGGCCAGGATTGGGCTGCGCATACTCGCCTCCCCAGCTACCATCCTATCTCTCACCTGCAGGTAACGGGGAGAGAAAGACCAAGGTGGTGTGAGACAACAACAGGCATGGCCACAGCACAAGGTTTACCCTTCGGGGAGAGCTGATACGGAGGCGAGAGGCACCGCCAAGGCAGGAGCAGAGGCTCTTATTTTCCAGCTGAAATCCAGCCCTTTGGCTACAGGACCATCTCTCCTCCCCACCCCCCTACTTTCCACTGGATGACTGAACGTGCACAGACTTTGAGTGGAAAGCCTTGAGGAGTCCATGTCAGACAAACCTCACTGCCTCGGCTTCTTAAAAAAAAATAATTTAATACTAAACACATCCATCTACATCCTATTTTAAGCTCTTGAAATTATTCCGTTCCCTGTAGATGGAGCCTGAATATAAAGGCTGCTTTGCAAACACAGGAGCTGAGCATGGGATCAAGCATCTGGGGGAACCCTGCTTGGGGTCAGCTAGGAGCAGCGTGTCTGAGTGGGGAGCAGTGGTGATGGCATCCTGGGAACCAGCCCACTTCCTCCCAGGCTCCTCCAGGCTCCGTAGCAGTCTGGGCTCAGTGTGCCCCCTGGGATGAGTCTCCTTCCTCTGGGCCATGCCTGCCTGCAAAGAGAAGCCCCACAGTGCTCCCCTCTGAGAAACAGCAAGTGATCGTGCAGCTACAGAGCAAGTATTGACTGAGGGGAGGTCTGTGGGGTAGAGGAGTCTGTGGAGCAAGAAAGTCTATGGGGTACTGGGATTCATGTGTTAAGGAGATCTGTGGGCTAAGAAAGTCCGTGGAGTAATGGGATCAATGGAATAAAAGAATCTATGGGGTAAGGGAGATTGTGATGTAAGGGAGCCTGTGGGATAAGGTGTGTGGAGTAAGAAGGTCTGTGAGGTAATGGGGTGTGTAGGGTAAGAGCGTCTGTAAGATAAGGGCGTCTGTGGGGTAAGGGAGTCAGGGAAATAAGAGAGTCAGTGGGATAAGGGGATCTGCCTGCTCTCAGCTAGGAAGGACCTAGTCTCCCATTGCCTCTCCCAGGAGAGATGGGACACCTCCTCAGGAATCATGCTCTGGCTTACGCCCTGTCCCCCAACCACCCCAGCCCATCAGCAGGCAGAAGTGAGCATTCCCTGCTGCTCTGCCTCCACTGCATTTATTTCCTTGATGCTGAAGCTGTTAGAAGGGATCAGATCATATTAATATTGCATATTAGCTGTAGAGCTACTCCGGACCGTGTTTATATCTATTGTTATGTGCACACCCCATGTTGCTCCCACTACTGCTATTTATGGCGATGGCTGGATCTACTCAGTGCATTACTTCCACTGGCTCTGTTTGTATCCATCATTATCTATCCTGTACATTACTGCTCTGGCTCTATTTATGGGTCTGGTATGCATTCTGTGCATGGCTTCCGCTGCCTTGCTTTATAGCCATCATTTCATACAAATATATGACCCAAATACAACTTCTGCTCCCCCCAAAATTGGTCAAAAATCTCTTTGCAAGATACAAAAGAAGAAAAATGATGGACTGGCCATAAACACGTCCACCAGCACCATCTCTGAAACCACCAGGCCTCGGTGCACCAACCAGGTGGGTGGAGGTCAGTCTCTTCTCCCCAGTATCAGGTGATACAGAACAACAGGAAATGGCCTGAAATTGTCCCAGGGGAGGAGTAGGTTGGAGATTAGGAAAAAAAATTCTTTCCTGCAAGAGTGGTCAGGCATTTGAACAGGCTGCCCAGAGAGGTAGGTGGTCAGAAAACGTGTGAATATAGCACCTTGGAAGCACAGTTTAGTGGCCATGGTGGTGCTGGGTTGATGATCTGAGAGGGCTTTTCCTAGCTTAAGGATTCAATGATTCTATGACTCAATCTGCAAGGTCCCTGTGTCCCAGCAGCAAGCCTCCTGTGGTTTCCTCCCAATCTACTGTCTTTCTCTGCCCCCTGTACCTGCTGCTTCTGCTGTGGGGCTGGTTCCTGGGGATCATCCAAGCACATCACCCCCAAAGTCGAAGGGTGCAGTGCCAAGAGCCACACAACTCCCCTGGCAGTGCCGCCAGGCTCCTTCCTGCTCATCCCGGTCCAGTGGAAACATTTCAGTGGGTTCACTTGGGCTTGGGCCAGGCAGCAAAGAGCCACTTGCCGGCTATTTACAATCCATCATCCCCCGTGTCATCAATGCCCTGGTGCTGACAGTGCTGGGCAGCCTTACAAACACAAGCTGGGCAGCTGCTACCACTGGGATGCCACTGGGCTGGGACGTGCCTGCACTTGGGGATGGGATGGCAGCACCAGTTGGCAGCTCTCAGGCAAAGGACAGCACTGGATTTGCACCCCATGCTGTGGCACAGCCCGGGCCAGGGCTGAGTTGCTGGGATCCCCCATGCTGCCCTGTGCTCCTCTTCCTCCTGCCTGTGAGGAGCCAGTAGCACCACTGCTGCCCGGCCTGCTTGCCAATGCAGGCAGCTTGAGTGCAGCCTCCCTTGTCCGATGCTCCTCAGAAACCAATTCCCGCTCCTCGCAGCCGTGCTGAGAAAGCCATCAAAGGAAGCCAAACACCGCATGCAAAACAAAATACAGTCAAGGGGCTTAATTATCCCGGCGCTGAAAAGACCTCAGCTCATTAGAGTGCCAGGCAGCCAGCCTTATTTGGCCATGTGCTGAGCTGGAATTCCAGCTCTGCTTGCGCGTGCAGTCACGCGTGGGTCCCTGCTGGGAGTGGGGAGGGGGTCAGAGCCCAGTTCCACTGCCCCACGCATGGCTCCTGCCTCAGCCAATTCTCCCCTGGCTCAAATTATGCCTCTCTACCAGCAAGAAGGGGATTGCAGCTGCAATGTATCTGGCTCTGTGCTGTGGTACTCACATGCACCTCGGTGGAGGGGCATCAGCCAGAGTTGCTGGGAGCGATGCAGTGGTGGTGATGGCAAAAATCTAAGCACAGAGGTGACGGATGAATAAAGTGAAATCTGCGTGGCGTTAGAGATGAGCCAAGCCCACTCGTGTGGAATTAAAGTCTAGACACACCTCACATGTTATTAGTTTTCAGCTAAATTTAAATCTGTGATAAATACAATCCCTGACAAAAACATCTGTAATCTTAATAGCCAGAGTCATAGAAGAGCTCTGAGAGAAAGACAATGAATAAGCTGAAAAATACTGGGCTAAGATGAGCTTTAAATCACTTCTGCTTGCCATTTACTCCTGGCTGTTTGGGAGAGGAATGATTGAGCCTCAAGGTGAGGTGGATATTAAGAGGTGCCCTCCAAAAATTACTCGAATCATGGTTTTTGTGTGCACTGAGGTCAACAACCCACAGATGGCTTTACATCCCCCCGAGAGGCTGAGCTCGTCTTACGTCTCACCCCAAAGTTAGGGATGTCCTTTCGGCCATTCTGTGCCTGATGCCACACAGTGCCCAGCACTTGAGGCCATGGATACCTACTGGGTGAGGGACTGCAGCCATCTCGGATGGGCTCGGATGACTCTGGGGAGAGAGTCTGGTATCACTCGGGGAGAGACAGAGGTGGCTGTTCCCAGTAATTGCTGCATGCAGGAAACCAAGAAATGATGGAGACAAAACACCACCGAGGGCTTTCCAAAAATGAAGCCCTCCCATATTTACACTGAGGGCTGTGAACCGTGTCGGAGTCATGGCCCCAGCATGAGCTGCCAGGCAGGATCAGGCCACACGATGGTGATGCAGAGGCCAGCCCGGCCCAGGGAGAGCCGCAGCCCTCTGGCATGGCCACGGCTCTCATTTCTCACATTAAAAAACAATTGATAAGAAAGGAGCAGCTGCCAGGCTCACTGCCTGTAGGTCATGAGCAAACCAGTGCAGACCAAAGCAGAAGCCATGCCCAGAGCCACGGCATCCATTGACCCCTGTTCTCACCACCCTGCTGCCTGGGGACAAGGGCTTCGAAGTACAACCCCCCGGGGGAAGACTCAGCCCGAGAAGTGCAGATGGGCCTGTTGGAGCCGTGCTGCCTTGGTGCTAAATGCAGCAGGACCTGCTGAGTGTCTCTGGCTGAGAGCAGTGCTGGGAGGAAAGATTCTGTTCTGGACCTGTGCTTGGCAATGCAGCCCAGGGATGAGCTGGAGCGCTGACGCTCATCGGGTCCTCATCACGACGGGCATAGGCTGCCCCGGCATGGGGGAGCCAAACCTAAGTGATGACACAGGAGAGAGCCCAAGCTTAGCATCTGGGTTTGCTCCCCAGGAGGTGGACAGCACACCTGGCCATGCCCTCTGCTGCCACTGCTGCCCCTGGGCAGTCCAGTGCTCATTACCCCACAGGAGTGTCCAGGGGCTGGGGCCAGGCTGGTGTTCCGTGGCACCATGACAGTGAACCAGCAGCAAAAATCCCTGCGTCAGCTCTCGCCCCCACCTGGCAGCCATAAATTACAAGGGAGACGGTCACCCTTGAACCAGATGCTTTTGAGAGCATCAGATGACAACAGGCAATTTAGGACAAAGCAAGCCATACCCCCAGTGGGGGCACAGTGCTATGGAGGATCAGTAGGGCTGGGAAACACAGACCCAATCCTGTTCATCCTGTGCTGCGGTGCTCTGGGGCATGCAGACAGGGGACATGTGTAGGGGCACAAGTCAGCCATGGGCTCACCTCCACCTCTGCTCTGCCAGCTTTCCACAAAGCTGCCGAGACACAGCCTGCAGAGTCTCCTCTGAGCTGCTCCAGCTAAATCAGATTTTATTGAACTTGACTACGTTTTAGAGATAAAGACTCCAGGTTTACAAATAAATATTTAACAACCTTTCCTGCTGCTAAAAGAGTTGCTTATCCAGACCCCAGGCTCTGCACTAAGTGTTCCTGTAGCTATCTGCAGAGCAGCAAAACAAAGGGAGAAGCTTTAATTTGCCAAACACGTTCCTGCCCATTTCCTCCTCTCTCCATCATTCTCCTGCGTCCAGCACGAGTCTGTGGGCCTTTTTGCTTTGTCTCTCCCTCCTCCCCACCCCACCTGCTCCCTCTCCCTCCTCCCCAGTACCCAGGGATGGTCAGGCAAGGGTGGGAGCAGGGGCCGGTGCGCACAGGCTGGATTAGGTGGTTTTCCTCCTGTCACCATGCTGCTTCACACCGGAAAAAAGAAATCAGAGAGAGCCTAAAGCATGCCCTGAGGGCTAGCTGGTGGTCAGTGGAGGGGGTGGATGAAGGCTCAGCACTGGCCTAGGTGACAGGAAGGAGCTGCCACAGGCCCTGTGAGCCTCAGTAATGGCTGTATTGTTAACAAAGGACATGAGAACAGACTGCCCTGTGTCCTGACCTGGTCCCAGTTCTTCCAGAAGCAGCACAGGAGGGTGTGAGAAATGGAGGAGAAATGGGCAGAAGCTGAGCCTTGCTCAGTGTGATGGGGACATGCAAGTCATGCAAAGCCATAAGCCACAGCAGGTTAGCCAGGGAGCAGACCATCCCCAGTCCCCTGAGCTGCCCAGGGTCACCAGCTCCTGCTGCTCACATGAAGTGTGACTCTCCAGCCCAGAGTTTCTGCTCAGCCTTCTGAAGTATCTGCTTTCAGCTGCTCCCAGGCAGGAGCCTGGAATAGGCGTGCGGCAACCTGATCTGCTCTGGCAGTTGCTCTCAGGTGGTAAAAGAGCACAAAGAAGTATCCAAGATGCAAATCCCCTTCCGGCACCAACACCACTGGGCTGGCACCAGCCGTCCTGCTGAGGCGTTTTCTGCTGGCAACAGGCTCGTCCACCCAAAACGTGGTGCCCCCAGCACCACAGGACACTGAGTCAGGGAAGCACCAAAGGGAAGTGTCAGGCTTTGAAACAGGCTGCTCAGTAAAGTAGTGGAGTCACCACCCCTGGAGGTGTTCAAAACATATGTGGACATGGTACTTTGGGACGTGGCTTAGTGGGCATAGTGGTGTTGACAGTTGGACTTGATGATCCTGGAGGTCTCTTCCAACCTTAATGATTCTATGAAAAGGGGAGGGGGCTGCATAGGGCAGAAGACCCCTGAAATAGGCTGAGGGGCTGGGATGCTGGAAGGTGGAGCCTTTGGCCCAGCTGTCCCTTGGTTTATCTCTGGGTTATGGATACGCTGAAAGCCCATGCAAGGACAGATATGTACAGAGGGACAACCAGCCATGGCCCAGAGCCAGACTGGGGAGTGTTTTCTCAGGCTCAGCAGGCAGGTTATTGGAGCAGGGCAATGGGAAGGAGATCCCAGTCATGTCTGCAGGATGCTGAAGCTGAAAGCACTTTCACTGAAGCTGTTTCTTGCTGTGATCACATCGGTGCAGAAGCTGCTCACCCTCCTCACACCTTTGCTCCTCCAGGTTTGATGGCTTTTCTTTCTCTCCAGCTGCACACGCTTCAGTGCCCCATCAGTAAAGAAAACATCCTGACAAGTGATCAATGAGTAATTGCACAGGCAGCTGGGGATGTAAAGCCCTGAGCTAGCAAGAGAGAGATGAGAAGTGTAGGGGTGCAGCACAGCGTGGAGCTTGGGTTGGGCACCACCTATGCTGCCCGACTCATCAACTGAGCTGGCCAGGACACAGGCTGGCCCACTGCTGCCACTGCTGGTTGGCAGTTAAACATGCTTCAGTCAGGAGAGGTGGGAGGAGGCTAATGTCTTTCTGCTGGCAGAAGTGTGCTTACTGGGAGAATATCTCCCAAGGGTTGTCCCTGGGACTCCATACTGGAGACATTTAGGGATGGGTCAGCAGGAGGTTG
This sequence comes from Psilopogon haemacephalus, assembly GCA_013396835.1. Lineage (NCBI taxonomy): Eukaryota > Metazoa > Chordata > Aves > Piciformes > Megalaimidae > Psilopogon > Psilopogon haemacephalus. The sequence goes on along the minus strand of VWZI01001728.1, from coordinate 311,072 downwards.
CTGTGCACCGCGATGCTGGGAAGGATGCGTTCCAATTAGTCGAATGGGGCTTCTCCTTTTACTTACTTTATTTTGCCAAATCCTTGGAATTCCTGTCTCTGTGGATGTGGACTGGGTCACTGGGATGTTTTATACACTCATTTGAGGGTACCTAGCTCAGCAGGCACCCAAGCGATGAGCCGAGTACTGGGGTGAGGAAACATCAGTGCAGCATGAGGGTCTCTGCAGATATTTTTATCTCCCTCTCTGTAGCTGTGACAAGAGGATGGAAAATAAACCCTGGGCTCCTCTGAGGGCTATGGAAACATTTGCACCAGAGAGGTGAAAGAAAGGTCTGTACACTGACTGTCTTCTGGGAGAGCCACCAGGGTCACCATGACATTACGAAGGCACCCCCTGAGCTCTGCCTCAGCATGCCAGCAACCAGCAAGGCACTGTGGGATGAGGCTATCCCCAGAGCAAAGGTCTTTGGAGGAGCCCAGGACAACCACCTTCTGCACTCCCCTGAGATCTCCAGGAACATTCAGAACAGCCCCAGCATTGGTGAGGGCTCTGCAACAGGTCTTATATTGGGCAGCAGTGTAGATTTTGGGCTGGAAGGTAGGAGGTGGATCTTCATGGCCCTGGTGCTGCTGGGGTGGCTCAGCACAGCTCCGCATGGTTCAGCGTGCTGTTGCAGCACTGCTGAATCAGCCAGAGGGCAGCTGCACCGTGCCTCTGCTAGACCCTGTGCTTGTGTCTGAGGCAGGACACCACCTGATGTAGCAGAAAAGCGGCTGGTACAAAGTCACCCTGCTGCCAGAGCAGGTTTCCTCCAGCTCAGGAGCAGATGGCATGTCTGTGTGGGCTCGCCTCGATGGCTGATCCGCTCGCCGTTGGCTTCCTGCTTCCCCAGACCCATGCATCAGCCTCCGAGGATGGTTCCTGTGCTGTGGCCAGTGCTAGTGTCCCAGCAGTGAGGTGGGCAGGTCCTGCTAGGCTGAGCTGCTGCTCCTAGTGATCCCAATGCACAAACCTGCCCTGGAGCACCACGAAGGGTCTGGCAGGGGCAGCTGCTCCCTCTCCAACACTCTCTGTTTGGGATGTCCCATCCCCTCCACCCACCAGCCTTTGCATAAAGGTGTCCCATGGCTCTGCAGCACCCTGGAGCTCTGCTCAGCACCCAGAGCAAGGCTGGAGCACCTGTCAGCTCAAGCACCAGCAAACCAGGGCCACAAGCAGAGATAGGGGAGCACCTCTGGTAGCTTCTGCCCTTCCTAATGCAGGGCTGGCTCAGTAGGAGAGCAAATGCCAAATCAGCCCAACACCCTGGTCCCGTGAACAGACTCATTCCACAGGTCCACAGGGTGACATCACTGAAGCTTTGCGATGTGACCCCCTCTAACAGCCACGAGTCCAAGCCACCATATTCCTGACACCATGTGAAGACAGAAATCCCAAATCAAATTCCCAAATACTATGCAGCTGCAGCAAGTGAGGACCAGTGACCATGTTCAGAGCCTGCAGCGTTCCAGAGCAACACTGCTGCCAGGGACTGGTCATTGTAGAGTTAGATAAGGGTTTGGACTCCATGATCTTAAAGGTCTTCTCTAATTGAAACCATTCTATGGGGCTATGATCCTTTGCTTAATTTAAGCTTAGACTGTACTTACAGCATGACTTCTGTTCCCATGCCACATCTCTTCAGTAGCCCTACAACCAGTGCAGGATACCTAGCAAAGTACAAGGGCTGCCCTGGAGTCCTGCCTCTTCCCTGCAAACTTCTGGGATAATAGCAAGAGGGCTTTGGAGGACATCAAGCCAGCAGCTTCGCTGACTCCAGGGAAACCTGCTGATTTACCTCCTTTCAGGACCAACCTTGATATTTTTATACTGCTGCCTAAAATAGGTGGCCTCGGAAGCCTTTCTGGAGAGGCCAACTGCAGCCCAGCCCAGCCCAGCCTGGATTGGCTCTGTGACACCCCATGGGCAGGACAAACCGCGTGGGGCACCAAGGGCATGTGTGTGCTTTGCTGCCAGAAGCAACAGCCCCATATCCATGTCCCATTTTCACAGATGCATTAGGTTGGAAGGGACCCTCGAAGGTCATCTTGTGCGAAGACTCTGGGGCAGAGCAAGGCAGCAGGCTTGGACAGGGACATGGGGCTGTAACAGTCCAAAGTCCCACTCCTCTCCATCCACCTCCTCTCCCAACACCTTCCCACAGCCAGCTCTCTTATCCCAGTCATTCTTTTCATTCACATAACAAATTTAGTGATGCAGGCATTTCCACTAAGACAGAGGTGAAGAAAAGAGGGAACCAAACCAAGCATGAGTGATGGTAAATGCGGAGAGCAGATTCTTCTTCCCAGCCTGGCTTTCTCTGTGCAGCTTTTACATGTATAATTCTTTCTTCTTTCCCCCTTTTCTCGCTTGTTTGATTTTTGCATTATTTATGGCTTGTCTTCAGGGCCTGTATTTGCTGTTATTGTTTCATTCAACAATAAAATAGATTAGATAAAAACAAACTGTGCTGAGCCCCGGCTGAGCCCTGGATGAGACTGCCCGGCCTGCAGCCAGCTAAATACCCAGCAAGCTGGGCACAGGGGGTGAAAATGGGTATAGGAATGAGGTGTCCCACCTCAACGGCCTTTCTCAGCCCGATTCCCTATGGTGGGATGTGGCCTGGCTGGAATTTGGGCTCCAGGTGCTGCCAGCCTGGCTGTATCATCTGCAGATATTGGGGCTGTGCAGGGATCCTGGCACCTCAGACCTCTCCCCAGCAAGAAGAAATATGGGAGAAATACTGGTTGAGAGGAGAAGACAGAGCACTGGAAAGTCTAGGATTTTGGGAGGGCAATTTCATACAATCTGATGCATGGATTTCATTAGCAAGGGTGCCCCAGGCTGACCTGGTGCTGGCTGCAGGTGCTGTGCCTTAGCAAATCTCATCCCCAAGCCCTCTGGTAACGTGTGCCAGGAGGCACGGCACTGTCCCACAGCATGGTGCCAGCAAAGGGCATGGTGCAGGGGCGAAAAGCACAATGGTTTTAATGACCGTGCCAAGGGGTGCCAGCCTCAGCCCTGCCATGGGGAGCCCTGCTGTTCTTTGGCCTTTTCTGTCTTCCAGCAGGTGCCTGCGCTGAGCCCGTGGGCATGGAGAAAAAGGAGGGAGCCTCTGTGGGGAGGGAGCGGTTCCCTGCTGCCCTCAGCAGAGGGCTGCTTTGGAGTGGTTTTGTTGTGTTTTGCTTGAGCTGAAAGCAATGCTTCCCACCCCTTCCTCCCTCTCGCCACTGGTGTTGATAATAACATAGAGCCTGCTCTCCGGGCTGTACGTGAGAACAAAAGTAATCACGGGGAAATACAGCACATAGAAATTACCCAGGGAATGCAAGGCCAGGGTTTCCATTTCGCTTTGGCTTCTCCACTGCCTCCCACTGGAAAGGATAAACAGGCCAAGCACAAATCAGTTTAATGGCAGCACCTAATGGCAGTGCAATTCCATGTTTCCCAGAGCAAACCGTAGCTCAAGCCCAAAGCGGCAGCTCCACAGGATGGCCACAGCACGGTCCCAGCCGAACCTCACTGGCACACTGTGGGACTTGCTGCCCTGGGCAGCGGTGCTGAAAGAACTGGGTTAACCAAGGATCAAGAGGAGCTGCTGTCCCTCTCTGGGCTGGGGGATGCTGGTGGTCCCTTGCCTGCCCAATTCCCAGCAGAAAGGAGGTGTCTCTTTGGGTGTCTCTCACATCTCTGAGGTCATGTCAGAAGACTGATCCTCCGGGAGCTGGCAGAGCTCTGCCAGGCTGCTCCCCCATCACAGGCTGGTTAAGGAGGCTTTCACACTGCTCACCGACATGGCCCTAACTCCTTTCCTCCAGCTGGCTCCTGCAGCACATGTTCATCTGAAGCTCAGCCACGGCTCCCACTTGGTTGCTCTACTCAATCCTCATTGCTGTGCTTGCTTTGTGGTGCAATGCACAAGCCACGTGCCAGCAGAACTGGGCCAGAAGCAAGATGCCAGGCCAGTGTTCATCTGGAATGGCCTCCTCAGTTCTCCAGGCTCACATTTTAGGTGAGACCATATCGATTTGGCTCCCTGTAACTGCCTTCAATCCAAAGGAGCAGCGGGGAAAGGTCAAGTTCAGGTGTGGGAGGAAGAGGCTTGCCTGCATAGAGAGTTAAGAAGAGCCTCTGAGAGAGCTCAGACTTTGCTCACCACCCCCAGGTTGCCTCTGAGGTCTAAATCGGTTGTTTCCCATTTCACACTCAACATGTCAAATCCAAACAAAGAGCAGAAAGAATGGATCACGTCAAAATATTTCTGCCTCTCCCTCCTACAAGAATTCCCCATCAGAGACCAATCCAATTAAGGTGCTGGTTATGAAATTAACCATAATTACAAGAGTGATATTTAATGTTTTGCATTCTGACGAAGAAAAGGAAAAGAAATGACAAAAAAGAAACATCGTGGATCCTACTGAGATAACTAAGAGCAGCATGGGGTGCCAGGGGAGCAAGGGCTGCACAAGGGTATCAGGGGCTGGGCTGCACCACAGATTCCTGGCCCAGGGACTCCACAGCAAGAGGGCAGGGGCTGAGTGGTCATGGGCATCTCTCCTGGGGGACAGTTGTCAACCTCTCCCCCAAAGAAGGGAATTAGAGAGTACCAGCATGTATTCTGCCACTTAAGCATCACTCAGATGGTGTTGGGCTGCAAGAAACATGTCCCAGGAGGCAAAGTCCAAGCTTACACCTCCTCACCCTGTCCTCACTCCCTTTGGGGGCCCTCTGACTCATTCACAGGACTGCATTTAGCTCAGGACACCAAGCCCAGTTCTGAGACAAAAAGCAGGAGAGCTTCAGGGGCCAAAGCCTTTGGTCTCTGAGCAGGACACCTCGGATCTCCTCTGGAGCCTAGGAGAACCACATCCATGTGTGGCCATGTGTCCACTGCAGGATGCCATGGAGGACAAGAGAACTGGCCAAGGTGTTGGTGACACCATAGGGAAGACTGAGCCACTGCTGAGGCTCATGGCAGGGGCTCATGGACATGCAACTGCCAATGCATCAGTGCCACTGTGCATCCTGTCTGCAGGGCCAGCCATGGCCCAAAGGGTTCTGTTAACCATACCTAACTGTTGCTCCTACAAGGTGAGGATCACCCAGGTTTTGCCCCAGCACAGTTGTTATCTCCAGTAGCATGGGGTGTCTGCTCAAGCTGAGCACTCCCACTGCTGTCCCCTGTCCTAAGCCAGTCACTGTGACCTGCTGCACTGAGGGGTGGAGGCAGCCTTGTGCTGTCTGCCCAGGCTACAGAGGAGATGAGGCTTTCCGTGGCATTTATCAGCATTTATCCAATTGCCCGGGTCAGGCTGGCAATTAATGCTGCCTGCTCAGACACAGCCACCTTTGTGTGACCTGTCTTTCTCCTGGCTACCTGTGCCAAGGGGCGCAGAGGCCACATGGTGCTGCTGACAGTGCTCCCGGGTCTGGGGAAGCACTGGGGGGTGGAGGGGGAGGGGGGGGCTGTTGTTCCTTCCCTTCCCCAAGACAGCCCTGTCCTCAGATGCTCCTCTCCCTCTGCATTACCATACATGCCTTGACAGTCTCAAAGGCTGCAGAATCAACCAGCCACCAAAACTGGCTGTTAGTAGGACATGTCTCCAGCCGGGGTCACAGGGAGCTGGGGGACATGACAAAGGCATGGTGATCTCTTGCCATGCAGCCATTCCCCTCTGCAAGCTCTAATTTTATTCCCCGAGATGGAGAGAGAGAAGGGTGGAAAATTGACTTGGAAGAAAATTGAGGCCATGGCCTTCACTGGCTTTCTCCCTTTATTTTTTCTTGGAGCTGTTTGATTTGAGTTAAGCATTTGCAACCTTCTCTCTCATCCCAGCCTTCCCCACTACCTGACAAGCTCTTCTGGCTCCCTTCCCACCGAAAGCCATTTCTGCTCATGCTAGGATAAACTCTGCTCCCTCTCTATCTCAGTGTTTAGCAGAGAACAGAGGAGAGGCGCTGACTCAGTGCATTGGATGTGTTTGAGAGCTGGGCAAACACCCTCCCTCACCAAGCTGTGCTGTGACTTGCATTGCCAGCTGTGCCCTCCTCTTGCCAAACTACTGCCATGGTGGCTGGTGTTGAGCAGAAAGGGTGAGTATGGGCACAATGAGCTCATGGTAGCCTGTACCACGTAAGGAGGAAGGTCAATATGAGCTGTACTGTACAATGTGAGCAGTACAGTGCTGCTGGCATGCACTCTTAGCACCAGCACTGCCCAAGGCAGGACCCAGGGGCTGGCAAGACTCAGCTGAGGTACACGGAAAAGTGTTTCTCCAGCAGTTTGCACCCCTGAAGTTTCACAAAAGGATTGATGGAGTAGGGTTTTTTTGTTTGTTTGGTTTTTTCCACCAGGACCTTCAGATATGTGCCCATTACAAATGCATTATCTCCTGCCTCAAGGGGATGGACTCTTAACTTCTAGCCCCAACACATATCACCCCAGAGCTGTCACAGCAGCTCACACTCCACAGCCATCCAACACACCCAGGCCTAGCACTGCCCAGCAACAACCACATGCCTGAAGCAACACTTGATGGGGTGTCTTAATCTTCATCAAACCACAACAGGTTCAGCTCAGCAACCATTATTACACTGTAATTACATGATAATTGTGCTCTTATTAGGAAGTGATTATCAATCCCTGAAAGAAAACCTCAACTTAGAAGATTTTATACTTGTTACATACATGAGGCAGACTAAATTTCAGCATCACTACAGTGGCTGCATTAAGTAGGAAACGAAAGGAATAATAAGTCATGCAGTCGTGCTGTTAACCTTCCAGTGATATGAAACAGTGGTAATTAGTGGTATCACAGAGCAATTACGTTAGAGGTGTAGAGTAACTGCAGCACGGTACGGTGTTACACCAGTATAACCATTCTTTTCGTAATTAATCCCTCCACAAAAAGGCTGGGAAAACCTGATTCTTCCCCAGCTGCTGTACACTCAGCTCCACCACACCTTCCAGTCACTCCAGCCCATCCCATGAGAGCCACAGTGGAAGCTGGGGCTGCCCCAGCAGCTGGGGCAGGCTGGTGCCACTGTCCATGGCCCTGCCATCTCCAAGCTGCTGGCTGGAGGCTTACAGCCAAGAGAGGAGGAGAAGCCCCCTCTTGCTGCCTGCTAACTTGCAAAATCCCCGCTGGAGACACTGCTGTCTCCAGGGAGTGTCTGTCCCTGCCCCAGAACCACAAGCTCTGGGGATGGAGTGGAAGGGCCTGGCTACAGGGAAAACTGCCCCAGCATGCTTGTAGGAAGAGAAAGAGGCATTAGCACACAGACACACTTCTTTCCTGGCCTTGCTTCCCAGTTTTGCCAGCCTAAGAGCTTCAGACACCACCACTTCTCCATGGTATTAAGCTACTGAGTCAATGTGCTCCAGGAAAAAGGCCTGAGGACTGGGCAAGAAGGCATAGCCAGCCCATACTTCTCTTCCCAGCAAGCCCGAGCCCACACTGCTAAGATAGGCGGCGGGCCGAGCTCTGTGCATTGTGAAGCAGCACAGCTTGCCTGTCCCTCCAATCCATGGCACTTGGGGCAGGCACAGGGTGTGACTGGCCATCTGCATTTGCAAAAAGTCCAGGACAGAGACAAGTCTGCATCTGAAACCAGGGGGAATGGGTGTGGAAGAAGAGGGCTGAACAAAGATCTGGGCTGAGAATTGCCTGCAGGGTGGGGATGGATTGGGCAGTGCAGGCAGCAGCAGTCAGGTCCATATAGCCTCAGCAAGGTCCATCCAGCCCCCTTGGTAGCTGGCTGGCTGAAGGCATAGCCATGTCACTGCTCCACAGTCAGCTCCGGGCAGGCATGAAGGTCAGATCAGGGCTGCTCCAAGTGAGAGAGCAGCGAGGAGAGGGTTAAGGCTGGCGAGAGGGCTGGGATGGGGATGTGGAAGGGAGAAAGGGATATAATTTCAGAGCGGGGCTCCAGTAGGTGATGTGGAAGAAGAGGAGACGGAGAGAGAAGGAATAACGAGCTCTATGGTGTGGGGATGCTCCTGAGAATGCCTGAACAGCTGCTCTGCCCCATGCTGCCCACTGGAGAGCAGCACAGGCTGGGGGCAAACACGGGGCTGTCACCCTTGTACCCTGCTTCAGGCCAGCAGGTAGAGTGGCTTTCTGGAAAGGGCGTTTTCTGGAGAAGGATCATGGCTGGTGACTGCTCAGGCAGTAGATGGGCTAGCGACAGGCCAGGAGAGGTAGCAGAGCCTCAGCTATGCCAACCAACACGCACCCGTGGAGACCTGAGCCCTCTGGTGCCCACACTCAGCTCACCCTCTGTCCCTCCTTCCAAGTGCAAATCACCTCCACGGCACCAATACTCCCAGTTTCTCTCAGAGGCGGCACCTCCAGCACCTGCTGGATGCCTCCACCCTTCGCTCAGGCTATTTATACATCCAAGGTGCAAGGTGAAAAATCCGATAACCTACACACAGTATCAGAGCAACAAGCAATGGCACTGCTTTGGAGAGCTCAGAAAGCCCTTGTGGCCAACAGGCTCTTGGGCATCTTTGAAATGCTTCCCAGCTGCCCTGTGAAGCCCCTTCAACGTCAACCCCCTTCTTTATTTCAGTCAGACAAAACCCAAGGGCTGAGCCTGTACTAGCAGTCCAACCCTCCCCAACATCTCCAGTTCTCTGGGTCGGCTCCTGTATGCCGGGCTAAGCCCAGGCTGGAGGACCTTTCAGTGTCCTCCAGAGCCCCCCCCCTCCCCCCCCACCCTCCAAAAGCCTGAGGGATCATCCCACCCGGCACCAACTGACCATGGCCCCGACTCACCTACCTCCAGGCTGGGATGCTGGTGATGGAGAGGTGAGCCCCCGCCCTCAGAAATCACCCCCCATGGCTCCTTACTCCAGCCTGGTCACTCCGGGCTGCTGAGCTCCCCCTGCCCGTATTTAACCCTTAGGGATGGGCAGAGAGATGATTCCTCCTCCTGAATTAACCCCTGCTGTCCGGGAAGCTGGGCACAGTCGGCTCGGGGGCTGTTCTCCAGCAAGCCCTGGCCAGGCAGCGTTGTCCTGGACATACCCTACCTGAATCTGTAATCTGCTCCGGAGCGGCTAACTCCTCTGCTTAGCTGCTGGGAGGAGGAGGAGAGCTCCCGCATCAGGATGCAGCTCTACGCTCGCTTCAGCAGCAGTCAGCTCCATCCCTTCACTGGCCAGGACCCCCGGCCCCGAACCGGCCCCGCCCGGCCTCAGGCTGCCCGGTCCCGCAGGGGATGGGTAGAGGCTGCGGGGAAAGGCGGGGAAGAGGCGCGGGTGTGTTGCAGGGTGAAGGGGACATCAGCATGGGGAAGGCGCCCAGGCGGAGCAGGGCGGTTGGGGCGGATCAGCGCCGGAGGGGCTGGAGGTGAGCAGGGCCCGGGACACACACTTCCCCACGCCGTCCCTTCCCATCCTTCCCGCATCGCTCCCCGCGACCCGGCCCCCCGCCCCGACACCAGCGGACACCTGCAGACAGAGCCCCGCACGCACACCCGTCCCCGCCCTGTCCTCTCCGGTGCACGCACCAAGTTCCCAGCCCGGTGGCCCCGAGCTCCAGCGCGGCTCCGGTCCAGAGGGGCGGACAACTCCCCCAACCCTCCCCCGCTCCAGCTCCCGCGCCCCGCTGGTCCTGCCAGCGTCTGTCTCGTCGCTCCAGCATCTCCGTCTCGCTTACCTGCATCTCATTCTCGCCGGCGATCTCCTTCGGTCAGAAATGGCATCTCCCCCGGCCCCCCCCTCCGCCAAGCCCTCCACCTGCAGTAACGCAGCTCCCCCTCTCCGCAACGACATCACAGAGGCGCCGGCGCTCCCGGGTCCG
>VWZI01001728.1:200038-300953 GCA_013396835.1 Psilopogon haemacephalus | reverse complement strand
CTCGCCGCCTCCCCCGCTCCAGCGCGGCGAGGGGGGGCGAGAGCCGGGGAACGGAGAAAGAAAGGGAGGGGGATGGGGGGGCTGCGGGGCTGCGGGCACCTGGGCAGGGGCAGCGGTGCGTTTGGCGGAGGGGTACCCGCAGCCCCAGCGCCTGTCCCCGCCGTCCGGTGGCAAACAGGGGCAGGACACCCTTTGCGGGGTGGTAGCAGGCACCGGCAGCCCCCGCTCCGCCGCCGCCCGTGGAACCGTGTTGCTGGCGGAGGACGGACCCGGGGAGCGTCCGGAGGCAGCTGAGAGCAGAAGCCGGGCTCCCCGGCAGATTTCGGAGCGATCCGTCCTCTGCAGAGCGTTTTGCTCCGCTTTTCGCACTGCTCCCCTCCCCGCCCCCCAGTACATGAGAGGAAATAAGCTGCAAGAGGTAGGGGGGACGCCTCTGAGGGCAGGTCTGGGAATTGGTGACCTCGGGGGCTCGGCGCACATGTAGATGGCGGCGTCTCGCTTAGGACCAAGTGCCGACTTGCCACGCTGCCCATCGCTTCCTCGCCCTACCATGGACGCAGATTCAAGGGGCAGCGGTGGCAGTGCTGCCCAGCGCCGGCTCCGCCAGCCCAGGCTGGTTTCTCTGCCAGTATTGAACACAAACTTTGCTTCTCCTGCAGTTTCCACTCCTGCTTCCTCTCGCCAGGGCTCTCCCGCGGCCCTTCCCGCTCTGTCCAGCCTCCGCCCAGCTGTCCCCGCGGTGTGCCAGCTGCGGGCCCAAAGCACCTGCATCAGGGCCCTGGGAGTTGGCACGGGCTGGGTCTGGAGATTCTGCAGGAGTTCCTTTGCTGGGTCCCATGAGCCTTGTCTTGCACGGCTTTTTCAGATGGCGGGAGCATCTGAGGAAGATGAAGACTTGGCCTTCCTCCACCAGCCATTTAACCAAGCTGGGAGAGTTGGTTAAATTCCTATGCAGGGCATCCCTGGGGGTATACTTTCCTCCCTGCTGGGAAGCGGAGCTGTGTGCTAGCTCCAGGCCTCTCCTGTGCCATGGCATTCCCTGAGCCTACGGGGAGGCTGCTGGGCAGCATGCCAGAGCTGTTGTCGTGCCTGCCAAATGCCCCTGCGCGCCTGCCATGGAGCAGGGGAGCCCAGCGGCTGTCCTGAGCTCGTGTCTCCACAGTGGGCTGCAAGTGAGCCCCACTTCACACTCAGCCAGGGGTTGCCGCCTCCCCGGAGCTCACCACAAGGATGGTTCTCCTACCCGGCACACACCACCTTCTGTGTGGAGCAAGAATAAACAAAGGGTGGGCATGGCGAGCTTGCCAGCTGAATCACTTCATCTCCCGGCTCCTGCTCGGCGCTCCTGCCCACTCCCAGGCTGCTGCCTCTCCTCCCGTGGGCACACAGCCTGGCATGGCAGGGAGGGTGGGTGCTCATCAAAGGGTGCAGCCCCGCGTGGGATTGTGCAAAGGATTCTCGTGGCACGAGAGCCAGTGAGGTGGGCACGCCTGTGAGTGTGCCCACACTCTCTGTTCTTGGCATCGAGAAAATGCAGCCCGGCCCCTCTCAGTGGTCCTCAGACCTTTCCTCAGCACAGATCGATGCCCCTTATTATTACGGCCATTTCAGCGATGCCATCGATGTTAATAGCACTTCACAAAGGCAGACAAAGCCGGCAATCCGAACGCGGCCAGGAAAAAACAAACAGAGGACAAAAGACAGGCTAAGAGCTCAGAGTGCCGTTTTTAATGCTCCAACCCGCCCCCCCAACCCGGCCATGGTTAAAGCCCCACTAAAGTGCGGGGCACTGTGTGTTCAATGATAGCACTCCAGAATAATTTCTGGCATTGTCTAGTGTGAGAGGAAGAAATTTCACCTTTCCACAAAGACAGGGCACACACGCCATGCAGGCAGCGCTGGTAGCCATGCGAGAGCGTTGCTATACGCTGCCAGGAAGCAGGGGGCCTTCCAAGACCATCTTTCCCACCTCGGCTCCGACGGTTGTCCCCACCCCAGCGCTGTGGCGAGCGGCAGAGGACAGGGAACATAGTGAACAGAAGCAGGGAGAAGCTTTTGGGCTAAGATGGCATCCATGCACACCTCCCCGACAGATCAGTCTTTTAGAAATCCTGCCTTTTCTGTCCCTCTGCGTGTGATTTCTGACTTGGATGGGCAGAGTGAGTGGTGTAGCAGGACAGGTAAGGGCAGCACTGCTGCGCCAGGCATGATGATGGAGCAGAGCCCTGGTTTGTTACGTTTGGGCTGAGGTGATGGGGAAGATGAGTAGCGCAGTGAAAAGAAAGCATCACCTGATAGCCACTCTCCTAGTTGGGCATGAGAGAATAAAGACCCTTATCCATGGTGCCAGAATTTAATAGGGGCATCTGGGCATTTCCCTTCCTCTCTCACCACACCTCAAGGGCAACACTTCCTTACCCAGCAGCCCCAAGGATGCCTCAGACAAAGGCACATCCTAGCAGCAAGCAACCCGGTTAATCTCTGCAGGAGGAACTGCACTCTGCTCACAAGGCCCAAAGGTTCCCATATTTCTGCACTTACCAACACAGCATCTTAAGCTCTGTGATGGCAGATCTTTTGTGCCCTGCTTGCCACAAAATACTGCCTTCATGCAGCTCTGATGGAGCAGTGAGCTCCTGGAGTGTGTGATCAGGCCAGCTGCCCACAAGTGAAGCTGAGGTGCTTTCCCCCAGAGGCCAGTGAGCAGCACAGCTCACCCCACACACTACCAGAGGCTCAAATCTACCTGGGACTGTCCAGTCGTTTCCTTCTTTTCATGGGCCACTTCTTGCAAGCATCTCACCACCACAGACGAACAACTACTGTGAAGGCTGCAGAGGATAACACGGCCCACCCTTAGCTCATGCTTGGTATGACAGTCCTGCCTGAAGAGCAGCAGCAATGGAGCTCAGAGGGGTAAGCTTATAATGGCATCTGGAAAAAGGGCATAAAGGGACATGAGGAAGAAAAATGGGATAAATGCATGATAGCACTCCTGGCAAAGGGATGGTTTTGGGGAGGGTGTTCAGTTAAGGGTGTGCTAATTGTTAAGGTCCCTGAGGTGTAGTAGGACAGGTGACAGAGCTGACGGCAGCCAGTACACAACCAAACCTCACTGGAACTACTGTCCTCTCCTGTCCTCACTAAGAGCCTCCATCTAATTGCAGCTCCCAGCTTTGGAGCAGACATGCATTTTCTTCCCTCTCCCACCACCTTTACTGGCCTCTGGCCATTGTGAGAGACCACAAAGACCCACTCAGCTGGGTCAACTTCCTTGCAGCATGGAGTGATTGAAAACAAGGGGCATTCCTGCTGTCCAGCTGTGACTGTCCCATCCTAACCTCAGTGGACACCACAGAGAGCAGCTCTGCTCACAAGCCTTCATTGAACATTTTCCTCTTTAAAACCTGCAGTGAGTGGCAAGAACATTTGGGTGTCCATCTGCGGGGGCTCATCCCTCAGACAGATGCTCCAGCTCTTTGCCACTGCCATCCTCAGATGATAACGGGCTGTGGCAGATGGTTCCCTTCTGTTGGCAGGAGGCAGGAGTTTATCCCTGCGCTGAGCTCCCTCCCAGGGAGCCAGCACCTGCACACTCCACGAGGGATGGAGTCTCTCGCCTGGCCAGAGGAGAGCAGACCTGCCCCTCGATGGGGCTAGCTAGGATGTGCTCATCTCTCTTGGTTTTGGAACGCGTGTCCAGGAATCCCACAAAAGGTCCAGAGAGGGCTGAGCTGGCAGGAGGGAGATGGATTTTAATTACTCCCATTATTATTATAGTTCCTTTCCTTTCAGATTTTCACACTTTTGTCGTAACAAGCTGAGCTGAGAAAATAAGTGCAAATGCCAGGCTGAGATAAGATGTACCACACCTTGAAGTTCTGCCAGCACCAGCTCTGGGAACGCCAGATCGGCTGTCTGCCCCTTCAGCCTCCTCCCTTTGCAGCAAAGACAGAGGGAGTGTCTGCGCCTGCTCTGTCCCTGTGCACCCACAGAGGAGGTTGCCTTGCAGAGTACCCTGGACTCAGCCAGCAACTGGCTCCTCAATCCTGACCAGTGCTAACCAGCCCCTAGAGTGACAGCTCAGAGTGCCTAGCCCCTGCAGATGCCGTCAGGGGAGGAATGTGCTCTCAGATCACGAGTGCTTTCTTCCTTGGAGGTGGTGACATTTCGGGGTGCGTGTGGGGGGAGTGGGCAGAGAGGACAACGCAGGATATTCCTGCTCCCCCATCCCCATGGCCATCTGGATGTGTACTGATGCCTCCTCACAGCAGGCTGAGTCAGTCCAGTGGCTTCTCATTATCAGCTGGAGGGAGTCCAAATTCTGCATTGTACGGCTGCTCCTGAGTGAAATTGAGGATCGTTATCAAGTATTATCATAATGGTTTCTCTCTGTACTCTCTTGTTCTGCTCCTTGCCCTGGCCAGCTGATGGATTTGCACCAATGTACCAAAAATCCTTCCACCACCAGTTTCCCAGCTGGGACAGCTGTGTCAGGAGTGTGTAACATGACCGCTAACATGAGCCTGGGCTCTGCAGGCGACCCCACTGTTGCCCCTGTACAGATTCTTGCTTGCTGGGTGGCTGCAGACAAGCCCTTCTCCAGGTATCTCTGCTCAACTGAAGTGAGGCAAGAGATAGGACGTGATGTGGTCATGCCTTGCCTGACTCAAATCATGACACATCCTCCACAAACTACCTGAAAGGAAGTTGTGGAAGGTGTGGTTTGGACTCTTCTCTCAAGTATCAGGTGATAGAATGAGAGGAAATGGCCTGAAACTGTGCCAGGGAGGTTTAGTTTGGATATTAGGAAAACTTTATTCCTTGAAAGAGTGGTCAGGCATTGGAACAGGCTGCCCAGAGAGGTGGTGGGGTCATCATGTTCAAGAAATGTATGGACATGGCACTTTGGGATATGGTTTAGCGGTCATGATGATGTTAGGTCAATGTTTGAACTCAATGATCTTAGAGACCTTTTCCAACTGAAACAATTCTATGATTCTGTGATGTTTCAGAGAACAGACATAAAAAGGAGAAAAAAGAGCCTTTCTGCAGCCCCCATCAAGCAGATACTGCTTAAGGGGTTCACAGGGGCTGTGCCAACTCAGCTCACCCAGGTCTCTGCCAGGACACTGCCACCTTCTCCCAGTCCTGTTCAGGCTTAGGGTGTGGAAATTAGGCCTTTCTATGAAAAGCTGTGCTGTGGAGAGAGGCCACATGTCCTAATGTCAGCTCACCTCAAGTGCCTGCTAGCTTGACTGCTCTGTTAGGCAGCCTGAACACACTGTGTGAAGGGCTGCGGGAAAAGGCTCCCTTAAAGTCTTGAGCTCATTGACACATATACAGAAGATATTAATAATATCAAACATCTCAGTGTCTATTGTAGCCCACATCCAGGAGATGAAAGATCATTTCTGGGACAAGGAAGTCATGACGGTGACAGCTTTTTAACACCCTGGCGCGTAAGAATAGGAGCTGCACAATGGGACAAAGAGCAACGATTAAAGATCTGCAAACAAAAGAGACAGGACCTGGAGACCATGGTGAGTGTGGAGGACGTGAGACTCGTGTCAAATGCCCAGGCAGAAGAAGAAATGACTGCGTTGGACAAGGAGGATGGCAAAGTGGTGTGGGAGATGTCCCCCTTTGCTGACTCACAGGTATTTAGCAGCCAATGAAAAGGAGTCATTGTGCCTGGAGGGGATGAAGCAGGCTCCTCATCTTAACTTTTGAAAGAAGTTTGGGCCCTGCCTGATGTGCCAGGCAGAGAGATGGACATGCCTCAACTGGAGCTACTGCAGCGGGCAAGTGGTGCAGGGAGAGGTGATGATGAGGAGCTAGGAAGGAAGCTGATCTGCACTGGGGGCCGAATAGAGCAAACAAATTGGCCAAGAAAGGGAAGGTCTGGCGTGAGGAAGAGTGAGGTGAAGAAAGCTGCTGAAGGGTCTGGAGAACAGGTCTTATAAGGAGCAGCTGATGGAATTGGGGTTGTTCAACCTGGAGGCTAAGGAGAGACCTCATTGCTCTCTGCAACTCCCTGAAAGGAGGTTGGAGCCAGGTCGGTGTTGGTCGCTTCTCCCTAGTAACAACTGATAGGGTGAGAGGAGATGGCCTCAAGGTGCGTTTAGGCTGGATATCAGGAAAAAAAAAGTCTTTACTGAAAGAGGGGTGATGTATTGGAACAGGCTGCCCAGGGAGGTGGTGGAATCACCATCCCTAGAGGTGTTCAACAAACATGTAGACATTGTACTTTGGGACGTGGTTTGGTGGCCGTGGTGCTGTCAGGTCAATGGTTGGACTCAGTGATCTCCCTTTCCAGCTGAAACAACTCTATGATTTAATGAGGAGGAAGCTCTGCACCCCAAAGGCCAGAGCTGGAGAAGCAGGGAGCCAGAGGAGCCAGCACCCTCGGAAGTGTAATTATTGCTAATATCCTTAGTGTTTCCCTGCACACATGCACAGTCCCCTAATGTACACCGCACATATAAACAGCCTCCTAGTGACATTTGCACGCCCAATTACATCTGCATATCATTGATTTACATGCACAGTTGGAGAGCAATTAAAACACTGAAGCCTGCTTCACACTTTCTCACAGCTGCCTGCCTGAACCCCGCTCAGAGGAGGAAGAGCACCTCAGGTGGGGGGGGGGGCCAAACCCTGGCCCCGTCCCCCATGGCTGGTGCCTGTTGACTGCGTGCCCCGCAGCAGCGTGTGGGGACAGCCCTGTCTTCGGGGCGTGCTGAGCTGAGTGAACTCGCACCGGTGCCCTCCTTCATCCGCAGCCACCCTAAAACCCGGCTGCAACGTTTGCTGTTTGCTCAGCTCCTGTCACAAGTGACTGGCGCCTCTCCAAAAAGGATTAAAAGCAGGGAGTGAGAAACATAAAAGCTCGTGTAATTATGTGCAAAAAGCCCCTTAATAATTTATAGAGGGAGAGGGTAAATATCTGCCTGTGTTATTCAAGTGTAGCTCATTGTCCCGTTTGGCTAATACCCAGAGTGCACGCATCACAGGCTTTATCCGGGAGGCTCTTTTGCCTTTAATACCTTTCATAAATTATTTTATTTATAAAGAGGGAAGCAGATGTCATGGTGCTCCTATAAACAGCTCGTTAGTTAAAACTAATGAAGGTGGGGAGCAACAGTTTGCTCTTGCCTTGTCTGTCTCTCCTCTCTGCCTTCACCTCGGAGTGGGGCAGAGCAGTGGCAGTTACCTAAGCCCCCCATCCAAAGCCATTTGGAAAAGCAGTGGCTGCAGAGAAATGGTCTGTGGCCTTCTGGCTTCCTAAGACCTGCTTGTGGCCTGCAGGAAGGCTGGGGAGGAAGGTGAGGATGGAGGTGTTGAGAGTATCCTGTCTCCATCCCCAGCTCTCCTGATGTTGTTTCATCCTCTTCATAGATTCATAGAATGGCTTGAATTGGAAGGGATTTTAAAGATCATTTAGTTCCAGCCTCACCGCAACTCCTCCTACTCCTCCCTCCCCTCCCACTCCCTCCACGGTCAGAGACACTTTCCACTAGACCAGGTTGCTAAAAACCTTGTCCAGCCTGTGCCTGAGCACCTCTAAGGAGGGGGCATCCATGAGCTCCCTGGGAGACCTGTCCCAGTGTCTCACCATGCTCAGTGTAAAGAATTTGTTTCTAATCTCCAGTCTAAAGCTACCCTCCTCAAGCTTCACTCCATTCCATCTCATCCCATCGCTATAAGCTGTTCTAAAGTCTCTTTCTGACTTTCTCGTAGGCCTCCTTCAGGTACTGGAAAGCTGTTACAAAGTCTCCCCAGAGCCTTCTTTTGTCCCCTCTGGTCCTGTACCTGGTTGCATCAATGTGATCTTAGCTCCTGAGGGTACCCAAGGATGCTCTGGGTGCTCTGCTCCTAGAGGGAGGGCTAACCCTGAAGGCAGGACAGGGCAGGAGGCAGAGACGTCCATGGTAGGAGGTCTGAGCACAGATGTGTCCCTGCTTGGGGGTCCTCTCATTACAACAGACACATCTGTCCCATTTCCAGCAGACCAGGGCCAAGCTATGAAGCCCAAGGATTACTCCTGAGCAGGGGGGATTTCAGGCTGGCTGGGGGAAGCAAGCACAGCATCTCCTGATTTTCTGCTGAGCGAGGCAGGGTGTTAGGAGGCCGCTTCTAAAAACAGCAGAGGTGTGACTGAGTCAGGCAGCACATGTCTGAGCGAGGGAGGCAGCCTGGGCACCCCCGCACAGGAAAAGCAGCCTGCAAACAGGCCCCTGCAGCACCCACTGTCTGTACAGCCCCCTGCCTCCCCCCCACCATGCAGGCTATGCCCCCCGGGGACAGGATAGGACAGCAAGCACATCACCAAGGCAGAGGAGCCTGCGCTTGGGAAGCAGCTGGTTTGGAGGCTCTGCTTTCACACCCATGAGAGAGTCACTGAAGAGCTGAACCCCCCCCCACACACCCTCTCCAAATATAATACATATGCATTAAAAAACAGGCACGGAAAGCTCAGGGAGACATGGGAAGTATTTTAAGCAGCATTTGGAGCAGCTAGTGCCAAATCAGGGTGAACATGCTGCGAGGAGGATGCACATGGAAAATGTTGCTGCATCCCGATGGCCGCAGCCCAGCACAGAGATGGGAAAGCAGAGGGCAACCCGAGTCGCTTCACTCCGTAACTGCCAGCAGTGAGGTGTGTTTGAGGCCACATGATGGATGGTGGTCCCTGAAGAAGACCCAGCAGGGCCTCGCAGGCATGGGAAGAAGGAACTGAAACTATTGATAATCAATTAACTCCTTCAATTACAGAAGCCTAATGAGGTAGCGCAAAGTCAGCTCTAATGAACATCAGTTTAACTGAGGTGCTTCCTCGGGGCACAGGTTTTTTGGCTCGATCTTTACAAGGTAGGAGATACTGCAGAAGTACCAACCAATTAGTGTCACTTAACGAGCACCCACTCCCTGCTCTCTGCAGAGCTGATGGCTTCTGGAGAGCGGGTGACTGTTGCAGCACAGGGCGTCCCTGACCCCTAGGAAAGGTTCTGCACTGTTGGTCCCCAGCAGGGTGGCCCACCAGCAGCAGGCTGGCCTGGGAGGCAGCCCTGCCACTGTGACTGTTGTGGCAGCACGGAGCTGGCTTATCCCAATGGAGCGTGTGGTTCCCGGGGATGCTGCCGGATGCATTAGCTGCTGTGAGATGAAGCGAATGTCACAGGGCCCAGCTCTCCCCTAGAGGCAGCAATTTTTTTCAGTTTTTTTGGTGATGACAGCATGACAAAACAAATGTCACTGCCCGTTGGCCCCAACGCCTCCCTGGAAACCAGTTGGTCTACAGAGTGCAGAGAGAGGCAAGGGCTGGAAGAGGAGGAGGAGGAGGGATGCTGCTTCTCCTAGAAAACCACCATCCCTAACACTGTTGCACATCCATGCCCATCCTAGGGACAAGCAGTAGCATCAGGGAGCTGTGCCATGGTGGCATGCTGGGCCCAGGGCAGGCTGGAGGACAGTGTGGCTGCTCTTCAGGTTCGTGATCACCTGAAGAACCTGAAAGTGTTCAAGTCCATGGGACCTGATGGGATACACCCATGGGTACTGAGAGAACTGGTGGATGAGGTGGCTAAACCCCTCTCTATTATATTCCAAAAGTCCTGGCAGTCTGGTGAAGTCCCCACTGACTGGAAACATAACTCCCATTTTCAAAAAGGGTAGGAAGCAAGAGCTGGGGAACTACAGGCCAGTCAGTCTCACCTCTGTGCCTGGTAAGATCATGGAGCAGATCCTCCTGGAGGCTCTACTGAGACAGGAGAATAGTGAAGAGGTGACTGGGTCCAATCAGCATAGCTTCACCAAGGGCAGATCCTGCCTGACAAACCTGGTGGCCTTCTATGAACAGGTCACAACATTAATAGATGAGGGGCGAGCAACGGATGTCATTTACCTGGACCTGAGCAAAGCCTTTGACACTGTCCTGCACCACATCCTGGTCTCCAAGCTGGTGAAACATGGGTTTGATGGGTGGACCACCAGATGGATAAAGAACTGGCTTGATGGCTGCACCCAAAGAGTGGCTGTCAATGGGTCCATGTCCAAGTAGAGACCAGTGACAAGTGGAGTCCCTCAGGGATCAGTCCTGGGACCAGTCTTGTTCAACATCTTTGTGGGTGACATGGACAAAGGCATTGAGTGCACCCTCAGCAAGTTTGCTGATGACACCAAGCTGTGTGGTGCAGCAGACAGGCTGGAGGGCAGGGATGGCATCCAGAGGGACCTGGACAGGCTGGAGAGGTGGGCACAAGCCAACCTCATGAGGTTCAACAAGGCCAAGTGCAAGGTCCTGCATCTGGGTTGAGGCAATCCCAAGAACAAGTGCAGGCTGGGCAGTGAGTGGCTGGAGAGCAGCCCTGAGAAGAGGGACTTGGGGGTGCTGGTGGACGAGAAGCTCAGCATGAGTTGGCAGTGTGCGCTTACAGCCCAGAAAGCC
This sequence comes from Psilopogon haemacephalus, assembly GCA_013396835.1. Classification (NCBI taxonomy): domain Eukaryota; kingdom Metazoa; phylum Chordata; class Aves; order Piciformes; family Megalaimidae; genus Psilopogon; species Psilopogon haemacephalus. Next base: position 290,503 of record VWZI01001728.1, on the reverse strand, counting down.
AACCAGATCCTGGGCTGCATCAGAAGTGTGGCCAGCTGGTCAAGGGAGGTGATTCTCCCCCTCTACTCCACCTTGGTGAGACACCACCCAGAGTACTGTTTCCAGTTCTGGAGCCCCTATTACAAGAGGGATGTGGACATGCTGGAGCGTGTCCAGAGAAGGGCCACGAGGATGATCAGAGGGCTGGAGCACCTCTGCTATGACGACAGACTGAAAGAGTTGGGGATCTGAGGCAACCTTATTGTGGCCTTTCAGTATCTGAAGGTGGCCTACAAAAAACCTGGGGAGGGACTTTCTAGGCTATCAGGTAGTGACAGGACTAGGGGGAATGGAGGAAAGCTGGAGGTGAGGAGATTCAGACTGGACGTGAGGAGGAAGTTCTTCACCATGAGAGTGGTGAGACCCTGGAATGGGTTGCCCAGGGAGTGGTTGGGGCCACATCCCTGGAGGTGTTTAAGGCCAGGCTGGATGAGGCTCTGTCCAGTGTGATCTAAGGTAGGGTGTCCCTGGGCATGGCAGGGGGATTGGAGCTAGATGATCCTTGTGGTCCCTTCCAACCCTGACTGATTCTATGATTCTCACTCGGTGGGACATTGCCAATCCAGAGATCTCCTGCAAAACCAGGATCCCAGTGGTGCCATCCCCTTGGAGGGCACTGTGCTGCACCAACCACGCTTGAGAAGGATTTGCATACTAAGGAGCCTCTGGCAGTGTGAAGACAGCCTGATGTCTCTTTTGGGTCTCAAAGTATGGCTGCATTTCAAATCCATTGATCAGGTGAGACTACAGCAAACTCCTGCTGAGTGGAGTTGGGGAAGCAGAGGGAGCCTTTGACTCCTGGCAGCATGACCCACTCCACAGGGGCTAGATGGGGCAATGGTCCCTAGTGTCTCATCAGCACCTAGCAGAATTTGGCTTCCAGGGGAAACTCCCTGCTCTCGTGGGGACTGAGCCCCAAACTCCTGCTGGGACTTTTCTAGCATCTAACTCTCCATGTGCAGAGGACTCTGCCTTTACCCAGGGCTGTCCAGAACCAGACCACAGGTGCCATGTAGAAAGCAGAGAGAGGGAGGGAGAACCTCCCCCCTACCCCCATCTGGCTATGGTTATTAAGATAAAGCCCCCTGACATCTGCAGTCCTCAGTCATGTCTCCACTTGAAAGAACACTTTAAACCCAGTGACCTTTCCTACAGAACAGCAGGGACTCATAGACCTCCTGCACAGGCTGAGCTGCTGGGGGGCATGGGCAGCTCATCCCCCTTCTCACAGCCGGAGCAGCCAGAGGCAGCAGGCTTGCTCCCTGAGCCCAGGTGCATGGTGTAGGAGCTGCTCATGCTTCCAGCTGCTGTGGCAGATGGAGGTAGATGGATGTGTGCTGCCAGCACTGCCTGCTGGGACCATGCAAGGGCTTGGCCATGGCCTTCTTGCCCTGCTGATGGCCTGGGAGCAAGGGCGGATGACTGGAAAAGCCCAGTGCCAGGGGAGGCACAGGCCAGGTAATGTGGACATGCATGTGGCTATAAAAGCTCTTGGGTCTGAGAGCCATTCTCAGGGGTCCCATATATGGGGGACCCCCAGGGCAGCTGTCTCAGCATGGAGAGGAGGTGAGGAGGAGCCCAGAAGCCATTCCTGCCCTCCTTGCCGTTCTTGTGCGGAGCTGGCCCAAAACTTGTACGGGAAGAAGGACCCAGGAGTCTCACAGGCTCACTGGTGCTGGCTGGGATAAGCCAGAAGGGAAGTGCGAGGCAGTGGATTAGAGGAGGAAGGAGGAACACAGGGAAGAGAACAGCCCCAAAATGTGAATCTGGAAATCTCCAGTTCCCATGGCAACTTATCTGAGACCAGTGTAACCAGCAACGGTCCCCAGCTCTTACCAGTCTGACAGCAGATGTCAGCTTTGGGGTATTGGACTCTGTGCTCAACTGGATCTGCAAAGATCTCCGGGGTTGCTCACTGGCCCCTGGGTGGGTGAGGGTGTGCTCCTCCCCTCCAACCCTTCCACTGCTCACTTTCCCTGCAGCTTGGAGGGGACACAGGGTGCTGGTACTGCCTGGTCTCCCCAGCACCATTAAAAAAAAAAAGGTGCTGAGGGTGGGTCTGGGGGAGCATGAAGATCCTGGGAAGGCAGGGTGCAGGCTTTTGTACGGAAGAGGCTTCAGGAGCTGGTTTCAATTACAGATGCACAGCTCCATGTGCTGGAGATTTTTCTGGTCTCCTTTCTTGTTTTGTTGACTTAACTCAAAGTCTGTTAGTGGATTAACTACAATTCTTATGATGCTGTTCCAGCATCTTGGTAGGGGGCTTAGGGAGGTGAAAGAGGTAGCTTCCATGTTACCCTGGAGCTAGCCTGCAGCTGGGAGGGAATGGCAAGAGGTGCAGAGTCCTGGCAACAGCTGCTCTCTTCTCCAAAACTGGCAGTGTTGTAGAGAAGCAGTGCTGTCTGGAGGGCAGCAACGTCAGAGGCTGGCAAGCCATGTGGTCCCTCCTGCCTTCTTCCCTCTCACATTATGCTTTGCAGCTTCTGGGCTCCATTTCACAGGGAAGGCTTGGGGACCCAGGGGACAGAATCGAGGGGCGCGAGAACTCTCTTCCCACCTTCTATTGCTGTGTTCTCCTCCCCACAGGCAACTCCCACTGAGGATGCCGCTCTGATAAGCTCTGCTTCTTTGTCCCAGAAGATCCTATGGCCACGCCCTGGTGTCCCCACAGCCCTTCCAGCCCACAAGTAAGAAATCTCAGTGGTCCTTATCTTCCTGGGCTGTGTTGGCTACGTGTGGCAGTCTTCCCTCTTCCCACCCCTTTCCCCATCATCTGGCAAAGCCCCAGCAGTTTCCCCCAGAGAGTGCCTGGTGAGACACAGCAGGAAACAACTGCAGATCATTAAAGGACTGAATGGGGTATGGGAGAGGAGCAGGGAGCTGGCAACATCCAGAAATAGCTCGCCTTGCTGAGCTGCTTAACTCCTTGCTTGTTCTTGCCAAAGTGCAGACCCCAAAGGGATGGTGCCTCTGCATGAGTAGGGGTGGAAAGTTCAGAAGCATATTTTTAAACCATTCAAGCTGTACTCAGGCTGAGTGATAGGTTATTGTCTCTGTGTGTCACTTGAAGTGTCTTCTGAATGNAAAAAAAGCCTCTCTAAACTCCCACCCCTCTGCTCCTACCCAAATAACGTCAAGTTAGACCTGACAGGCAGAAGGAAAGCACCATCAGGTAGAGATGGTTTAAAGCAGTGGGAGGTGCTCTTCTCCTCTGGAGGAGCAAGCCCTGGGCTGGAGGACAGCAGAGCTGGTGGCAAACATGTCTGCCCAAGGAGCTGCATCAAGGAAGAGCCTGCTGGAAAAACACTGGGGTCCCTAAGGACCCCCAAGAAAGGACAGTGTATCCCAAAAGCACAAGGGACATCAACACATTGCTCATTACTGTTACCACACCCTGGGTCAGAGCAGGATGGGTTTCAGAAAGAAACTCTTTACAGTGAGGGTGGTGACACACTGGAACAGGTTGCCCAGGGAGGTTGTGGATGTCCCCTCCCTGAATCTGTTCAAAGTGAGGTCAGATGAAGCCTTGAGCAACCTGAGCTAGTGAGATTTGTCCCTGCCTATGCAAAGGGGTGGAAACTAGATGATCTTCAATGTCCCTTCCAACCCAAAATATTCTATGAATCTATGAACCTCAGGGGTGGTCTCTGGAGCCTCTCTAGGTGGCTGGCACTTGGTGACAGTGACAATTCCACCAATCCCCAGGGCTGGCAGCCAGCTTCAAGCTGTGCCAGGAGACAGAGATACCAAAGAGCCTGACAAACGGCTTGGAGCCATGGTGAGATACAGCAGGACAGAGGGAAAACAAACCAGAAGCTGACTGGGAAATCATTCCTCTCCTGAGTGGTGCTGATGTAATTAAGCAGCACGGGTTTTATGAATGATACTATCTCTGCCTCGAAACACATCATTACCTCTCTCTGTTAGAGCAGTATTTTTAAATATTTCCCCTTTAAATGCTTGAGGAGAAGGCTCCATGCCTGAGATGCTGGGACACGTTGCTAATCACCTCTTATTTCACCCGGTGGCAGGGGAGCTTTTTGTGCCCACCTCTGCTCCAAGTCACTGATGTGCCCTTTTTACCCTCCTCTCCTGTCTGCTGCCCTTCCTTCTTCTACCACCACCTGAGGAGACAACTGAGCCAAGCCTGCCTCCTCCAGTGCCTGCCCAGAATGCCGGCACTGAGGGTCACCCCAAAACCTTCCACCTGAGCAATGTGAGCCTTAGTGGCTTCCTTGTTTTACAAAACTCAGGACTCATGGAGAGGAGATGCTTCGCTGACTGCTGACCTGAGTTCCTTTTCCCCATTTGGCACCCTCTCTAGCCCAGCAGGATGCTCTCATTTTGGTACAATTTGGGTGTTTCTGTTCCCAGATGACTCACTGAGCCCATGCCACGTCTGCCATGAGTGCTCACCGCAGCAGATTAGAGAGACCTGAGCAAGAATGAAGGGCTTTTGTGCTAGAAATTGAAAGTTGATGGAGTGTGTCATAGGAAAATGACAACAACCTACTGTACCTCGAAAGACAATTATTTTTCCCTCATTGGAAGTGATTGAATTTCTCCATCAGTGACACTACTGATGTTGTCAACACCAACAGCTCTCTTAAGGACAGGCTCTTTCTCAGCTGCGCTCTTGAGATTTCCTTAGGCCTGCCCTTTCCTCCCCTCCCTGCTTTGCTTCTTGCTCTTTGCAGGAGGTGTTCAGCTCGTGGCCAGCCAAGAAACCAACTTAGCAGACACACACTCTCCCTCCTCATCCCCATGGCTCCCACAGATCTGTCTTTCTATCAGATCTACTCCTCCTGATTGTTGCTGAACAAGCCAGGGCTGGAAATGACACAGGTGAATCATGTCGCTTCCCTGTGATCTGTGCTACAGCACTCAGCTCTCTGAGGTGACCAGCAGAAAGGATGAGCTGGGAGACATGATGTCCCTACTAGAGACTAGCAAAAGGGTCAGGCTGCACCTCTGACTGCTGTAGTGGCACAGAGCCACCAGCACCCCAGAGAGCCTGCTCTCCCTGCAGACCTGGGGCACCACGCTCAGGCAACTCCAGGCTCCCTCACTGTCACCTTTACTGCCACAAATACTTGTGCTGGCCACTGGCCTGGGGATGCCCTGCAGCTGCATGGTTCTGACACATGACAGGAGTGGCATGGGCAATGGTGATACTCAATACCCTGTTCTCTTGTGATTTTGGCTCAAAATTTGAGTGGCACAAGCCCTGAGGGCTGTGAGTGGGGTCATATAGAATCATTGGATTTTATTTTTTTTTTTCATTTTTCATTTTTTTCATTTGGAGAAGGCCTCTAAGCTCATTGAGTCCAACCACTGACCTAACACCACAGTGGCTGTTAAACCACGTCCCCAAGTGCCATGTCTCCACAGATTTTTAACACCTCCAGGGATGGTGACTCTGTCGCCTCCCTGGGCAGCCTGACCACTCTTTAAGTAAAGATTTTTTTCTCGATATCCAACCTAAACCTCCCCTGGTGGAACTTGAGGCTGTCTCCTTGTCTTGCATGTGGCTAGGGCAGAGCTGTGCCTGCCAGGGGCACCAGCTTCCTCCAGTTCTCACGGTTCTTCCTCTGTCAAATCCAGCCAGAGTTAATGCCTGCTGGCAGAAGGCCAGTCTGGTTTATTAAGGCACACAAACTAATGAGTGATCCACAGAGTAGCACTGGGAGCCCAGTGCCTCCAATAGCACCAACCTGAGCCTCACAAGGCTTCTCACAAGCCTTGTCTTCCCCAGCAAAAGTACAAACCCTGAGGACCCTGGGGAGGGCAGAAGGTTGCCACCACACTGCACACATTTTGGGGGAACGGTGATCAAAGCCAGGCCTGTGCTGGCACCGTGCCGGGTGAAAAATCCTGTCTGGAAGGACAGGGAGAGGGAGATGCCAGGCTGGCCAGGCTGGCACAGGCAGGCAGGCTGAGTGGGTGCCACACAGGATGGGCCAGAGGAACGCGCATGCTCCGGCGACTGTCAGGGCGGCATACGTTGTGTGGGCTGAGAGCACATATGTTAGATACACACACGGCTCCCTCTGAGTGTGGGGAGATGTACACAGACATACATGAGAGAGACTGTTATAGAGACAGGTTTACGGAGAGCAGCAACAGCACGGACTGCTGCAGGAGACACCAGAAAATGGCTATCTTTATCTCAGCTTCTGCCTCGGAGAGGCTGGCAATGCCACGTGCCAGAGTCCCAGATGGGGAGAGTGCTGGGGAGGCAGAATGGATGCTGGCAGGGAGCTGGGGAAGCAGGGCGGGTGCTGGGAGGATGCTAAGGAGGCAGTATGGAGACTGGAAGGGTGCTGGGGAGGCAGGATGAATACTGGGAGGATCCTGGGGAGGCAGGATGGGTGCTGACAGAGTACTGGGGAGGCAGAACGAATGCTGGCAGGGTGCTGGGGTGGTGGGATGAGTGCTGAGAGGATGCTAGGGAGGCAGGATGGATGTTGGGAGGATGCTGGGGAGGCAGGATGAGGGTTGACAGGGTACTGGGGAGGCAGGACAGCCCATCTCCACCACGTGCACTCTGCCCTGGGAAAGAGCAGTATCCTCCCAGGTGTGCAAGCCCAGAGCAAGGCAGAGGGTGCACAGGTGCCTGAATACCACAGCCTGAGAAGATCCAGAGGTGATCCATCTGCCTGAGCTCAGCCCAGACCTCTGAGCATGCCAGATGAACTGCCAGATCACTAATGGAGAGAAAAAACCTCTCAGAGGCAGGATGAATCTCTTTCTGAGGTGGCTGTCTGAGAAAGGTCAGATACATTGTGCCTGGACGTGCCTTTTTTCTCCCTGCTGACCATAAATGTCAGAAGCCATTGGGCTCAGAGGCAGGCACCTTCAGAGGGGCCACGTGCAGGCAGGTGAAGCAAATCCAAGCACATAGGTGCTACCTACATCTACTGGCAGTACAGGGGTGCCCCAGGTCAGGGTTTGAAAGCCTGGGGTTTATTCTGGCCACACAGGTCAACTGTTAAAAAGTTCTGATCACATCACCTGGACAAATGAAAATTTTTCATTCTCTCCATTCTGCCCTGGTGAGACCACATCTGTGGTCCAGTTCTGGACTCCCCAGCTCAAGGACAGGGATATATACTAGAGAGAGTCCAGTGGAGGCTACAAGGATGATGAAGGGTTTGGAACATTTATCTGATGACAGGGGCTTCTTAGTCTGGAGAAGAGAAGGCTGAGAGGAGATGTTATTCATATTTACCAATATCTGAAGAGTGGGTGTTAAGAAGAAGGGACTAGACTCTTTCCAGTGGTGCCCTGAGATAGAATCAGGGGCAATGGAAACAAACTGGAACACAGGAAGCTCCACCTCAACATGAAGGAAAAAATTCTTTACTGTGAGTGTGCTAGAGCCCTGGAATAGGCTGCCCAAAGAGGTTGTGGAGCCTCCTTCTCAGGAGACTTTCAAGACCTACCTGGACATGTTCCTGTGTGGCCTGCCCTTGGTGATCTGACTCTGGTGGGAGAGTTGGACTCAATAATCTCAGGAGGTCCCTTCCAATGCCTACCACCCTATGATCTATGACTGTATGGGACGGCCCCAAACAGCACCTTTGGAAGTGTTTAAGACCAAGCTGGATGAGGCTTTGAGCAACCTGGTATAGTGGAATGTGTCCCTGCCCATGGCAGGGGGTTTGGAACTGGATGATCTTTAAGGACCCTTCCAACTCAAGCCATTCTGTGACCCTATGATCACCTGGCTGCGAAGCACTTTGGCATTGGCTCAATGTCACATTTAAATGCTGGATGCACGGAAATGGAAGATGCTTCAGACAGGTTCTGTAAACCATTGCATCAAACCCTGGGAGAGTGATTAAGGTGAGCAGCAGAGCATGGGAGAATGGGTGATTTTTTTTGCAGCAGTACTGTGGAACCACAGGAGCAAGGTCCAGCTTAAGGATGTAACTCATTCTCCTTGCAAGCCTCATGTTGTTTCTCCCTAGTGCTTCTTTAAAAAAAAACAAACAAACAAGCAAACAAAAACCCCCAAAACCATAAAAATTCAAAATAATTTAAAAAAATGTCTGCCAAAGAATTCTCTATTCCGGGAAATAATTACTCTATAGAGCCTCCAATTAATTGGCTGAGGCATTGAGAAGAAGGTTTGGGAAGGTCTTCTCTTTATTGGGGAAGTCTTTGATTCGCCCCCCCTTTTTTTTTCTTTTTTTAATACTGTATTTTAAATTGTCTGACCTATTAAGTCAAATTTTATTTTATTCATCTGAACTAGTGCCTTTGAGGACTTGGGGGAAGGACTGAATGGTTAATTTTGGCATTATTTGCTATGGACTCCTCTGAACCTCTCAAAAGTGCGTGGGCTCCCCAGGAAGATTCTCAAGCCTGCAGCACTTGTCTTCAAGGACATGGAAGCATCTGCAGGGGCCTGTAATTTTTGAGTTTGGAACAGATCCAGACAGGTTGAAAGATGTTCAGAAATCTTTAGGAGCATCAGATGCATGTTGCAAAGCCCAGAGCTGAACTGTTTGGATTAAATAATGGCACAAAGCTCGCAGGGGCAACAGAAACACTTTGGAAATTTCAGGCCTGAAGCAGCCAGTTGAAGAACCTCCATAAGGCAACAGCCATCATGCTGAAAACCTTTGGTGCTGTTGTGATAAAGCAGCCAAGACTGCTTTAATTACAAAAAACATCACTGATGGAAGTCCTGCTGCCCAGAGCGTCTCCCACATGGCAATCCTGCCTCCTCCTGAGGAAAGCCACAGGAACCACAGAGAGACAGCTAATGCTGCCTTGTGGATCTTCTAATCACACAGGATTTATAGACCCCATCTTCTGTGTCGGCAGCCTGCATCCAGCTCCGGGTGAACCACCAGGATGTTCCTCCTTTGTGTGCATACCCAAAGGTCATCTACTCCAACCCCCCTGCAGTAAGCAGGGACATCCTCAGCTAGATCAGGTTGCTCAGAGCCCCATCAAGCCTGACCTTGAATATCTCCAGGTATGGGGCCTCTACCATCTTCCTGGACAACCCATTCCAGTGTTCCACCACCCTCACAGTGAAGAATTTCTTCCTTATGTCCAATCTAAATCTACTCTGCTCTAGCTTAAAACCTTTGCCCCTTGTCCTAGCGCTGCAGGAGTGGAACTAAGGAGCAGGTTCCCATTGCAGACCAAACCCTAGGCCACGGTCCTGGTCCAGCAGCTTCCAGGACGGGGATGCTGCGTGCACCAAAAGCCACGGCATGCTGGCCGTGTCTGGTGCAGTGGGACACAGACAGAGGCTCGGCCTCCCCAGCCCCACAGCCACGCTCAGTCCCCTGCGCAGAGGAGAAGAAAAGCGTCGCCGAGCAGCTGGCTTAACTCGCGGACCAAGCGGGCGGCGGGAGCGGCGCCGGGTGCGTAAGGCAAAGGTTGGGCTCCGCGGGCGCGCTGCTGTCACCGCCTCAGCTGGGTTGCCAAGGCAGCGCCGGGCGCCGGCGTTGGCACAGGGAGTGAGTGCGGTGCCGCTGCGCGCTGGGCGCTGCGCGGTGGTGCCGGTGTCGAACACGAGGGCAGTGACCCCCCGGCGGGCTCCGCCAGCGCGGCCGCCGTCCCCTGACGCTCCCGGAGACCTGTGCCGCCCTCGCACTACGCTGCTGCTCCTCCCAGCCTTTTTTAATGCCCTGCTCTTCGCTACAGCCTGGACCTGGGCTTCACGCAGTCAGTGCCCTCAGGGAGCTCTCTGGAGTGTCCCAGCCTTGCATAGATCAGAGGTGCCCCTATGGGAAGCTCATTCAAACACTGTGAAGAGGCTGTGGGGGGTGCATCTCATCCCCGAAGGGCTCGCACTCATGGGACAGGATAGAGGAACATCTGAGCTGGGGTCAGTCTCGACCTGCTCTGTACACCAAAGAAGGGTAGTCTCCCAGGGCACCTTTCACTGATGTTAACATTCATTTAAGAAAAATTAGGAAAAAAATAAACCACAACATGGGCTAATTAGCTAATGACATTATTTTGGCCTGATGTGCCATATAATTAAACAACTAACAAATGGCAAGAGTCCTGAGCTGCTGAGGCTCCTGAGTCAATACCATGCTATTACCACGCTGTAATTGAGTTTACTGAGAACCTCAGCACAGACATCCCAGAGCCCATGCGAGGAATGGTATTGAAATAGCCACCAGAGACCCACCTGCTGGATAAAGGAGAAAGACAAATCTTTTAATCTACAACACAGCCCAAAGTCACACACAGGGAAGAGAACTTTGTGCTTTCACACTGCAGTAAATGCATTTGCCAGAGAGAANGAAAGCGGGGAGGGAGGGAGCTACATGTGTAAGAGCTTCTCTGAGGCTTTCTGGGCTCCAGGGAGGGTGAGAATGGGCTGAAGTGTGGCTTCTCCTCACTTCTGCAGAAACACTTCCAAAAGTCCGTTTCTCATCATCCAAAATGCTTACATTTCTCTGTCAAAAAGGTGCATTTTAGATGTGGGAACAGAAACATGAGGTGCCTCAGGGATACTGAGTGGCCTTAGGAGTGGCTCAAGGTTCTGTCCTGCAGCTCCAGCCCTTGCAGACCAAGTGCCCCAACTCAATACTGTGCCAGTCTGTATTTGTGCTTAGGATTGTCCTGACTCAGGCACAGGACCTTGCACTTTGCCATGTTGAACCTCATGATGTTGACATGGGCCTGCTTTTCCAGTCTGCCAAGGTGCCTCTGGATGGCACAGTCAAGAAGCATCTATAGGTGTCTCGTTGATGGTGGTGGGGACCGTCTGAGGTGGTTTTATTACATGGACACGTTGTAAGTCAGATCTAATGAACACATGACCTTTCCACACACACCGAGTCCAGGCTCCTCTCCTGCACTGCCCAGGCTCCCGCATTCTCCCCTCCCCACAGCCCTGCTCCCAAGGAAGTGTCCCTGCATGCACCTGTGCACTGGCTCATCTTCCTCCCTATCCTCTTCTCCTTTCCATGGCAATGCCAGGGAAGAGCTTCTTATGCTCCCAACTGCTCTCAGGCTGAGCCTGAAAGCTTCACCATGGCACAGCAGCGTCTGTCAGCCCGAGGCAGAGGCACAAGCCTCTTGCACTGTGTTGCTGTCAGGTCCCTGAACGGCAGCAGCAGGCAAAGCCTGAGTCCTGCTGGCAGGTGGTGGGCTCCCTGGCCCCGTGGTGGGAGCATCCTGGTGACAGTGCAACAGGAGGACAGGACACTGCCAAAGATGGACATCGTACTGCACAGTCAGGAGTCGAGGCAGAATGCTGCAGACCTGTGTTCTTCACTGGCTGGAGCTCAGTAGGTGCAGCTATATCCAGGACCTGCATTCCACACAGGAGACAATCAAATGGGGCCCAGGTAGAAATGCAACAGAAGCCTGGCCAGGAATCCATGTTCCAGTGGTTGCAGGCACAGTCAGTGCAGCCTCAGAGCTCCTGGAGAGTATGAGAAGGACAGACAGGCTGCAGTTGATGGGCTGAGCAGCAATGCTCTGAACAAGGCTCCCCTGACCTCTGCTTCCTGGCCCTTCTTCCACCTGCATCATGCCATGGACCTGTGATCCCCTCCCATGGCTCAACCTGATCTTGCAATTATCCTTAGGAAAAGGAGACTAGAGACTGAGTGATGAGAGGGCCTGGAGGGACCATTCTCAGCCTACACCCCCAGCTTCTGTGTCGTACAAACCACGCCATCTCCCAGGAGCTCTGTCATCAAACCCACAAGGGTTCCTCACTTAACTTCTTGTCGGTACTTAAGAGATGCACAGCTCTGACATCAGGAGCCCAGCTCTGAAGAAGTCTAAGCTTTGGTGCTGGTGTGCAAGGAGCACCCCCAGGACAGCTGGAGAGGGGTGATGACAGGAGACAGTGACTGACATGGCTACATCAACAGAGGGGCAGAACCTATGCGGGCAAGAGGGAAGAGAGCAGATGCCCAGCAGTGCTGTGGCTGCAGGCGGACGTGTGAGCAGTGCCAGGAGCAGAGGCTGGGGGAGCTGCCACTGGCTCTGGGGAAGAGGGGGATGTGGAAAGGCTCAGCAACAGCAGAGCTGACAGTGAAAGGCAGCTCCTGTCGTTAGCATGAGCCAGGCTCTGCCAACACAAACACCGAGATTGCTGAAAACAAGATGTGCGGTCGTGAGTCTTCACCGTCAGTCAGCAGCATGTGCCGGCAGCCTCCTTTGACAGAGGAGGGCTCACGGAGTACTCACTGAGAGTACTCCATGGTGATGTGGACAGCCCCACTAAGGGTCCGGCCTGAGGGGCAGGATGGCTCTGCCTACAGTGGGAATGTGCTTCATCCTCCTGGCTGGTCAGGGAAATCCTCCCACCGCCCCTGTCACAGCTGACCTGCTGTCCTCCCATTCCAGTGCTTGGGAGAGACAGGGGAGAAACGTCTAACTCCTGCTGTTCTGTGCGTCTTGGAGAGGTGCTTGTGTGGAGAGTAATTCCTGCACTTGAAAATTACTCACAGAGCACTTGAGAGCCACACTGGGAGCAGGCAGGGTGTGCTGGCATCGACCTGAGACCTCTGCTGTGGGGGCCACTGCCTGTAGCATGGCTCAGGTGGGCTGCAGGGCGCAGGACAGCCTTGTCCCGGTACCAGCAAAGCGGCTCAGCAGAAGTCACAGCGGCTGTGGTTGCTTCCCTACATGTTGCAGCAAACCAGGGCCCACAGAGACCTTGCACATGGTGGTGTGACCCCCATGGGCTGAGCTCACAGATGAGGAGTCAGCCAGACTCTGACCTGCTGTGATGTCTGTCCTTGAATAAAAAAAAAATGAAAAGAGTGTGTGGTTCACACACCCAGTGCTGGTTGGAGGCCACCATAGGAAGTGCTCCTCTCACAGGGCAGTATCTAGGGATGGCAGCAGACTTCTCACTCCACCACTGCAGCAATGCAGACCCCCGAGGCACCACCCTTGACTCCCAAACCATGGCCCAGCTATGACTGAGCTCTGGCTTCTTCCCTCCAAGCCAAGCATGTTCATGAATGCAAAGTTTAAGCCGACCCCTGTGTCTTCCCTTTTGTCTCTCCTTTCTATGCTGACATTTTGAAGGAAATTTGCTCTCCTCCTTGAAGTATGGAAAGCTGTGTCCAAAGAGCACTGGGGCCCACAAAGCCGAGAAGATAAACATATTTGGACGTGTGATTTCACAGTCGCTATGCTGATAGCTTTCAGAGGCCAGGCCCTGTCCATCAATTATCCACAATGTGCACCCAGACGTGATACGGGAGAACAAAACCCGACTCGTTAGAGGGGAAGAGAGGTGAGTGAGCACCAAGACTAGTTAAACAGAGCAGCTCACATTGCAAGGAGCAGAGGGAGATTTTTCTCTCGTGATGTCTCCTTCACACCCCTATACAGGACCACAGCCTGTGGGAGATGCACCCCAACGAGTGGAAGCCCATTGCCCCCTAAGCACGGCCACCCAGAGCAGGCGTGCAGGCTGACAGGGTGCTCAGCAGGACCCAGAAGCTGCCAATAGAGCTGACTTTTGGGCAAAGAGCCACATCATGGAGCAGAATGTGCAAAAGAGACTTTGAAGTGGAGACATTTCGAATGGGATTTTTAAAGATATTCAGGCTCCTCTCTCTTCCCTCTGGCCTGCAGGTACTTGGGAACGCTTTGCACATAAAGAATTATTTGTCTAATATATCACGTTAGAATGTGAGATGACATATTCAGGACAGGCTTTTGTATACAGCAGAGTTTTAAAAGCAGAATTTTATCAATCCCAGGAGGGACTGGGGCACGTAAGGCGTGCAGTGGAAGTAGCAATGATTTCTGTTTAGCCCAGGCAAGGATTTTCTGTCTGAATTCTCTGCCCTTAGGAAAGACAATTGTCATTGGCACCTCTCAGCCCAGTGTATGCCTGGCCAGAGGCTGCTGAAAGCTGTAACGCATGACTCGGGGCTCCTGGGGGACTGCAGCAGACTCAGGAGAATGGGGAGTTATTTCCTGCAGACAGGGAGTGATGAAAGTTAGCTCTGGTCCTCCAATCCACTTGGCTCTCCTTTGGCTTCCACTAGACTTAAGCACTAACATGACACTGGGATTAAACAGTAATCATCATCATAGTCTCAATCTCCTATCTTTTCCCTGGGGATGTGACAGGTGATGCAAGGTACAACATCTGTGTGGCAGAGTCCCATGGGATGTGGGCAGGGCCACCTGCTATGATGCTCTCCAGCACAGTGGGCAGGCTCCAGCGTCATCTCCTCTCTTCCTTTCCAGTTGGGGCATCTTCCCGCCCAGGCTTTGGCAACCCGAACCTGGGACCAACATGGGTCTTCAGTGATTCCCCTCTTCATCAGGCTCCTCCTCCTGCCTCACTGCCTCACCTCTCCCACTTCCTCCTCTTCCCCAGGGTTTCTTCAGGGTGTTATCTCCTTTTTCATGTGCTAATCCTCCTGAGTACAAACTGCTGCAGTCTTCAGAAGGGCAGGGAAATATTTCTGTTCTGAATACTCCACAGATCCTCCTCTGCATGGAAATGGACACTATAATTATTGGTATTTCTCTCTCTTTAACATCTCAGCTAAGGAGACACTCTATCTTCTATTAACCATGAGCCTTTGCTAGAGCAGAAATGAGAGAGATGAGGTGTAAACCAGCAAGACTCCCACTGTGAATCTCTTTCATGCAGCCCAATAGGGATTCTCTGTTGCTTTCAAGGTAGATTTTCACCCTGGGAGGTGTTTGACACGCACAGAGGCCCCATGGGAGGGTGGCAGTATGGACAGAGGTAATGTTTGTGTCCTGAATGCTGTGACAGGGATGCTCAGCTCCAGGAGCTGGTAGTCTCTGTGGCCCTATCATGCTCCCAGCTCCTCAGCAGGAGACTTGGACACTGAGACCTTGCTTGTAGACCTCTGGTGCTGGGGTTTCTGAGCATTCAGCCATTTGGATAGTTGGTTCCCAGCCAGTGGATCCTGCTGGAGGTGATGCTGAGGTGACACTGCACTGCCCTCCAGATAAATGGGAAGACAGCCCCTGTATATATAGGCACATACCAATGTATGTCTTTATAGGCAGAACTGAGTCATCCCACGCTAGAGCTGAACCGAGCCCACAGGAGACTTCCCTCACACCAGCAGGCTCACAGAGTGGAGACAGACTCTGCCCTGCCCTAAAAACCACAGCATTGACCAGATCCAAACTAATTCACCAGCAAATGGATTCAATGGATGAGGAGGAGTTTAAATGAAGTAATCACACACAGCCAGACTCTAAAGCCCCAAGATCAGGCAGGGCTGGATGGTTCTGCCCATTCTGCCCGTTCTGCCCCTGCCTGGAATATCCCAGCCAGTGAGGGGGATGGATTTACTTGGCAAACATGGGACACCCCTCCCCGGCCGGGGGCAGGGCTGAGTTTGCAGCGATGGAAGTGCCTGCAGCAGGGCATGCGCAGAGCTTCACAAGGTGGCTGGCTTAAAGTATTGAGCTTCTCAGGTAGAGGATCATATTACTCTGGAAATGGAGGATCAAATTATTCCATTATTCCCCAGGGAGGGGATTAAATTACTCTGGAAATAGAGGATTAAATTACTTGCCAAGGGAGAGGATTGAATTACTTTGTGAGTTGTGGGATTAAAACACTTTGCAGGTGGCAAGCTCAAAATAGACCCTCACACAGAAGGCAGGATTAAATTATTCTATGGCTAACCAGGAAAAAAAAAACCCAAACTCAACCCAAACCCCTGTACTCTGGAGGAAGCCATATTAAATTATTTCTGGAGATTAAATTGCTCCACAGGCTTGTTGGATCCCAGTGCTTTGGAGCAGACCATCTGCTTGGTAAGGTGTGCACATGCCCAAACGCAAGCAGCCATATGATGGTGTCCCACTGCTGGTCCCCAAGTGTCTCTCGTCAGCACAGTACCAGGCTCCTGACAGTTTTGACTATATTTATTCACATGTCAAGGCTGTGATGCAGAGCTGGGCTCTGCTCCCCTGCACCATCAGGGAAACTCAGGGAGGAAGGTTGGAGCCCAGGTCTCCTGGAGACCCCCAGGTGGATCCAGGGAGCGGATCCAAATCTTAATTCAGTGTCTCTCAGGAGGTTTAACCATATTTTTCATTTCAGCATTGATGCTGACACCACTGACGAGTCTCTGCTCTTGAGCAGTGGCATCACTACATACGGGGGGCAGCAGGTTAAAGCCCTCCCTGCTACCAACCAGTCTCAGCTCTCCCCAGAATTCCTCACTTTCTCACTGCTGTCCTCAAAGGACCACCCAGCCCATTGTCTCCATCACCTCAGATTCAGTACCTCAGCCCTGTGCCCAGCCCTCTCTGGTGGCATCTCCCATGGGAGCTAGTTGGCAGCGTCTGCGCCGTGCTGATTGCCACCAGCGGCCAGCCCTGACTCCTTCCCCGGTGCCTGTCACCGCCTGTTCCCGGTGACGGTGACAAATTGGTATCTGAAACTTGTATTGGTATTTTTTTTTAATGCCAATTTCTTTCCCAGGCTCCACCGCTGAGATTTCAAGAGAGAGAAAGAGAATGAGCATTTTAGGATAATCTTAAAAGCAGAAAAATTATTACATGTCAAACACTGAACGGGGAGTTTAAAAGGCTCCCAGGTGGGCTGCAGAATTAAATGTTTGGAGGCTTTTTTTCCTCCCTGGTGAGGTAAGAGATGGCAATGTCACCATAGCAACCGCAGGGGAAATCCTGGGATGCTGCTCAGCGCATGGCAAGAACTGGGGCCTGTCCCAGCCCTTCTGCACACACACCCTGTGAGCTGCACACACGAGCGTGCAGGGGGGCTGAGGCCACCCTGGATGTTGCACATTCTGAGGTGGCTTGGGAGCCAGCAGGTTTGCAGGTGTGAGAAGCACCAGAGTGAAAACCCCCCTAACATTCACTGTGCTCTGGGTGAAAGACCCTCCTGACCACCTCAACCCCTCCTGATTTCTTCTTCCTGCTTTGCACAGGGCTGGGAGCTCCCCACGTCCATCCATCCATCCATCCATCCATCCATCCATCCATGAATCCATCTATACATGAATCTATCCATCCATCCAGTGCTCCCAGGCAGGAAGACAAGATGGAGAGGCAGACAGGATCTAACTGCTGATTATAAAGAGAGGCTCCAAGGGTCCCCCAGCCACTGGTCAGGAGTGCCACAAGAGCTCATCATCCCTTGTGTGGGGTGGGCTGCGTGGTTCCTGCGCCATACAGGGAAGGTTGTTGGCTGCGTGGAGGTTTATCTGCCTCCTGCCTGTCACTATTTACATGTTGACTTTCTGACAGCTGCTGGGAACAGGGGAAATCAGCACGAGCAACCAGGGGTTAATTGAATATTAGTTAACTCCTGGTGCTCTCATTTGGCTCGACAGGGTTGGAGTAATTAGCACAACCTGAGCTCGCTCATTAGAGGGATTTGCAGTGAGAGTCACAGGTAGCAGGGGGGTTAAGAAGGCTTTATCCCTTCTCCATTAGCACCAGCATCTCTGTGAAAGGATTTGTGGGAGGGAAACCAGTTTCTGTCCAGATGGAGCAGGATATGCCTTTGGTCTGTGGGAACAGGGCAGGTTGTGGGGCTGCTACCATAGGAAGGATTTGGGAGAGCAAGGCTTTGCTCACGGCATGGGTGAGGAGGGCTTGAAGTCAGGCACCTGCTCCAGGGCTGGAAACTGTTCTGATCACTAACAGAACTACTGTTTACTTGCAGGGAGACATTTTGTATTTATGAAGGGCTGGGTTTTTGCAGGGGCTCCAATTTGATTTGCAGTCTCTGGCCATCAAGTTCCATTGCTGACAACACCAGGCTCCATCACTATGACCATGGCACTTGGTCAGGCAGAGGAATGGTATCAAGGACCTAGCTTGGCATCCAGCCACTGGTGAACACCAGGTTAGGAGGATGGCACAGTGCTGGTACTATGCCCAAGTACTCCACAGCTACCGTTGTTGCTCTTCATCTCTCCCCATCCCGTTTTTCCCCATAACACATCTCTATGGTCTCCCTGGGAAGCTGAAGGCCAACTTCAGCTCCTTCTCTGCCTGCCTTGGAGCCAGATTTCCCATCTGCTGGGAGACTACCCTAGACACTGGGTTCTGTGAAGCACCCAAAGCCATGCTGGAGATCCCAAACCCACTAGATCAACCACTTGGCCCCAGCAGCTGCACTCCAGGCCCCATTCCAGTCACACATACCCACCTGCCTTGCAGCTGCAGACCACAGCAGGGCTTGGCTGACTGCAGGAGGAGCTATCTGTAAAGGCAACCGTAAGCAGCACAGTGATGGGAGCAGCAAGGTCAGTTGCAGACCCAAATGCCTTCTAGGAAGTGATTAAAGCCCCTTTTGGTGGTGTCCAGGCTGGCAAAGCAGTGCAGGATGGATTTTGCTATCGAGAGCCAGGAGGGAAGGCTCCTCTTGGCACCAGATTTATAGCCAGGTTGTAGATCCATTAGCAGCAGCCTCCAACCTTTAGCATAGTGGCCCAGAGGGCTGCAGAGCATCACACTCCTCTTTCTGGCCTCCATCCCAGAAGGCTTGGTGGCAAAGCATAGTGGTGGCTGTCACCAAGAGCCCCACAGTCCCTGGAGGGGATGCACACACCCCTCCCTCATGAAGCCAAACACACAGAGAGACCCTGAGCTCCAGAGAGGGGCAGGAATCCAGTTCCTGAGCCTGTTGTGAAGCGACCAGCTGAAGACCATGGCACATGTGGAGATGGGGGAGGAGGCAGAGAGAACCCAACTTGTCTCCACCTTCCCTGGACTTGCTGTAGACTCTAAAGAAACCAGATATTTGGAAGGAGGGTAGAGTTTCCTGGAGTTCAGGAATATCCCCAGTGAAAATGGGACAATCTGGTCTTGCAAAGCCACATCCTAGGGTGAAACAGTGTCATTTGCTTGAGAAAGACATCAAACCTTAGCCTTGGTGCCTGCAATGGGCAGCTGCTCCTTCCAGGAGCATGGTGGAAGCGTAAAGACAGAGGCATCTCATTGCATAGAAGGTGCAATGTCCTTCCTCTTCCTAGCACATGGCCTGAAGGAGGGGACACTGCAACCCAGCTCCCTGTTTGGGCACTTCTCCCTCTCAGCCACTGGGGCCTCAGCTCTGAGGGCTCGCTTTTTTTATCTTGGGCAAACAAAGTGGAAAATGAATTCCTTTAGATAGCAAATGAGTTTAATAGAAATGGTGATGGAGTGAGGCTGTGCTGGGAATGTTAATCTGGCACCTGATGTGGCTGGACTCTCAAGCAGGGCAGCATGGAAGGAGGAAGTTAAGAGCAGAGATGTCAGATCTGTGCTCAAATGGTGTCCACTGGCTGCTGCTCACACCTCGGCAGGGTTGGACCTGGCTCTGCTGCACAACCCTGAGCTTTCAGGGGTGGGTGTATAGGAACCATCCTGTGTTTAAGGTTAAGGTGCTGCGGAACCTGTCAAGGCACCAGAACTTCACCATCCTGGTGACACAAGGGAAACATGAGCAGCCCTGCAAGCTTCAAGCTCCTCACACACCTCCCAACCCTGCACTGGTGTGCTGGTGGTGTGAGGGGTCACATCTTGCTACCAGTAGGGGTTCTCATATCACACTGAAAGGTCAGATGGGGTTTGCCCTCCAAGGACAAGTGATGCCAGCACAGAGCATGTTGGTGCTCACCTGTACCAGGTGAGTTTTCATATAGTGAAGTGCAGAAGGGAAGCAAGTCCCAGTGCAGCAGGATGGACATGGAACAGGCTGGAAACTGGCCCTGGCAGAGCTTTTGCTTCCAGAGCCTGGGGCTCTGGGGTCACCAGGGAGAGTCCTTGTGTGCAAAGTGGGAAAACCTGCCGTGTGGAGCACGGCATCTCTGCCAGCACACAGACAGCTCTGGAGATTGTCCAGATCTACCTCAGGGCAGCTGAGATTTCAATCTAGATCTTTGTAAACAGAGTTACACGAAAACAAGATGCTAATGTCCCTGCTTCTGCAGCTCACTGAAGCTTGCCCTCAGGTCACCCCTCTGAGCATGGCCCTGGGGCTGCAGAGTTGGGCATTGCAGCGGGATTCTGCCCTTGGATTCCCTTCTGGAGGAGCAGCTCTGTCCAGCCAGAAGCCCAGGGCCGGATCCAGCCTGTGCTAGTCCTGGCCCCTCAAAGTGATTTTCTGCCATTGCAGGCTTTATCTTCCAGCCCTGGCTGACCAGTAGTTGGGTGGCAGTAGGGCTCATTCCCATATGGCAGCTTCTCCCTTTCTAACGCTTATAGTCCTGAGCAGCGAACCCAGGCTTTACTCAGAGCTTCTGGCCTCTTCCAGCAATGGCAGAGAGCAACTCAAGACACAGAGAGTGCTGGGGGACAAACAGGACAGATAGGTAGGCATTTGGATGAACAAGGAATGGAAACTAAGAGTCCCTGGTGACTCTTGCTGAATCTGCAGCTTCCCTCCTCTCTCAGGCTAGCATTGCCACCATTGCAAAACCTTCACCTGGGTGCAGCTTCAAGCTGCTTTTCCAGCCCCTCACCTCTGTCCTCAGTCTGGCATCGCCAGATTGCCTCAGCCTCTGCTTCTTCTGCAGCAGCCTGGCCTCATTTTGTCCTGGTCCCAGTCCAGGAGTGGGGTCAGGGAGGAAGAGCTCCCCGTTCCCTGCAGCTTCACTGCTGCCGAGGTGCCACGTGTCCGAGCTCGATAAAGCCTTTCAAAGGTGGTCTGGCATTTCTCTGCACACAGTTTTTTTACTCATCCTTTTCATCTGGGTAATTTATTCCCTCTTTCCCCAACACAGCTTTAATTGAGTTCACAGCAGGATCCCAGCACTAGAGCAAAAAACCAAACACCATCATCTTCCCCAAGCTGGGACTCTGCAGGGAGCTGCTGGACAAATGCAGCACCTGGCCAAGTCCTGGCTCCCTGAACCTCATCATGCATCTCCTGCCCACCTTGGCATGACCCCAGGCAGAGCAGGAGCCATTGAAACAGTCCTGGCAGTGTAGTTTGGCAGGAGATGGGGCAGGTGGCAGATAGACCCTAGTGAACTCCAGTTCCCACACAGCTCCCGCCACTCTGCTTGGGATCAGGCCAAGCAAGCACAATTACAGCTGCATCACCTCTCTTCCACAGCTCTCCCACATCACCATTGCATCTGCCCTCCCTGGGGAGCAGGAGGCTGTGGTAGGACACTTCCATGTACCAGGGCACTGAGAAACTGGAGCTGCTGCTGCTCCCACCTCTCCTTTCCTCTCTGCTCAGAGTAACCAGGAAAAGCCCACGCTTCTGCTGCCAGAGCATATTTGATTCTTCTGCTAACCTGACCTTATTTAGTTCATTATAAGCCCCTAGGACATTGCAACTGTAACTTAAAAAAAAAAAAAAAAAAAAAGAAGAAGAAGAAAAGAAAAAGAAAAAAAGGGGGGAAAAAAGCGCCAAACCCTAACAAAAACACAAACCTTTCCTCTGATCAATAGTGCAGCCAACTGGAAAAGGTATAATTCAATTTGTCAGCACACAGTTATTAGTTACTGTGATGGAGCCCTTCCTCCCAGCCCTGCTTCTCTTGCTGGTCCTGATGCTGCTGTCCCTGAGGCAGAAGAGCAGCCTGCAATGTCACAGGGAGCTAGGGAAGGGCTGAGGTCTAGCAGCTACCTCTGAGCTAACAGAGCTCCTGCCTGCAAGTGGTGGCAGGGCTTCTCCACGCCTGGGGAGAGGGTGAAGGAGCAGTGACATCTACCTCACCCTTCCCTTGGCTTCACAAAATCCCCTGCTGGGGAGCACACAGTGTTTAGGGGTTGCCATATGCCTAACACTGTGTGCTCCTCAGGAAGGGATTTTGAATGTCTCCTTGAAATGCCAGTGCCATCACTCTTCCCATGCCAGCGCTGCTTTGCTGGGCACGAGCCCTTTACTGCAGCCCTCCGGGATGTTGATCAGGTCTCATCTGTCCTCAGCAAGGACCCACCAGGAGACTGTTCCTGGACTCCTGCTGCCACCGCTGCCCTCTTCCTTTCTTGTAGGGAGAGCTGGAGCAGGAGCACAGCCAGTGTCCCCAGAGCGCCCTGCTGTGGGCCCGCTCCTGCCCCGGGGGAGGCAGCAGGTAGGGAAACACACCAGGGCATGCACAGCCTCAGAGAAAATCAATTACCGTGCTAAACAAGGGGCCAAGACACTTTGGGGAGCCTGCTCACACGCCTGCCCTTGCTCTCCATCGGCAGCCTAGCCTGAAATTACCTCCTGCCGCTCCCGAGGCGCTGTGAAATCCGAGGGAGAAGATGCACAGCAATGGGCAGCCGTGAATACCAAGCGGCTTCTGCATGTGCTGATTCTCCTCGTCCCTCCCTTGGCATGGTGTCACCCATTCGCACAGTCCCAAGACCCCAGCGGGGAGTGGAGAGTGCCCGCCGGGCTGCAGGGCGCCAGCCGGAGCCCTGTAGAAGAGGCATTCCCAGCAACACGACTGCTCAGCTCCCTCCTCGCTCTCCTCCCCCAACTTCTTCACCGGGGAAGCCTCCAGATACGCATCCAGAGATGTCTCTTTCCATTTGTTGATGTCGACAGGCATATCACACACACATTCATTATTTAATCTACCTTTGAATGGGGCTAAATAGTCCTAACGATAATTACAGAGCATTTGTATTTATAGAAAACCGTCATGCACAATCTGCATCCGCACGGATAATGCCTCCGCCGCCTATAAATACGGGAGGGGATGGTGTGGGAAAGTAGGCGAGGCTCCCGGTCGCCATGGAATGCAAAAAGCAGGGGTGGCCTAAGCAGGCAGGGAGCTACTCCAGCTCCTCTCCCTTCCATCACGCCACAAGCACAGAGCCGACGCGCAGCTGAGCGACCACATGGCAAGGGCAAGGGTGGGCAGCAGGGGCAGATCTGCTGTGGGACACGGAAAGCTTAGGCAAGGGAGGAGTGGAGGGAGAGCGGTTCCAGGGGAGCCGGACAGGGATGGGATCAAGGGGATCAGAGGGAAATGGGATGCAGTCTGTTCTGCCTGGCACAGCACAGTCCCCAGTGGGGCACAGAGTGAGAACTTGGGGAGCCGCAGGCATGGGGAGGAAGGAGAGAGGGAGGATTCGCTGTTCCTCTCTTCACACAGCAATAAAAGTTTTACAGCAGCGTAGCCAGCTCTTATGATTTTATTGCCAGTATTACAGAGGTAGAGCTTCTCAAAGCCCCAGTCTCTGGAGTCAAGTTAAGATGCAGGAAGCTTAGCTTTCATTAGAAACCAAGGGGAGAGGAGAGGGGCCAGCCCTCCCAAATGCACAGAACATGAAGGCACTAGGCTCTGAATCCAGACAGCAAATAAAAGGAACCCAAGGTTTTAATATTTACTTGTTTTTAAAATAATCTTATGCCTCTGGAGTGGAGTTGTGTGGAAAGCAGGAGAGGTGTGTGGAGAGCTGGGAGCTGGGTAGCCCTACAATTTGGAAAGACTTGCAGGAGGCAGCACTAAGACCTCCTCAGTGTGATTCATAGAATGGCTTGGGTTGGAAGGGAGCGTCCAGTTCCAACCCCCTGCTAGGGGCAGGGACACCTCCCACTAGACAAAGCTGCTCAAGGCCCCAACTAACTTGGCCTTGAACACTTGCAGGTAAGGAGCATCCTGAACAGCCTATGCCAGTGTCTCCCCACCCTCACTGCCAAGCATTTCTTCCTAATCTCCATTCTCAATCTCCCCTCTTCCAGCTCAAAGCCATTGCCCCTTGACCTGTCACTACAAGCCCTTGTCCAAAGATTCTCTGTGAATATCACTGTGGTGTCCCCCCACCATCTCCTCTTAATCCTCTGGCATGTCTCAGGCTTTCCTCCTCCACCTTCTGCCCTGGCATAGAGACTCAGATCAGGTTTAGAGACACGCCAAGTGACCCATGAAGCCATTTCACAGGCAGGCTCACACTCAAGAAGTGCAGGAGCATTTGAGCTGCTGCTCAGGGCCCCTGAGATCGTTACACTGCCTACCCCCACACATGCACACACACAAGTGATGAGTGCTTATATTGCATTAGTGCTTGGAAATTGCCTTCCAGTCATATCCCATTCAGAGGGATGCTGCACAGATCCAGGACAAGCAGCACTTCTTTCCTAGAGAGGAAAGCTGTGTTTCTCTGCAAACTGCTTTAAAGCAGACACAGCCAGAGGCTGCACATGCTTGAGTAATGGTCCATGATCGTGCCAAAGAACAGGGGAGAGATGGCAGCACGGTGCCCATGTTCATTTGCTTTGAGACCTGCTTGTGCTGCTCCTGCAATAGATCTACCCAGCCCTGCTCTGCAGAGACCATCTTCTGCAGGAGGACAAGTCCAATCCAGGCACTGGGTTTCTTCAATTTAGAGCCTTACATCTCGTGTTCCCCGTTGCTAATTTACAAGTAAATATTGAGCCATCTGGCAGCCCTGTCCACCGGGCAGCAAAGTGAAGCTTTTGGCTGCACTGCCAAAAGGGCGAAGCCGACACTCGACTCCACTCCCCGGGCACTGGGCACTCCCTTCGGATGCAGCATGGCAGCCACCATTTGGCAAGCAGCTCCTCTGCCATCTGCATGAAGAACTCTCCAAAGGGCACGGAGGCTACTAAATATAGCAGAGAAGCTTAGCAAACATTTGCAGTCAGGCTGAGAAGACTTCTCACAAAGTTACCTCTCTCCTGGACTGTCTTCCCTTGCCTGTGATGTCTCGGATATCCTTAAACACCTCTGCATTTTTCAGTCCTATTTCCTCTTTGGAGTCTTTCCCTTCCCTTCTCTTGCCCATTCTCTTCTCACTACCACTCTTCACTTGTACTTTTGCATTTGATTTCTCCTAACACTTCCCTTCACGCTGGGAGGAGGGCTCTGGATGATGCCCATGCTCCTTTCCCAGCCCACAGATCCTTGGAGTGGGAGATCATACAGCCTGTGGGCTAACTCTGCACTCACTTCTCTCCAGGATCAGCCTCTGCACACAACATCCCTGCTTTCACCAGCCCTGGTCCATGGAGAGGGCCTTGTAACAGTCTCATCCCAGCTTGCGTGAGGGGTGCATGATTTCTTCCTGGCCTCCCCTTTCTGTGGTTACTCAGCTGGCAGCTGGTGGCAGGCTAGAGGCTGATTTTCCCCACTCCTGCCTCAGTAGCCTACCTCCTGTCTGACCTGCAGAACATTCAGTGCCACAAGCCACAATCCCTGACCTTCACATCCATCTTCAGTTTAACAATCCCTTTCCCTTACTCCTCCTCTTCCAGGAAGGCACAAGGCCAGGTGCCTCCTCCTGGCCCAGTTTTAACCTTTCCCCTTGAGGCCAATGGGAACCAGGAGTGGTAGCCATCATGGCACCACTGTCCTGCTTGCTTTGCCTTGAACTAAGCCCAAGCTAGTAAGAGTGAGGAAGATCACTGTAGGGGTGGGCTGAACCACACTTACAGACTTCTTTTACAGGCAGCTTGATGCTATCATATCTCTGCTCCCTGCAGAAAAAAACCCAACTGTCTAGTTCTGTTTTATCATTGCAAACAAACTAAGCAACAGAGAGAAAAGTATGTACCCAGGAACACGGGCATGGAGAAGCTTGGCATAAAGACAGCCCTTGCTGCTGCATAGGTCTGAACTGCTCACAGTGCAACTCCTGTGATTCCCTCGTGGGATTAGAGAAAGGGAAAAAAAATACAAGAAAACAAAACCCTTTTAACAATGAATTCTCATGTTCAGTCAGACATAAAAGGAGGAGGAGGAGGAGGAGAAAAGAGAGAGGAAAGGAGGAGAGACAATAGAAGACAGAGTACTATTTCCTTTTCAAATATTTATTTTCAGGTCTGCCTTGGAGTGCTGCTTTTTGAGATATAGAACCTCACTGCACTGCAGCTCATAAGCTCCTGCTAAATGTGTTCACTGCTTCCTGATGGCTGGAGCTGCTGGGAATTCCCCGCAGCCCAGTGCCAGACCCAACAGGGAAGTTGTCCTTTGGGTCTCTTCCCAGGGCCTCAGCTCTGTGCACCTTGCCATGCCTGCTCCTCATCCTGAGCCTGGCACCAGGCATCTTATGTCCTCCAGGTGCTGTGCTGGACTCCAGACACACAGCTCAACTCCAGCTCCTACTTTCTGGCCAAGGCACAAACCAACATTGGAGCTGGGGCCCTGAACTGGCACACTTCAACGTTTTGAGCTCCCTCAATATTTGCCATGGTGTCCTCAGGGCAGCAGAGGTGGTGTGGAGATGGGAAATTCTACATCTCCTTAAACAGATGAGCTGAAAGTAGTGACCAAGCAAGGTGATATGGAGGCCCCAGGCTGCTGGAAGTGACATATCTTGGAGGAGAGCCAGAGCTGACATCCTGATCACAGACAGCAATTAAGAAATTAAGCTATCA
The DNA here is from genome assembly GCA_013396835.1 of Psilopogon haemacephalus. Classification (NCBI taxonomy): domain Eukaryota; kingdom Metazoa; phylum Chordata; class Aves; order Piciformes; family Megalaimidae; genus Psilopogon; species Psilopogon haemacephalus. The sequence continues at coordinate 264,195 of VWZI01001728.1, read as the reverse complement.
GAGAGGCTTTTTGGGAGGGGTGAGTGTCTGTGGTTTGGTCAGATGCCAGGGCAGGTCAATAACATTTGTCCTTCCCCTCTCCGCTGCAGATGGAAATCCTCCTCTGCTCCCTCCTCCCACAACCACACACCATGGAGGACACACAGTGGCAGAGATGGAGAATGTTAGGGCTTTGCAAGGCAGTGACAACGAGGAGAGGGGTTGGACAGACACCACCTGGAGAACTCAGACCTGGCAAAATCAGCTCCATTTTGCCCTGAACTGTAGTCCCTAGCTATAGCCTGAGCCCTTCCTTGCAGGGAAGAAGAGGAATATCCAGTGATGCTCCCTGAATGGATACTGGGGCTGTTCCCCAGCCAGTCCATGTTCCCTGGTCAAGAGGCAGCCCTTGGACAGAGACAGCCATGCCTGAGGCATTCTGCTGTGGGCCATGCAATGCAGCACATGGTGCACCCAGAGCAGTCCTTGGGCGGTGGGTCCCGATAGATTGCACCCAGGATAACGAGAAGCATCCCATCCTTTGCCTGAAGTGCTGCCAGCCTCCAAGTAATGCAGCCTGTGAGTCAGGGGGGTGAGTCCTTTGCTCAGCTAGAGACCCTGATTAGCTCCAACTGTTCCTACCTCCTGTGGCAGAAAGCAGCACAGCCACAGTGCACCTGCTCTGGCAGCAGCTCACAGCATCTTGCTGGCCACCAGATGACATGTGGGGAAAGCAAGAGAACTGTGGTTGCTACCTGAGAGACCGTGCAGAGAACCACACGCAGAGAAACCCAACTGTGGCCCCTGACACATGCCTGAGCACCATGAACTCACACCCACTGCCCTCCCCAAGCAGCTCCCATCCTGCTCCCCGTGCCCTGTCCCTCAGCAGTGCTCTGCTTTGCCCATGCTTGCCACCTGTGCGCTCCCGCCCCAGCCCTGCCGGCCTACGTTAGCACATCCGTGCTTGCCCACCCGCAGCCACACGCAGGCAGCTTCCTCTCTGTGCTGGGCCTGAGAAATATTGATTTCTTTTCCCCCTGCAATATTTCGCTTGGCTGAGCAGATTTAGAATTGAAGAGTCAGACTCTGCCTAGAGACCAGAACCATATTTAATTCCACGGTTTAAGAAGCCCTGGAGCAGGTTATTCTTATTTTAAACTACCAGTGCATTTAAAAGCAAGTGACATTTTGGGGTGGGGGGATGGGAGATGGCTGGTGCCCTCTGCCTTGGTCCAGCTGGTGCCAGGAAGAGTTTTGCAGCTCTGCTGCTGCTGCGTGGCATCCCCACAGCCCCATCAGCTGCTCCGCCTGCACCAATGAGAGGAGAGGGGTGGTGGCAAGCTCACAATCCAAGCTCAGGAGACCTGTTTCCATGCCTTTCTGGCTGAGCAGAAATGAGAGGAAGGAAAGAGAAGAGAAAGGAAAGGTGTGAAAACCTCAGATGAAATTGCTTGGTGCATTGAGGTTTCAAGATTCATATTGTTTGCTCCTGTACCTCACAGAGCGGAGTCCTCGGTAATGAGCAGTTTGCAGATACTGAACAAAAGCAGGGTGCCTTGTCCAGATGATGGTCCCTGATGGTGCACCATCACAGAGCAGTGCTGCTGCAGGGCACAGCCATCCATATCCACCTCGCCAACAAAAAGACTTCAGCCTGCTCTGGCCTGCTTCGGGTCAGGGCAGCCCATTTATCCTCACAGCTGCAGTGCCAAAGCTCTCAACACGTAGCCTCAGCCCCGATTTCCAAAGGAGATGCAACACTGATTTTTAAGGGAGGTGAAGAAGAGGGAAAAATACAACAGCAAAGGCTTGCTCGAAGCATCTGAGCTTATGCCAGGTACAAGCAAGACCTGCACAGACCAAGCTTGACACATGCTGTACACTGTGCCATGCAGAGGATGCCTACAACCCAGTGCAGCAGTGGAGGAAAGCCAAACGTCCACAAAATGGAAGGTTCAGCTCAGCAGAAGAGGAATCCAGGTGAGGTCAGTACTGCCAAGGAATAGGTGAAGGTATGCTGGAGAAGAGGAAAGAGAGACATGGGTTGCTAGACACTCATCTCCCCACACCACATCTCCAAGGAATCATAGCACAGGGCTGTCACCCTGCCCTGACTAAGGTGGTCTGGTTGGTGGGTTGAGCACACAAACCTCTGCTACTCCCACTTTACCACAGGCACCATCTCCCTGCTCCTTCCAGTCATGCATGCATCCCCAGTGGCTTATGGAGCAACAGGCAAACAGAGTGGGTGTTTACAACCTGGAAATAAAGCTGGAGACACCAGGTGCCAGACACCTCACGGGCACTTGGGTACATGTCTGAATGGAGAGAGATAAGCAACACAGTATCATAGAATTGTTTTGGTTGGAAAAGACCTTTAAAATCGTCGAGTCCAACCATTCTCTAACTCTGCTGAGTCCAGTGCTAAACCATGTCTGCATCTTTGAAACAATGCCAGAGATGAAGATCCAAACTCCTCCCTGGGCAGCCTGTTCCAGTGTTTGAGAAGCCTTTCAGTGAAGAATTTTCTCCTAATGCTCAACCTAAAACACCACACACCCCCCTAACCAGTGCAACTCGAGGCCATTTCCTCTTGTCCTGTCATGTTCCTTGGAGAAGAGGAACCTGTCTCCAATCTCCTTTCAGGGAGTTGTAGAGAGCCAGAAGGTCTTGAGAACTTCATTCTGCTTCTAATCCCTCCTTGCTGATCTTTCTAATTTACCTTGCACATAAGGCAGATCCAGGGATAAGTTTGGGGGGTAGAAAGAAGGTGAAAGGGTGGTTAGGAACCCCTCTTGGGGACTCTGATTTCTGGGAGGGGTATTGCATTCCTGTGTTACTTTTAACTTGTATATAACTGTAAATATTTGTAGTATATTGTAAATATCTGCTTGTATATTGTGCTAAGCTGTGAATATAAAGCTTCATTCCTTAACTTCCAGCCAGCTGAGTCTAGTCTGGGTGAATTAATTGTGTGTGGGGGCAGGTAACTCCTAAACTATCATATCTTATTTTGGTGCCCAATGTGGGGCTAATTCAATTTGATTGATTGCTAATTAAGTCTGGAAGTTAAGATTGTTTTACCTTATTTTCTGTATTGTTTGGCCACTATGTATCTGTTTTTTTAATTGTTGGCTGACAGCCAAAGTTGGTGCCCTTCTGTTCGATCTAGCATGGAGAAAGTTTAAAGGAATGTTCTTGGACTTCGGAGATTATTTTCTCGGTTAGGTTGGCTTTAATATTACTGATTTAATAAGTCAGGAAATAGTACGAATCCTTTTTCTCCATCTACAACATTGATGAGAATAATTCTGCCCAAAACTGAAGTTCCAGACCCCTGTAGTGAGTTCTACACATGTAATAGAGTGGTATATTTATCATGTATGATCTTAGCCCTAATAATCTTTGGTTTATATCTAATTGCTCCATTATGTGTCACGAATTCAGCTGTTGCCTCCTTAAAAAGACAGCTTGGTAGAGGCAGAAAACAAAACTGTGCAAACAGAGTTAGAGATAAGGTCTGAACTTGGCCAGAATACCTGGCAACTTTCTCAAAACAAAACCTTTTTGGGGGAGAGTGAGAGCGGGCCGCTGTGTTCACCGCTGCACCTCCTCCTGCAGGTTCTGGGACAACTGCCAAAGTCTCAGTTGTTGACAATAACATGGCAGGCAGCCAGAGACCAGGTTCAGCTATTCAAGTCTCTGCTGTTTCTTCACCTAGTTCAAATCCAGAGGCAGCAGGTTCTAAGCCTACACCAAATTCAAACTCACAGGCAGCAGTTCAGACCCTCAGAGATTCAGACCCACTTGAAGGAACATCTAAGGCTTTTTGGCTTCCATAAAAGCAAAAACTAAACATTTGACAAAGACTGATTCAAGAGAGGATTTAGGGCAGGGGACCTCTGGTACACAAGAGGAAGAAGAGGAGAAATACAGCCTTGGAGATTTGACCAATTTACTTAGATCACAATACAGTGATGAGAAAAGCTATGTGAGATTGGCTGCCAAGAAAGAGGATGCCTCTGAGGAGTTTAAGAATGCTCTCAGGAAAGTTCTCTTTCTAGGCCAAGGACAACCAGGACAACCAGAGGAAGAGGAGAAAGATGATGTCCAGGATTCCAATGATCCCCTCAAAGAGATTAGGGAAGTTAGAGAAGAATAGTCAAGGGAATCAGGAGAGCCAATCCTAAGCTGGCTGGTGTGATGCCATACTATTTGCATAAGCCTCTCACTGTTGGTGAATTCACTGACCAGCTGAGGCAGATAGAGGACAGCTTGTCACATTCTACCCTAGTCTCTGCCATAAAAACTATGGCTACAGAGATAAAAGATACCATGAAATAACTGAAGGAAGAAATCAAAACCTCCATATCCAATGTGGCAAAGGATACCAACCCTTCATCATCTGAATGGGTGCATGTTTCTGCCATCAGGGACAGCCACTCACCTCTTGGAAGGCAATTCCAGCCCAGGAGACAAATTCCACCTAGACATCAGCAATCACATGCATCACTTTGGATAATCCTGTGTGACCAATCTGGGGAGAACATGAACAAGTGGGATGGTCAATATACTTCAGTTCTTTAGAAAAGAGTCAGGGAACTACAGAGTGGCAGAAACAGAGGCAGCAATGCCAGAAAAGTATCTGTCACTTCTTCAGCTCCCCAGAGTAATTGTAATTATTCTAATAATTGTAATTCCTCTCACAACACCACCAACTGTTGTGCACACCCTACATGCCATGTTCAGAATTAGGGGTGCCCTGCCTCCAGCCAGGAGGAGGAAAGGGATAGTGGAGAAAACCAAATCTATTGGAATGTATTCATTAGGTGGCCTGGCAGTTCAAAAGTTCAGAAATACAGGGTTTTAGTTGATACAGGTGCTCAGTGTACTTTGTTACCATCAAATTGCAAAGGGACAGAGGCTATAACTATTGCTGGAATTGCTGGTAGATCTCAAGAGTTAAGTTGGAGGCTGAAGTAAGTTTAACTGGTAAAGAGTGGAAGAAACATACTATTGTAACTGGTCCTGATGCACCTTGCATTTTGGGAATTGACTTTCTGAGACAAGGTTGTTTCAAAGATCCTAAGGGTCATAAATGGGCTTTTGGAATAGCATCTGTAGAAATTGAGGATGGTAAATTGAAATTGTCCATTAGGCCTGAACTTTCAGATGAGTCAACAGTTGTGGGACATCATGACATAGAGGACCTGAAACTGCCAATTGCTACTCAAACTGTGCATCATAGGCAGTACAGAACTAACCATGCCTCTTTGTTGCCCATTCATCAGCTGATTCATCAACTGGAAAGTCAGAAGGTCATTGAGAAAGCTCATTCACCTTTCAACAGTCCTATTTGGCCTGTGCACAAGGCTAATGGAGACTGGCACCTCACAGTAGACTTCCATGCCCTCAATGAGGTGACTCCACCCATGAGCGCAGCTGTACCAGACATGCTGGAACTCCAGTACGAGCTGGAATCGAAGGAAGCCAAATGGTATGCTACCACAGACACTGCTAATGCTTTCTTCTCTATTCCCACAGCAAAGGAATGCAGACCTCAATTTGCATTCACCTGGAGAGGAATCCAGTATCAATTCAACCATTTGCCTCATGGGTGGGAACACAGTTCAACAATCTGTCACTCAGTAATCCACAATGCATTGGAGAAAGGTAAAGCTCCAGAGCACATACAATTCATCAACGACATCATTGTGTGGGGCCAAACTGCTGAGGAAGTCTTTGAGAAAGGTAACAAAATAATTGACATTCTGTTGCAAGGAGGTTATGCCATAAAGAGAGACAAGGTCAAAGGACCTGCCAGAGAAATTCAGTTTCTGGGAGTGCGGTGGCATGATGGTCAACTTCACATTCCACAGGATGTGATAGACAAAATCTCCACCATGACAGTTCCCATGAATAAGGACACTCTATCTTTCTTGGGTACAGTGGGATTCTGGAGACTACACATCCCTGGATTCAGTCAAATTGTCAAACCTCTGCATGGTGTGACTCGCAAGAGAAACAATTTTGAGTGGGGATCTGAACACCAAGCAGCCTTTGATCAGATGAAGTGAGAAGTAGTCCATGCAGTGGGCTTGGGACCTGTTTGAACTGGTCCAGACATTAAAAACATTCTGTATACAGCTGCAAGTGGCAATGGTCCACCTTGGAGTCTTTGGCAGAGAGCTCCAAATGAGACACGTGGTCATCCACTTGGTTTCTGGGGCTGTAGTTACAGAGGTTCAGAGGCAAATTACGCCCCAACAGAGAAAGAAATACTAGCAGCCTATGAAGGAGTGAAAGCAGCTTCTGAAGTGATTGAAACAGAGTCACAATTGCTTTTAGCTCCTAGATTGCCTGTTCTAAACTGGATGTTCAAAGGCAAAGGTTCATCACTGCATCATGCCACAGATGCAACCTGGTCTAAGTGGATGGCTTTGATAACCCAACGAGCACGCATGGGTAATCTTGATTGACCTGGTCTGGTGGAAGTGATCACCAACTGGCTGGAATGCACAGACTATACAAAACCTTCAGAGAAGAGAGTAACCCATGCTGAAGAAGCTCCTCCTTATGGTGATCTTTCTCATCAGGAAAAGAACTATGCTTTGTTCACAGATGGTTCCTGTCATCTTGTTGGGAACAAGTGAAGATGGAAGTCAGCAGTCTGGAGTCCTACCAGGAGAATTACTGAAGCGAAAGATGGAGAAGGTGAATCCAGTCAATTTGCTGAGGTAAAAGCAGTCTAACTTGCTCTTGATGTAGCCAAACTGGGAAACTGGTCTATCCTTAACTTCTACACCGACTCATGGATGGTAGCCAATGCTCTATGGGGTTGGCTAAAGGACTGGAAAAAGAGTGGCTGGCAGAGGAAAGGAAAGCCTATTTGGTGTGCTGATCTATGGCAGGACATTGATGCACGACTGGAGAGAATTCCAGTGAAGGTGCGACATGTAGACACACACATGCCTAAAAGCAGAGCTACTGAGGAACATCAACACAGATGAAGGAGATAAAGCTGCTAAAATTTCTCAAGTTGACACAAACAGTGACAGTGACTTTGATCTTGATTGGAAACACCGAGGTGAACTGTTCTTAGCTCAGTGGGCCCATGATTTGTCTGGACATCAAGGCAGAGATGCAACATACCAATGAGCACGTGATAGGTCAATTGACTTATCCAGGGACGCTATCACCCAAGTCACACATGACTGTGACATTTGTGCTGCTATTAAGCAGGCTAAGCAAATCAAGCCCTTATGGTATGGTGAGTGATAGTCAAAGTACAAGTATGGTGAAGCGTGGCAGATTGACTACATCACTTTACCTTGTTCTTGTTCTGGCAAGCAGTATGTGCTAATGATGGTAGAGGTAAGCACTGGATGGCTGGAAACATATCCAGTTCCACATGCTACTGCACGTAACACCATTCTTGGTTTGGAGATACAAATCATGTGGAGACGTGGAACTCCAGTGAGAATCAAATCAGATAATGGCACTCACTTCAAGAACAGTCTTGTAAAAAAACTGGGCCAAAGAGCATGGTATTGAATGGGTCAACCACATACCCTACTATGCACCAGCTTCAGGGAAGATTGAACACTACAACAGTTTGCTGAAAACCACCCCAAAAGCCATGGCGGGGTGGAAGCTTGAAAAACTGGGACAAGCATTTGGCACAAGCAACCTGGTTGGTAAACAGTAGGGGTTCTGTAAACAGAGCAGGACCTGCACAATCACATTTGGTGCAAACAGTAGACGATGAGAGAGTTCCTGCTGTATGTGAAAAGAATGTGTTTGGAAAAACCATTTGGGTATTTTCTCCTTTGGGTGAAGGGAAACCTGTCCAAAGGGTGGTTTCTGCAGAAGGTCCTGGTCATATATACTGGGTAATGCAGGAGAATAGTGAAATCCAGTGTATTCCACAGATAAATCTAACCTTAGCTGAGAGAGTTTAAATTCAGATTGTATAACACAAGCTATAGGAGTTTTCTGCTCTAGATATTACTTGGCATCCAATTAGAGAATATACAAGAGAATCTACAGTACGTGAGCACGAACCAACCCAATGGCACTTGGGAGTCCCTGTTCCTGTCTCATGTGTGAGGAGACAAACAGTTTCCTGTTTTCTGAGCTTTTGAATCACCTACATCCGAGATAGCAGGAACGAAGTGTGAACTGAACTTGTAATGTTCATTATTGTAAATACTGTTTTAGATTAGACAGACAGTTCTCAACAAAACTCTGAGGGAAATGGACAGAGGTGGGCTGTACTGGTTTGAGGCTGATTGGAGTATTTTAATGAGAAAATTTTTATTACAGACTGTGAAAATGAAGAAATCATGATGTCTACTTCACTCATAGGTTTGCTGAGATGTACAAAACCAAGGACATAAACATAGATAAGACAGTGTGACTCTGTCTGTAGAGTCTGTTGGTGTCTGTCTCTCTCCTTGGCTTCTGCTTGGATCTGTGTAACCCATCTAATCAATTCTGCTTCTAACCCACCTCACTGATCTTTCCAATTCACCTTGCTTCACCTGTGAAGCTTGACTCAGACAAGCTGAAAAAGTGGGCGCAAGTGAGCCTCATGAGATTCAACAAGGCCAAATGTAAGGTCCTGCACCTGGATTGGAACAACCTTCCTTATCAATGCAGGTTGAGAGACGATGTGATAGAGAGCAGCCCTGCAGAAAGAGACTTGGTGGACAAAAAGCTGGAGATAAGCCAGCAGTGTGCACTTGCAGCCCAGAAGGCAAATCGCATTCTGAGATGCATCAACAGAAGCGTCACCAGCAGGAAAATTGAGGTCATTCTCCCCCTCTACTCTGCTCTGGTGCGACCTCACCTGAAGTGCTCTGTCCAGCTCTAAGGCCATCAAGACAAGGAGGACATTGACATGATAGATTGGGTCCAGAGGAGTGCTACAAAGACAGGCTGAGAGGGTTGACATTCTTCAGCCCGGACAAGAAAAGGCTCCAGGAAGGTCTTAGAGTATCTTTCCAGTAGCTGAAGGGGGCTCCATGAAAAAGCTGGAGAGGGTCACTTTGCAAGGACTTGTAGCTATAGGTAAAGGAGCAATGGCTTTAAACTAGAGCAGGGTAGATTTAGACTGGGCATTGGGAAGAAGTTCTTCACTATGTGGGTGCTGGGACATTGGAACAGGTTGCCCAGGGAGGTTGTAGATGCCCCATCCCTGGAGACATTCAATATCAGACTTGATGGGTCTCTGAGCAGTTAGGGATGTCCCTGCTTACTGCAAGGGGAGTTGGATGAGATGACCTCTAGAGGTCCCTTCCCACCCAAAGCATTCCAAGGTTTGGACCTGGTGCTAGGCTGGGCAGCACCCAGGGCTGCAGTGTACAGATGCCATAGGGCACCCCAAGCACAAAGGGGCAAGGCTGGAGGCAGCTACAACTTAAACCCCAAGTTTATCGATCTGGATAATCCCAGGCAATTACTGGTGACTTCTGTACATAACAGGGCTGGGGCTGTCACACACCAAGGGGCTGTATGGGGAACCATGGTGCCTGGGGAAAGGTCCAAGTGGAGAGTAGACAGCTGAGATGCAGAGCAGGAGGAATGAAAGAACACAATTAGCTGTGGTAAAAAGCCAAGGCTGTGAAAGCACATTAGTATAATTATTATTATTGCAATTGGGTTTTTTTCCATATTTTTGACAATCAGTAAGAATTAGCTTAACAATGAAAATGTCTTTTGTTAAATGCTAGTGAAGCTAAAATGGAGAGAAGCACAATAACATTTCACTTTACATCTGGAAGTTTCTAAGGATTTACCCAGTTCTTTAAAATAATAATAAAAATAATAATTTTTTTTTTAAAAAGGGTCTAGAAACTTCCCACCAAAGTTTTCTTTCTAAAGGAAAATGGCAATTACTTCAGTGAAACCCTGGCACTTTGGTGTTCTCTTGCCACAAACACACAATTCTGCAAAACAGAGGCGTGGCTACAACCTTCCAGAGCTGCTGGAGGTGCTCTGATCTCAACAACAATCACTAGAACAAGAACAAGCAGCAGTTTCTTCAGTGTGACCAGCAGGACCAGGGAATGGATTGTCCTCCTCTACTTGACACTGGTAAGGCTGCACCTCAAATACTGGGTTCCGTTTTGGGCCCTTTACTCCAAGGAATTTAAGGTGCTGGAGCTGGTCCAGTGAAGGGCAACAATGCTGAGGAAGGGTCTAGAGAGCAGGGCTGGCGAGGAGCAGCTGGGGGAACTGGGGTTGTTTAGCCTGAAGAAGGGGAGTCTGACGTGAGACCTTACTGCCCTCTACAAGTTCCCTAGAGGAGGATGGAGTTAGGTGGGATCAGTCTCTTAGCCCAAGTAACAAGAAATGGGACAAGAGGAAATGGCCTCAAGTTGCACCATTGCAGGTTTACGTTGGATATTAGGAACAATTTCTTCCCTGAAAGGGTTGGCAAGCCCTGAGAAGGCTGCCCAGGGCAGTGGTGGAGCCACCATCCCTGAGATTTAGAAGCTGTTTAGATGTGGTGCTGAGGGAGATGGTTTAGTGGGTGGAAGATGGTTTAAAGGTCTCCTCCAACCATAACAAATCAATGATTCTATAATGTCTTTATCTGCTGAGGTCAGCCAGTGTCATCAAACCTACTGAAAGCTTGGCACACGTGTGCCACCACAATATTCCCCCTCCTCCTTCCCCATCTTCCCAGAAAACCAGATGAGGCAATAAGTATCCATAATAACACAGCTTGAAAGAACAAAGGACAAAGTGGGAATGAATAAAAAAACAATAATGCATAAAACCCAACAAAACCCATTGCAATTAGCCAAACTATTAAATGAATTAAAAGGTATAAAGGAATAAAGTCTCCTGAATGTCAAGTCGGCACAGAATTTTTTATGTTCAGGAAAGGAAACAAGTCCCTTGAGTCAATGTCCCTGCTCCAGGGCCAGGCATTAAAGGCTTGCTGGGTTAGATATTGCTGGCTGAGGTCCTTTTGATCTGGGCTGCTGGCTGCAGCGTGCACCTCTCAGCTGCCCCCATTCTGCATCCTCAGAATGGGGAGGGCATAATGAGCTGCTGGCATGGGCAGGGCTGGCCAAAGCCAGCAGAGACCCTGTAGGTAAAGAAGAGCTGAGAACTACCTCTCCAATGCCATTCGAACACCACCATGATCAGGCCTTTTTGTCAGGGTGCCTTTGCACCTTCAGCTTGCCAGCTCTCCTCCAAGCAGGACAAAGAAGCAGGGCTGCTCTATCACATCTCTGCCTTCACCTCTCCTGCAGGCATCAGCCATAATATTCCCACTCTGAGGAAAGCAGCTTTGCTTAGCAGCACTTTACCTGTCAGCAAAGGCTCTGTCCTCAGCACCCCCTGAAGAGGGAGACTTTTCCTTCTGGGGAGGAGGGGAGATGCTCCCTCCTACAGCAAATGCCAGGGTGTGGAGCAGGCAGCATGACATCAAACACCTTGATGGCTTCACAGCGGGACCCCAAGAGGTGGCCTAGATTCCTTACTCCTCAGACCTACAAAGTAAATGCTCAGAAGGACCCTGCAGGTTGCCACCTATTTCATGCCTGCAAGGTCATTTATGGAAGACAACCACCAACACAGACGTGTAGATCCATATATGTGTCTTTCTGGATTCCTCCTGTGCTTCCTACGTGTGTAATCCAGAAGCTTAACCAGTGAGGTACCGACAAGCCCATCAAATGCAGCAATTTACCTCAGACAGCTGCCAGAGCTGCCTCTGAAGTTGCTGTCTCGCCACTGACAATAAGAGGCTCTTAAGTGTCCTAAAATTGTACTGTGAGTTCCCCAGCGCTCTCACCCCCGCCTTCGCTCCTCTCCCTCGAGCTCCTTCCTGTGTTTCTCCAGCAGAACACTCTCTCACACAAATAAACATGCAGGGAGGCACAAAAGGCTTTTTCTCTGGCTGCACAACACGGCCACGGATTTCTCATTCAAATATATTCAGTTGCATCCTTCAGAGATCAAAAGCACAGCACCAAAATGAGGTGAGGCACGAACATCCCAAGCCAATACTCAAACTTCCCCTTTCATTCCTGTCCTGGCTGAGGGAGCAGAGGATCTGTCACCCCCATTGTGACAACTGTCTGGTGTCATAGACCCAGGACACCTGCACACATAGGTACAGCCCTACCACATCTCCCATGTCTCCTCCACCTCTGCACAGAGCCCTGCTCAGCTATAGATTTTTTAATTGGCCATTACAGCCTTTAAGAGCAATGTCTGTGCAACAGGCAGGAGGATCAGGGTGCTATGGGCTACCTGGGTGCTAGGAGGTCTCCAGAGAGGTGCAGAACTGGGGCTGGCACATTCTGAACTGATTGGAGAAAGCTCCTTTCTAGAAACGTGAAGTGAACTCTGGCCTGGTGAATGGTTCCCATGTCCTCAGCAGCACCCAGAGAAGCTAGGGCTTGTCGCACAGGGAGGAAGAAGGTGCAGCAGTGCTGCTTCTCAGGTGCACAGCCTCCACCAGCATGGCCAGAGCTGCAGCATTGCTGGCACCTTCTTGCAGTCCAGCTATATATAGAGAGAAGGATGCAGAGTCAAACTGCACCCTGTCCCAAAACTCATCCACCTGCCTCCTTCGTACCCTCACCTTCCAGACAGGGACCATTTGCCAGTCTGAACTGTGTGGAGGGCTTGGGTTTACCAACAGGGATTGGCTCCCTTGTTCAGCAACCTCCATTGCTGAGCCTTTCAGCTCTCCTCCCACCTCAAACACCCCTTCTCCCACTGGGGACCTCCCTGATGGGGCAACAGGGCTAAGCCCTGGCAGTTACCCTGCTCTTTCCCCCACACCTTGGTGAGGAAGCAGGCAGGAGCCACGGCATTTGGCATGTTCACTGTGTAATATATGAACTCCAACCAGTTTTATAAGCCCCTCCTGGCTTAAATTACATTGTAATTCTGAACAGCCTTAAACTCATTTAAATCCTAATAAAAACACCGCCCTGCATTTGCATTTGCTGCTTGTGGGTCCCTGGGGCTGCTGTGACAGCAGGGCCTGGGAATTGATAATGCTCAGGATGCTGCATGCCGGAAACCATCCCTCACAGTGGGGTCAGGACGTGCACTTAACAGGACCATTAAAAATATAGGTGTGGGAAATGGACCTCCTGACTGATTCAGGATGAGGAACAGAGTGCTCAGGTGCCAAAGCTTTCACTAGTGCTGAAGGCTTAGTGTCCCACACCTTCTGAAATGCCCAGTGATGCCCAGGCCCAGGTACATGGCACTGACAGAACAAGGCACCTGCAGATAGCACCATAAGGGGGTTTTCAAAGACGAGAGGGAATGACTAATGACATGCCAGCAGACAACAAGCTGTGTGGCTGCTGCTGGAAGTCTGTGGATGAATGGCACAGAGACACCCTGGGGGCAGATGGGGACAGACGCAAGAGCTTGCCCTGGTTTCCCACATTGCCTGGCAGCAAGGGGGGTGCTGCTGGTACAGCTTGGAGGCACATCACTCTGTGAGAAAGGCACTGAGACTGCATCTCACAGCACATCCTCCACCCCCAGAACACCTTGGTGAAGTGCCAGCCCTGCCTGTCCCTCAAAGACCAGTGGGATTTGCTGTGCCTTAGCCAGAGGAGGCAGCGAGGGTCTGGGTGCTGGGAGTGGTCCAGCTTCCATTGGCAAGCCCACAGAGCTCTCACATCACTCCAGGCACAGCAGGACTGTCAGGTCAGCAGTGACCCAAGGCTTGCCCTTGCCCAGGAGCACTCTCCCCATCTCTTCTCTGCCACCACTCCCTACAGCATCCATATGTCCTCCTGCAGCCACTTGCCTCCGTGCCCAGCTCTGCTCTGTTCCCAGCCCTCCACCCCATTCACCACCCTCAGCCTGCCCAGTGCTTTATGTCTGGCTGTTCTTGGTGATGACATTAATAGGATCTCCTGAAACAGTGAGATTATAAGCCATACCCTTCCAGCAATAGAATTACTAATTATTACTGAGATAAATGGGAATATCAATGATGAAAGTCAATATTATTGCCTCCTTTGTTCCTGTTTGTTTTATTTGTAGATGAAAAGACCACTCAGCCCGTCTCCCCAGGATGTGGCTGGGAGCTGGAACAGCTCCTCTTGGCAGGCTCGTCCAGAGTCGTGCTCTGATAAGAAATCATACTGCACACATGCTTGCAAAGGGCTCTCTAAATCAGCAGCTCTCAAAAGCAGACATTGTCTTTGATTGATTCATAAAACTGGAGCTGCCTCCGTTCCCCACTCCAGTACCAGGCGAGGGAGGATTTAGGGGAGGGGGAAGGTGCAATGTGGGTGGAAGTGAGTAATTGCAGAACATGGCACGGCACAGGGAAGACTCCAGTTTGGCTGGGCTTGATGTTCACGCCTTCATCCTCCTCGCCTACCAGTTTAGCCACCGAGATGGGGACTGAGGACCCTCCCCAGGCCCTGACACCCGTTCTTGGGCTGACCTTGGGCAAGTCCACGGCACTGCTGCAGCCAGGCAAGCACTTACAATGGCAACACTGCCTTATTCAGCAAGTCTACTCCTTCCATGCACTCTGGAGTCAGAGCTGCTGATTTCAGTGACAGGAGACCTGTTTTTAAAAGCCCTATTAGCCTGGCAGAGCTAACACAGCTAACACATCTAAGAGTGAGTGAATGGGATGCTAATTTTGGATCACAGCTAACGTCAGAAGAGCACTTGCTGGAGCAGCAGGTAAGCAGAGGTGCTCCCCATAGCCACAACCCACTACTGGCTGCCCCACATCTGTCCCCATGGCCATGATCCACCACCAGCTGCCCAGTGTCTATCCCCACAGCCATGACCCACCACCAGGTGTTACAGGTCTGTCTTTACAGCCATATCCCACTGCTGGCTGTCTCACATCTGTGGGAAGCAGGATGCAGTACAGAGGGAGCCACAGAATGCACCATGGACTGCACAGTCCAGCACACCTCAAGCATATGAGACATTTTTCTTGTTCCTAGCACAGCATAATGTTTCCTTCCAAGTCCTTGGTCCATCACCTGCAAACATTCCTGGGAACATACCAACCCTCTGATCCCCACCTTTTTCCCCTCAAGTACCAATACAGTGATTGTTCCCCCACTATTGAACACAAACCAGCCCATCTTTTCTCCATGATAACAAGGACACTCCTGCTGCCTCTCTCCCAGTACAATGAAAGCAGGAGAACTGGGAGCCTTGCAGGAGCAATTATTCCAGTTTTTAGGAAGAAGCCAGCCTGCCCTGAATATTTCATGGGAGGTAATTTTGTTAAAGCTTTTAAACCCCCCACCATTCCTGCATGTCAGGGTGCAATTAAGCAGAAAGTATCAGTGCATAAACCCAAAGAAACAAACTGCCATGCACACCCAGCTCCTGCTCTCGCTCACTCCTGCCTCTTCCCTGCGTTTAACATTAATGTGACAACCCAAGCTGTGTGTGCATGATAGAGTCTCCCACCCCAAGACAGGGAAGAGCTGTGTGACCACTGGAAAACCTCAAGTGCCTTTCAGTCTCGATAGCACAGCACCCACAGTCTCCTGCCACAGATAGCCCTGATGGACCCTGCCAATATTTACACACTGCAAGACCCTCAGCATCAGGCACCCCACTGCAAAGCTCTCTGGATTCACTGGGCTGTGGTGGTGGCATCAAGGTTTTCACCAAGGACCAGCAGCAGCACCCATGATGCCATCCTGGGGCTGTGCAGTCTGGCTCCCTGCCCAGCTCATTAGCATCAAGCCCTATGAGGAGAGAGGCTGAGGGAGCTGGGGTTGTTTAGCCTGGGGAAGAGGAGGTTCAAGGGTGACCTTATTGCTGTCTACAACTACCTGAAGGGAGGTTGCAGCCAGGTGGGGGTTGGGTTGGTCTCTTCTCCCAGGCAACCAGCAACAGAACAAGGCAACACAGTCTCAAGTTATGAGAGGGAAGGTATAGGCTGGATATTAGGAGGAAGTTCTTCACAGAGAGAGTGATTTGCCATTGGAATGGGCTGCCCAGGGAGGTGGTGGAGTTGCTGTCCCTGGAGATGTTAAAGAAAAGACTGGATGAGGTACTTAGTGCCACGCTCTAGTTGAGTGGATAGGGCTGGGTGATAGGTTCGACTGGATGATCTTGGAGGTCTCTTCCAACCTGGTTGATTCTATGATCCTATGACAGTATGAGGTGGCAGGGGGTCCCATGCAGGCTCTCCTGCTGCACAGGCAGCCTGCCTCTGCTGCATTGATTTTCAGCAAAATGAAGTTATCAGGGGAGAGAATGTTTCCAGCTCACAACTTATATTGCTCCTCTTCAACAAGTGCCGACCTGCAAAGTGCTGCCAGGAGAGATCCTTCTGCTAAAGGAGCTGCCATCCCTTCCATCCCCAGCTTCTGCCGTGCCAGGTGCCACCATCCAGCCCCTTCCCCACTCATTCCTTCTTCCTTACTCTAGGTCACCTGCATTGTCCTTGCATGCTCCTGGCCACCCTCATGAGGGGTTTCTGTACAGGATGGGGAGCCTGTGGTGTCCCTGTTCCCATTGACAGGCTTTTGCCATAACCCTGATGCTGAAAGTCTGCTTTGAAAACGTGAAAATCCAAACTACTTCTGTGACAGAGGCTTTGTGGAAAGTAAGTTTGTGACTACATCACCAGAGCAACACCAGAGAGGAAAGGTTTTTTTGGGAGCATTTATGGCACAGGCATTCAGAGAGGAAGAGCAACATCCCTCAGAAACCACATGAGTTCAAAGATTTGCTCAGTTTAAACACTAAGAATTCATGCATTAAAACCCCACTCAGGTTCAGACCTGCCTCAGAACTAAATAAAACCTCTGACCACATCAACCAGCCCCAGGGTTCACTGTCTCCTTGGGGAGAGGGTTTAGGTGTCTCAGAAGCTGCCTGCCAGCACCAGGATTTTGGGTGCAGTGCAGGGGCTGTGCACTGACCCCAGGGTCCTCAGGACCTGAGATGTGGCTGCTGCCCATCATTATGCTACGTAGCTGCTCCAGTCTGACACCAGTTAGTGCAGAGATGTTGAGAAACCTAAACACCCTCTCTCTGCTATCCCAAATTTCAAAAGAAATTACTTTCTTTTCTTTTCTCAAAGGAAGGAACACATGGAAAAACAAAATAACCTCACTTGCTAAATGCTGTTCTTGGCAGGGGGGAAGGGGAGGGGAGGGGAGGGGAGAGGAGAGGAAAGAAAGGGAAAAAAAGAAGACTAAATCTTCAACTTTTGCAAATGGCACTCAGGAAGAAAATACCCACATCTGAACCAAAACCAGATGGCTCCTCAGAGCTCGTGTTTTCAGGGAGGACTTTAAGCAGCATGATCGTTTCCCAGCAGAATTGTGTTTTGATAGGAGATCACCAAGAATAAACCCGTTTCAGGGCTGGCTGCCGAGAAGGTGTTTTGACAGAAAGCTGCTATTTCGATGGTCCCTCCACTTGCTCTGTCAGCCCTGACACGGTGGGAACTCCTCTGACCCAGCATCCTCTGCACTCGGCTTTTCCAGGGCCTGTGAGGAGCACCCGTGGGAGCAGGGAGGGAGAAGTGCCTCAGCTCACTCCTGCTTACCAGAAAAATGGGAAACAGCAAAGAGAAGCTAGAAACACCTCTCTGTGAAGCTGAAAACACCCCTCTGCTGGCCCCTCTTGTGCAGGATCGTGAGGCAAGGTGAGGACGGGTCCCTTTTTTGCATGCATCAGGTTGAGTCTCTGCAGCCTGCTCGTTGCTTTGAGCGAAACGAGGAAATTATCTGTGTGCGTGTGTCAGGGTGAGAGCCACTTCTCCCTCACCGCTTTGATTCCCTCCCCTCTGAACCAGGTGTGGGATGCTGCCTCCTGGGCAGCTCCAGGTGAGCCCCTGCGCTGTGCCCCAAGCAAAGGGCAAGGATCACCCTTCCCATCTCATGCCACCTTGGACAATATCCAATTTGAATAATCCTCCTTTCTCAAAAGATGCTCGAATCATCCTNTTTTTATAATTAATATTAATCAACTGAATTTTGCTCTTCATGGAGAGAGATCCTTTTCTTCTCTCTCGAGGACTGACATCCTGAGAAAATGCCTCAGCCCAGTCAGCTCCGATGTTTGCTGTCTCACGCATTGCCTGCATCAGCCTGACACCGCACAGATGTCAGCTGAGGACTGGGCTGTACGGTACGAGCTGAAACTGGCTTCTGTCTCTCAACTGTCCCGGCGAGAGCGCTGGCAGGAGGCTGAGTCGGCGGAGAGTGCCTCGCAAAGCTAATAGAGACATCTCCGCGAACGCTGCTTTCCGAGGGCACTCTCTCGCCTGCCCTCTCCTGGAACATCAAACCGTTTCTGCCCAGCATCCCCGAGGCTGCAGTGCTCAGCTGGCCACGCTCGATCACTCCGTGCAGCCAGCCCTTGCCCTCACCTATGCTGGAGCAAGCCACCTAAGCAGAGCTGCGCGGCCCCATGACAAAGACCTTATTTGCCAGCATCACCCAAATATTAACTTCGGATGCCTCCCCCTCCCGGTAAAACCCTCCCCTATGCAGGTGTGATGGATGAAACATTTCCTACCTGTTCCCGACAGGCAGGCAGCACCTGCCTCAGGTCCTGGTTGAAAGCTGCACTGCCTTACACCCCAGGAAGGCTGGGCAGCAGCCCCAGTCTATGGGAGGAAGACATTTCTGCCTTGCTTTGGCAGCAGAAACCAGTCCAAGCCTGGACTCAGCAAGACAGAAGCATGTGAGTGTCATATGCTGGGAGATAGGACAGCCCTCGAGCTCGTGTGCCACCTACCCAGGTCAGATGAAGGCAGGATGCTGGGGGATCGGTTGCCAGGGGCGTGCTGGGCTTTGGCCTCTCCTCTGCGTTCCACTCATGCACTGTGGGTGAAACAAGATGGCAATTAGGGCTTTAAACCTGGTGTTTGAGAGGCAGGCAGGAGAGAAATGTAAAAGCTGGGAATGCTTTTCCCCCCTCTCCCTCCCAAAACCAGAGCTTGTCTGAGTTTAATCTTCATCTGAGCCAATATTTAAAAGCTATAAATCAGGCTGCAACAGACAGAAAAACACAGCAACCAAAATTTAGTGGACCTGCTGCTGAAAGGCCCAGAATGAACTGCTGAATGGAAGCCATTTTCCCATGGAAATAGAGCAAGCCTGTACTTAGCAGAGCATTGATCTGCTGACAGCTACCGGGACAGATTTGGGCCAGAGCACTTGGGAATCATTTGCAGTGATCTCTCAAGAAACACATGCGTGCAGAAGCCCTCTGGAAAAACATGGTTGTAAAGCAGTGCTGTAGCTGTCTACAGGCTGGGTGGCACTCAGTAGCCAATCTGGGTTTGCACTGCCCTCTGTGAGCCTTCCCAGACAGGCAGCACCGCCAGGGCAGCTCAGAACCTGTGCTGCATCCCTCTGCTCCAGTCTTGGTGGCTCCAGATTGGGCAGAGCAAGAAAATGCTTCCCGTACGACAGCAACTGAGCACCACCACTGACGGTCAGAGCTGCAGGACCTGTACTGAGCAGCTCAGGACCTGTACTGAGCAGTGTACTCCAATGGGGCACAAGGTTTTGGCTGGGGGACACTGTGTCCCAGCGACCCAAGTGGGGCGTTTGGGAGTCCTTCCACAAACATACTGTGATTTGACTGTGATGTGTTACAGCCAGGGTCAGCCCCTGTCCAGAGCAAAGTATCAACACACCTCCTTGGGGACAGCAGGTTGGGTCCTGCCAGATGCCAAGAGCTCCCTTCCAGCCAAGGGGTGCACAGAAAGAGTGGCTCTGTTCCACCCTGCCCTCCCACTGCCTTGCTCTGTGCTGCAGGTGAAGGATGTTGCCTAAACCCTGAAGGGCAGGCTGATCCTTCTGCCTGTCCCATCCTAAAGCTGTCCCACATATGGGGCACACTGCAGCCTGATCAAAGTGCCAGCACCAGAGTGGCTAAATCAACCATGTCCTGGCCTCAGGCTCAGCTCTCCCCAACTACTTGCCATGGCCAAGGTGTTTGCTAGAGAGGAGACAGCCCAGGTACCACAGTTGTGACCTTCTCGCCTTGCATGGAAAGGAAAGTGCCTCATGTTCATCTTTTCTCCTGCCAGAGACCATTTTCCACCACCATTTTCACTGGTTTGGGGGATGAGGTCAAATCAGGGAGATCTATTCCTCCCTTTTTTGGAATACAAAATTATTTCTGAATCCTCTGCCTGCCCTTTCCAGCACAGGAACACAGCTCTGGGCTGTCCAGGAGCCTTTCACCTGCCCGCTAGCTTTTCCATAGCATTTGTCACCTGAGATACCACAGGACACCTATGGAAAGCACAACCCTCTCATTTTCAGAGGTGTTGAGTGCCCTTGGCACTTTCTAGCTTCAAAGTGGGGTGCTCACTGCCCCCAGCCCTTGTTTAATTCTCACCATCACAGGGTCAGCAGCAGAGAAGCAGATGACTCAGAGGACACATGGAGCAACAAGGGCAGAGGTGAGGACGGGGGCAGAGCTTTCTCTCCTGCATAGCCATCTCAGCCAGCCCCTTCAGAACACCACTCCTGCACAGACTGGATCTATAATACCAATTAATGGTTCACTGCTTGTTGTGGGGGATTTTATTCCCATTATTGACTACATCTCCTTATGAACTCATCTACTTAGCAGATCTTACAGTGATCCCAAAAGCTACCAAAATAAACCTGCCACAGAAAAAAAAAAGCAGGAACAACCCAGGAAACAGACTAATGCCTCTGCTCAAGGGGAACTCAACCTGCCCAACAGTGCCTCAAAGGACATCTGAGATCCCAACATTACCCAGAGCCTATGAGAGAGCATCAACAAACGGGGGCACAACTTCTTTGGGTTACTTATTTATTTTGCTTTCACTCATCACTTCTTTTAAAGGACTAAAAACATGTTTATGGGTTTAACATATTTAAATGGCTCAAAATCTGTTTAGCTAGGAAGGAAAACATCTCTCCCACCCCAAAACTTCTTGTGGGCGGGGACGTGCTCTTCAATCTTCCACCCACAGCAAATATTTCAAATCTCTTTTTTTTAAGCTGAAAGGCTGCTTCTGGGGACAGAACCTCTCTCTCTCTGTGTGTGTGTGTGTGTGTGTGGCTTTTTCACCACCCTCCTCCATCACTGCCCTGAGCACCCTTTACACAGAGACAGTCAGGGACACCTTGGCCGAGAGGTCACCTGAGACACAGGGGACAATAAGGGCATTTCTGTGCAAGCAGAGCACCCAGGGATGATAATAAAAATGAGAAGTCTTCCTTCCACCTCCTCCATCAGCAGCTTTCCACAAGGAGGATCAATGCAGCCCACTGTAAGTGCACTGTTGTTCCATTTTTAATTAATGAAAGAAAAAACTAATCATTGAATTAAACTTCTCATTACTCCAGCTGAATACCCACTAAGTAAATTTAATTACTGTACGAATCTGGCTTCTCCCTGCCTGTTTCATTAGCTACTGATAAAGACAGGGGGGGAGGAAGAAAGAGAGGGTGAGATGAAAACAGAAAGAGAATGGAAGATGGGAATAATAAATGCAAAAACAGAGGCAAATGATTCAGCAAGTTTCAGGAGCTTCCAGTAAGGGCCTGGGGAAAGACCTTCCCACCGCTCCCAAACCAGGCTGGAGGGATTGCTTGTGTGGCAAACTCCCTTTCTCCAACACACAACCTGCCCAGGGACAACCACCATCTTCCAGGCTCACATCTCACATAGGAACATAGAGTCCCATGAGCTCTACCTCCATGGGCTAGAGGCCAGCTCCTGCTCAAAGCACCCAGCAGCTGAGCTGGTTGCTCCAGCACGCCACAAGGATCCCTCGGGCACGGAGGCCACAAGGATGAGGTCCTACCACCTCCCCAGCACCACTTCTCACACATCCTGGGTTCAAGGCCAAGAGACAGCAAGACAGCAGACAAAGGCTTGGGCACAATTGGCTCCCCTCCAAATAAGGGCAGCCACCGGGCTCAGATCTGCAGCAGTTCTTGATTCTTTCCAATCTTGTCTAGCTCTGAACAGCCAGGGGTGTGTCTCTGCAACAAAGGCAGCAGCCTTGTAAGGCTTCAGCACGAAGCTGGTGCTGACAAAAGCATGGGGAGCACACGAGGATGGATATCAAACGCCTGCTGTCCCACCACGTACCCAGACACCTGACAGGTACTCTTTGTACGTGAAGTTTTTCTGCCGGAGTGGGAGTCCTGAGTGGCCAGGCTGCTGGGAACTGGGGACATGCCAGTAGCATGCTCCTCAGGGAAGAGAGATGAGCAGAGGATGCATTTCTGCAACACCACTCCCCCACCCCACCCCCACTGCACAGATTGTTTGTGGCACGATTTCGAGTCTCTCCTACTCTCCAGCTAGGATTCATTCCCCCATCCCTCCTTCCTGAAGGCTGGGATGAGCCATTATGGGGCAGGTACAGCAGCATGCACAGGGAGGAGTCCAGCAGCCCCTGCTGAGCCCACCAAGCCCCCTTCCAGCACAGGCCTCCGTGTCCAGCAGCTCTGCTGTGTGGCTGTTGATAAGGCCACACTTGGAATAAAATGGGGGTGGAGAGAATATAGTAGAAGACAAGTGCAGCTTCCTTCTCCAACGAGGAAGCTTCAGCTTTCAGCTGAGCTGAGAGCATGCTGAAAGGGCCACCCAGGGGCTTATAGGGACAAGGGACAAATATGGTCAGGCCATCTCCTCCTTGTCATTAAGGGACCAAGGAGAGACCATGGAGGCTTCTTATGCAGTCTCATGGGTAGGACCTTGTTCACCGTGAGGCACTGTCCCTTTGCCTCACATAGGCAGCTTGTGGCCCTCACGGTGCCCCATCCTCTGCTATTCTGGCAAGAAGAAGCTCTTCTTCTTCACTCTCATGACTTTGTTATATCTTCTGACCCCAAACCAAGCTGACAAGTTTGAACTCATCCCTACATGGTTTGGCCATACAAGTCAGATACCTTTCTCCCTTCCTTCTTCAGTGCTTCCCTAGTCCTTTCCTGCTCTCCTCCTCCCTCCTGAGCCCAACAGGCACTCTTCCCAGAGTGTTTTCTCCTGTGCAGGTCAAGCCTAGCTACAAGGACCTTCCAGGCAGACCAGAAGGTCCTTTCAGTGTCACATTTCACAGAATCACAGAAGGTTAGGGGCTGGAAGTGACTTCAAAAACTCATCCAGTCCAACCCCCTGCAGAGCAGGATCAACCATACCAGATCACACACAAATGCATTCAGGTAGGTCTTGAATATCTCCAGAGAGGGAGATTCCACAGACTCCTCCAGGCTTCTGTTAATGAAAAAATTCCTCCTCATTTTTCCATGGAACTTCCTGTGCCTCAGCTTCCACCATTGCCCCTTGTGCTGTCGTTGGGCATGGCAGAGCCTGGCTCCAGCCTTCTGGCACTCACCCTTTACATGTTTATAAACATTTATCCCCACTCTATCTCAAACTGGATTTTCTCAAACTCTATCTCAAACTGGATTTTCTCAAACTCTGTCCAGTCAAAGCGTTGAGCTAACAGGCACAGGTGATGTTCTCCAGGGAGCAAACGGTGCTGGGGGAGATCTGCCGCGGATCTGTGGCATCCAGCAGAGGTCTACTAGAGGCCACCACCACAAGCCTTAGGGCTCCATTGCATGCCTGGGAAGATGCTGGCTCCCAGGTAGGCTCATGCACAGACTGCTCTCCTCTCAGGCACAAGCTTTCTGCTGCCACAGCTAAAATTAGCTCCCACTGAGTCCCTCCTGCCATCCCTGAAGTCCTTGGTACAACATGTTCTGCCACCACAGGCTCTTCCCAAGCTCTCACTCAAAACCTCCCAGTGATGCGTAGTACCTTGCCTCGCAGCTCCCACTCCCTCACACAGGCAAAGCAAACAACCCCACAGGCTTTGCAGCCACCCCCTCCCTGCTGCAGGGCTCCCCAAAGCCCCTCATGCTGCTCTAACACCATTCCAAACAGCTTCCAACCCTGCCAGCAACAGATTCTGGAAATTTGGGCTGGGAAAATGGAGTGAGGGGCAGTGTGTGTTGTTTGCTTGGGTTTTGTTTTGGTGGCCAAATGGAGAAAAAAATCAGGTTGACTGAAGTGGTTTGTGGGTTTTGTTGTTGTTGTTGGGGGGACTGGGGGTTGGGGGGTGTTGTTTGTTTTTATTTGCTTTTTTAAATTTGGGTTTTCCTCTGGCAAATTTTAAACTCCCAGTAATAATCTGGGGCTGAATGAAATGCTTTGGATTGAAGTGAGCTTTCGTTTTGTTTGTAGGTGGCTTTCCCCACCCCACACTGAAAGAAAAAAAAAAACAAACCAAAAAACAACAAAAACCACCCTAGAAAAAAAAAAAATATTCAAAATGAAATGTCATCTTGAAACAGATGGCTGAAAGGTTTCAGTATGAAAATGTCAAAATGAAACTTTTCAGTGTTTCACTTTTTCCCCACCCCAGCCAATACCACTTGCTAAATACAACCTGGATTCGTGAGCTGTGACTGTTGACTGAAACCTGAGTTCTTTGGTGCAAAAGCTGCTCACTCAGTCTTTTTGCATGTGTGTGTGTGTGTGTGTGTGCAGGGCTGCATCTACACCCCACACTCTGCACCCTGCTGCAGCAGGGAGAAGCACGTGGAGAGGGCAGGAAAGACAACCCTACGAGAGTGTCCTCCTCTAGAGAAGTGCTGCAGCAGAGCAAGGCAGCAAAACACCCTGGGACTTACCTTGGCAGCAGACCTCTGCAGATTCCTTTTGGGTTCTGGAGGGGCTTCTTGTGCAGCAGAGGGAGAGGGGGGGAAGGACAGGGTGGTCCTGCCTGTCTCATGGGACCCGAGGCAGGGCAGCAGGGTGCCTCGCTCAGCCCTGGATGTGCAGCCCTGCAAGACAGGAGGAGGAGAGCATAAGAAGGTGCTGAAGGAAGAAGCATCCAGTCTGGGCAGAGAAGGAAGGAGATATTGGGGAATGAGGCCAGGCAGAGCTAAGGGGTTAGGGTAAGGTGGTGGCAGCAAGCAGTTCTTGAGTGCTGGCTGGCATCAGGTCTGCTCCCCTGACTCCACCCTCCCCCAGGCAATGGTGTTAATCTCCTCTTGCCCTGCTCTCAAGTTGCACTCACACATTTACTTGCTAGCACAAGGCTTTCCAAGAGGCCAAACAAGAGAAGCAGGAGTCCTGAACTATCACATCACCACTAAACCCAAGGCAAGGGAGCTGCCTCACTTGAGACCATCTCCAGAAGGGTTTGTGCCCTCCCACCCACGGAAATTGTTCACTTCACCTAGGCCACATCACAGCAGCACTGGCAGACAGTCATGGAGGAAGGTTTTGCCCACCTGACCTCTTTTTCAAAAAGAGATAATGTTCATCTCAGAGCTGCTCAAAAATCAGGTTCTAGGGCTGAGGTTCCAGGCTCACTCCTCATTATCAGACAGGAACCAGCATGGGACTGTTCAGATCTTACTGAAACCAAACCCATGAGCCCTTCTTGTGCCCCAAGGCTGTGGGAGGGTGGTCCTGAGTGCTAATACTGGCTGCTGCCTTTTGCCAGGACCACCTTCCAGGGCCTGTGGCCTAGATGAGTGTCTAGGTGACATTGTGATGCAAGAGGGCAGCAAGCCTGCTGAACCACACGCAAGACTCCCACTTTCAGCAGGCAGGAGTCAGGTTTTGATTGCAAAGTTCACAGCCCAAGTGTTTTCAAGCACAACTGAAGCCCCACATTCGGCTTTGTCAGACAGGAAGGCAATGGACACTTTTTAAATTAAATTTGCTCTTACTCCACCAAAAGCTGCAGGATTCCCAGGGTACACTTGGCACCATGCAGCAGAAAGCAGCAAAATGAGCCAGAACTTGAATCCACCCCAAAGTCATGGTTATAAAATTCTGTTTTATGAAGCCGGGTATGGAAATCACATGCCCTAAAATTTTATGAAAACGAGAGCTGACATCAAACCCCCAAATCCATCAGCCAGGCAAGAGTTCAGGTTGGAAACGTAAGGTCATAATCTTCTCCCTTTTGCCTCTGCCTCAGTTCAGGAGCTCTGAGATACAGCAGGAGCATTCCACTTCCTTCCAGCACCACAAAATGCTGAGGCTGGTGTCAGAAAACCTGTTTTTGTGAGATCATGAGCCCGATTGCTAGATGAAAGAGGATTAGATGAAGCTTAGACTAAGCATCTCAACAGTATCAACCCCTAAGATGATGCTCAGCCATTGCTACTGCTAAGGTAACATGAAGACAGATTTATCTGCTTAGAGAGAAGGCTCTTACACAGAGCCATCCTCAGCACAAAGAGGGCTCCTTGGAAGGAGGTTGCATGTCCACAGGGGCAGGGCAGAGCTGGCTGCCCGCAGGCAGGAGTCTGCCGGATGGAGCCACATGGAATAAGACTGGCTCCAAACTCAAACCTCCTCCCAAGTTCAGGGGGCGGCAAACGGAAATTAAGCCCATCTGTTCCTAAAGCATTGCACCAGTGGAGAGGTGAGGAGCTGAAAATCTGAGCTCTGAAGAAATCCAAAGTGCTGGAGACAGAGCCAGCAAGCTGCCCATCAGGGAAGGGATGCCACGTCCCAGGCTCGCTCCTGCAATGAGTTTGGAAATCTCAGTCCGGACCTCAATTTAGCCTAGAGAGGAGGAGGTTGAGGACAGACCTCACTGCTCTCTACAACTCCCTGAGAGGAGGTTGAAGTGAGGTGGGGGTTGGTCTCCTCTCCTTAGTAACAAGTGATAGGATAGAGGAAATAGCCTCAAGTTGTGCCAGGAGAGGTTTAGGTTGGAGATTAGGAATAATTTCTTCACTGCAAGAGTGGTCAAGGATGGGAGCAGGCTGCCCAGGGAGGTGGTGGAGTCACAATCCCTGGAGGTGTTCAAGAAACCTGTGGCCATGGCACTTGGGGACATGGTTCAATGGCCATGGTAGTTTTGGGTTGATGGTTGGACTCACTGGTCTTAGAGGTCTTTTCCAACCAAAACAATTCTTTGTTCCCATGAAATGTCTTGAGCAAGAGAGCTGCGGCACCATGGGGGTCACCTACATGAAGCCACCTTGGCAGGGATGAAGTAAGGCAGCTGGAGCTCCCCAAACTTCATGGACCAGCTGCAGACATAGGAAGGAAAACTAAGGCAGGCACCCAGAGCTGTCAGAGCAGCAGTGCCACACAGCTCTGGAGCTACCTCAAGCTCATCAGTGAGCCACAGCACTGCAGCCATCCCAACCCTGGCAGATGTGCCTTGTCGTGTGGAAAAGAGCATTAAGTGATCAGTCAGCATTAGAAATGGCCAGGTTTGATGTTTTTAAGTAAAATGTCTCCCTTCTTACCTCCCTTGCTGAGCCCAGTTTTCATCTTAAGAATCTCTTCATTTTCTGTCTACCCCCAATCCAAACAAACTCTGCTGTCAAGCCCAAATGCTCTCTTTGCATTTCTGTAACATTCACTCCAATAAATCATCCAGAACCAAATGAACCTTCACATTTCCCCTTTATTCCTTGAAGGGATGATGCTCAACCACCCGGCCAGCCTGGAAATACATTTTTCACCTGGTTCTTGCTCAAAGCCAGGACAGCAGGGTGTTGGCTGGGAGCAGAGGCATGGGAGGTAGCAGCCAGGTGGGATTTGGAAGTGCTGCCTACAAAGCACCTCTTGGTGCCAGGAGATTTAAAAAAAGCAATGTTTACACAGCCTTTATCCCTGAGAGACGGAAATTATGAGGGAGCAGAATAGGAGCAGGCACGGAGAGACAGAGGGAGATTTAGGCATGGATCCTGAGCATCACCCAGATCACCAAGGGCCCTGCCAGCAAAGGAGGTGAGATGGCTACAAGGAGGCACAGCCTGCACCAGGAACCAGGCAGGAATACCTGGTCCCTCATGCTTGTAAGGAGTAGAAAGTCAGATTTAGCAAAGAGTATTTATGGGTATTGAGGGAGAAAAAAAAGAAAGCCATGCCACAGGGAATAACAAGGCTTTCTTGTGGCTGGCAGCTGAATGGAATAAATCTATCCACTGGGCATAAATTGTTTAAGCAAAAAATCCCTTTCAGCTTGACTATTTTGCAAGAAAAACAGCATCTAAAAAAGGGAGAGAAAACTCTGAACCCACATAATTCCTCTCCTCAAGGTCAGAGCTGTTAACTCTCTTCTGCAAGGGTGAAGCAGCACCTTTCAGTATGGAATTCAACCAAAAGAAAAGAAACGTTTGAGAAGTGAGTGTGTTTCTGCCCGGACTGACCTGCCTGGATTAGACTAAATATCTTTATTTAAAGAACAAATTATCTTTCAAAAGCAAGTTGTGGGGAGGCTCAGTGGTGGGGAGGCAGAGGGACAGTGGTGCAAGTGAAGAGGGGCACAGTGCTTCGGCAATCAGCCTGATGCCTGCTCAGATGCAGATAGAGTAGGAGCCCTGCTGCATTTCTGAGACCACAGGCAGGATCCTGCTGCAGCTCTTGGTCCACTCCTGCCCTCATTCCAAGTGCAGGGGTGGAAGAGGCCACTCCTATCATCTTCAGGAGGGGAGCTAGCTGCGGCATACAACAGAGATGGGGCAGAGGCCCTCAGGGATAAGGGAGACATCAGCCACTGGGGCTACAACAGACACAGAGAGTAGCCTTGTGTCAGAGCAAAGGATCTAGAGCCTCTCTGGTTATTATGCAGAGCCTGTGCTAAGGTTGCTGCTTTAGTGCACTGCAGGCACTAAATTAAGGGGACATTTACAACCCACAATGCAGAGAAGCAGCTGCTAAAGGTGGCCACAGTGAGTGACTTCACCTCTGGGTGAAAGGCTCCATGAAATCTCTGCTGTGAGGGATGACGACAGGAAAACAAATCCTTCCTTCCAACCTCCTGCCCCGTAGAGCAATGCCAGGACATGTCTGGGCACCTGGGGGAAAGTGGGGACCGGAAACAACCTGCTCTGCTCAGTGCAAGACAGGGGTCTCCAAGACCTGCCCTGTTTAGAGGGGCTGCAAAGCCCATGGGATACTGAACCTTGGTCCAATTAGTAAGGTCCAGTGCAGCAAATTGCACCACCTTCACCAGGACAGTGTTTAGCTGGAACAAGCCCAAAAGATCTGCTCCCCAGAAATGAAGATTCCCCAGACCAAGCCTTGTCCAGGCTCCATGCAGCACAGAGCAGCACTAGAGCATCAAGCAGTTCCTGGTGACAAAAGCCCTGGTGCCTGCTCACCCCTTTTCTCTGCCCTGGATAGCCAAGCTTGGGGTCCTACAGTGTCATGACTCCTGTGGCTACTAGGAGCAACCAGCACTGCTTCCTTCCTCCTCCCACACCCATGCCAAGCCCAGCTCGCCAGGGCTTTCCACACAGCACCACTCCTTCCTCCTCTGCACCTGGTAGGAACAGCCAACTTCAGCCATGGCCAAAGCTCAGCAGGGCTGGGCCAGCCATACTGTGCACTTCCCCTCTTCCCAGGTGCCATGGCAGTGCCCAGCTCATTTGTTGATAATGGCACCAGGACCTTTTATTTGCAGATCCAGGGATGTACTCTGATGTGCTCAACCACGCAGAGAAGGGGATGGCTCTTTGTGGGGGCTGGCACAGACCTATCCTAGCCCAAGGCACTGAGCCCACAGGCAGTCTGCCACCTCCTGGAAGTGGCAAAGTGGCCAAGCAGAAGGAGAAGCAGAGGAAGACACGGTGAGAGCAGATCAGAGATGATCTGACATGCACAGGAGACAAGAAAAAAGAGATTAACTCTGCCCCAGCCAGCACAAAAGCAGGTGGGGGCACTGGAGGGGATCTCAAGGTTGCAGCACACACATCAGCTTCCATCAATAATTCAATGTGCTGGGCTGTGAGCACAGCTGAGGAGGGGCATTTCCACCTGAGCAGAGGGAATAGCAGCCAGGGGTGGAAGGACACTTCTGAACAGGATCAGAGCCCTGCAAGGTGCTGGGAAGTAGAGAGAGCAGACCCCACTTGTCCACTGGAAAGCACTAATTGTGCCATGACTACATGTCTGTAGCTCATAGATCCTTTTCAGAAAGTTAAATCAATACATTTATACCCAAACATTTCCAAATCCCAGGTGGACATCCCAAGAAGGATGTGGAGGTGCTGGAGTGAGTGCAGAGGAGGGCAACAAAGCTGGGGAAGGGCCTGGAGAGTAAATCTGATTGAGCTGGGGATGGTTAGTGTGAAAAAGAGGCGGCTGAGGGGAGACCTCATCACTGACTACAGCTACCTGAAAGGAGGTTGTGGAGAGGTTGGTGCTGGTCTCTTCTCACAGGTAAACAGTGATAGAACAAGGGGGAATGACCACAAACTGCACCCAGGTAGGTTTAGACTGGACATTAGGAAACATTTTTCCCCAGCAAGGGTAGTCAGGCATTGGAATGGGCTGCTCAGGGTGGAGTCACCCAGCCTGGATGTGTTTAGAAGTCATTTGGATGTGATGCTTGTGGATATGGTTTAGGGTGAACCATGTAGAGCAGGGTTCTGGGGTTATGGGTTGGACCTGGTGATCCTGAGGGTATTTTCCAACTTGAATGTTTCTGTGCTTCCGTGATTCTGTGTTTCCTGCCTGGAGGAGTTTACAGCCACTCTAACCACTTCCCACAGCTTCAGAGTACCACATGATAGAGAAGTTTTGAACACCCAGCCACTGGAACCAGCCCAGGACAGTGTCCACAATCCCTCAGGCAAGCAGAGTGCTATGGAGTTGGAGCACGGTGCCAGCAGCCCAGGCAGCCCAGGCTCTCTGGGAGCATCTTTACTCAAAGGATTGCTCCAAGGCCTCAGCTAGGAACAGATAGCTGCTCCTCTGCAGCTTCTCAGAGACTTCTCATTGCCAGCAGAGCCAAGACCCTGTAGCTCCCATGCCTTTGGGAACCACGTGCTTGAGCACATCCAGACTTATTGCACTTGGCAATGGGATCAGCAAAGGCCCATTCCTGGCTTCTTTTGTGCAACAAGTCAGACCAGTGGGTCATGAATTGTCTCCTTTGGCCTTTGGATGTGCAATAGGAGGAATACAGAGGTCTGGAACTCCTCTGACAGATCAGCTCTGAGCTTGGAGGGCTGCCCAGAGCAAGGGATCCTGCCATCTCAACCCAAAGCCTGTGCAATAGACCCTCAGGTGAGCACATCCCAAGGTGAGCATCTGATGAGCCTCGGGGAAGCCAAAGGCCCAGGCCAGTTCCAGGAATAGAATTGGCTGGGACTGAGGCAGTGTAACTTTCCACCACTTTGCAGGCAGCCATCCATGGTGTGGGCCAGCTGGCTGCCCTGTCAGTGCACCTCCCAACTCTTTCAGGTGTCCTGATAACACCGATGCTTCACAAGGCTAGCTCAAGAAGGTTTGGGAGAGTTATTATCCAGAGCCAGGTGGGCTGGACTTGACCCAAACCTTAGGCAAGTGATTAAAATGATTGGCATTTTTTTGGAAAGAAAAGTGCTGTGCTGTCCCTGCCATCTCTCTTCAGAAAGCTAATAACTGCACATCCAAAACCTGGACACACTTGTAAGGCTACTCAAGCACACGAGAGCTTGCAGACTGATGAAGCTCACCCTTAGATGCAGTTCTGGGACCAGCTACCCCTTGCAGGCTATAAAAATGGGGTTCTTTGGCCAAGGTGCTGTTCTTGAGCATGTGAGCAGGTCTCCCTGTAGTATCAGGGATGGGATACTTGGTCATGGGTTTGAGTGTTGAATTGCAGGTCTGTGTGCCCCATGGCTTGGAGGAATTTCATCCCACGGGCAACGTGTGAGTCTGCTCTGGTTGGAAACAGGGTGTCACAAAACTGCCTTTCCTCGAGATCTGGATTCAGGTCTATCTAGTTCCCCTTGCTCCTACAGACAAGAGGAAATGGCCACAAGTTACAGCAGGGAAGGTTTAGAATGAAGATTAGGAACAATTTGTTCCCCAAAAGGGTTGTCAATTTCTGGAACAGGCTGCCAAGAGCAGTGGAGTCGCCATCCTGTAAGGGATTTAAAAGCCATGTAGTTGTGGTACAAAAGAATATTTAGTGATGACCTGGCAGTGCTGGGCTAGTGGTTGGACTTGATCTGAAATGTCTCTTCCAACCAAAATCATTCTGTGGTGCTTCAGGAGACAGTAGCAGTTCCAGCTATGAACACAGTAGCATCCTTTTGCCTTGCCTATACGTATTAAAAATCAAGTTCCTTTTCTTTCAGAGTGAAGAAAACTAAAGGCAGCAGCAGTTCCAAGTGAGCAGAGCAGGATCCCAGCCTCTCCCTGGGGTATGTCTCATCTCCCACATCCTCCTTACCACCATGCTTACCAGTGTGGCTCTCACAGTGGGGCAAGGGCTGCTCTCCCTGGCACACTGGGGTCTCAGTGAGCATTCCTCCATGCCAGAACAGGAGGACACCCCACTCAGTCTCTTCTGGGCTCAAGGCCAGAAGCCGACTCTCCGCTGTCAGTCCGTTACTGGTTAAGAGAGTGACCTTAAGGACAAGCACAGCCTCAACAGCCCACAGCTACTTGCTTCAGTTTGACCACATTGCCCCAGGGGTTGGCAGCTGAGGACTTATAAACTGGGGACATCGTGTGGGCTCTGAGTTATTTTGCACACCCTTGCCCTGGAGAGTACAGCATCCAGGGGCCTCTAGGGAACCAAGAGAGGTCATCCAGTTCTATGTCCTGTACATAACCAACCTGTGCCAAATGCTCAGCTGTGGCACCAGCACAGAGGCTGCCAAACTTGCTGTGCCGAGAAGTTGAACTGTGCTTAGATGGGGATCCCAAACAGGATAAAATCTGCATTTAATACCTATTATCCTAACATCTCCCCATCTGTCCACTTCCCTCACATGCCTGTAACTGCAGTGTGCCAGGGCTGCCTGGTATCAATGGCACTTTAATTTCATCATTCACAACTTATTTAGAGCAATTAGGAGGCAATGAGCACACGCCGAGGGCCAGGATGCACTTGAATAGCATCCAAGGGTTACTGCAGTATCACAGGAGACCTTCAGATGGAATTATCGGTCTGCAAAAAAACTTAAATTAAAAAAAAAGGTGATCCCCAGAGGGAGGATAAAGTTCTTCTTGGTCTTGTAGGTCCCTTTTTAATTTGAAATCAGCTGACAGAAAACTGAAGCGATGATACTCCACATTTAATTAGTGAAGAGACAGCATCTCAGATTGGAAGACAGGGATGGATGCTTTGTATGGGCATCTGGCTGGAAGAACAAGTGCAGGAGCAAGGCAGGGATTCCTGTGAGGGCCATTACCTCAGCCCACTTCAGGCCAGCAAGTTTTGCCATTGGCTTTTCCGGGAGCAGAGAAAAGACTGAGCCATTTGGAAATCCTGGCCAGAAAGGCAAAGCAAAAAGCTGATTTTTCCCTGCTGATTTCTGCTGGATGGCAGAAACCGTGCACAAAGCCACAAAGAAATCCACCACAGAAAGGCAGCCAGGCTGCAGCCTGGCTTCCCAACGTCCCCATTTCATACAAGGCAGGTGAGGTGCCAAAGGAGGGGACATCTCCTCACTTCTGATTTAGCCACATGCCCACGCTCCTCCCGCACAGGCTCTTTAAATGCCTGCCTGCGTGAGAAAAGCAGTGGCCTATTTTTTTTCTCTGAGCAGCTCAGTGCAGCCTCCACCTCAGAGCATGGCGCACACAGGTCCTATTTAGGATGCTTCAGACACATCCAGAGGGACTTCAGCAACAGCCTGTGGAAAGGCAAGACTGAGTGGGCAACCTGAGTCACTTTACTGCTTACAGAAGTGTGCACAAGCATCTTCCATTTGAGGGAAACTCAACACAGCTCCTGTTGACTCTGGGGACCAGAGGAAAGTGGATCTTCTCCAGCACACTCCACTGATGCAGAATAACTGCTTACCACCTTTTTCATCCTGGCTTACCAAAAGAGGGATCATCCCTCACAGCTATGATCCAAACCTCTGATCCTGGCAATTCCTCCACAACACAGGAGGAGCTGAGAGCTGCTTGAGCTGCTAGATCTGCTCTGATGGGTGAGGGCTGTGGAGGAGATTAGCTTCCTTCCAAGGAGGAGAAAGCAGAGCAAGACATGAGAGGGAACTGTTGGGTGCACATGCATGTGGGTGCCGTGAAGAGATCTGGTTACAGCTGGCTGCAAAACTCAGCTCTGAGCTCCTAGCCAAAGAGCCTGACTCATGCAAACCTGGCACCACCCATTGCACATGGGGAAAGCAGGGGATAAGCACAGGAGCATAGATAAGCATAGACCATGATCCAGAGCCAGAATAGGCTCAGTCTTCACCTTGAGCCCTGTCCTCAACAAAGTCACTCTAGGCTGTCAAACAAGGGCCTTTGTGCAAGGATCCCAGAATGCTGTGGCAGAGAATTGCAGAATGGTAGGGGAACCTCTGGAGACCTAGTCCAGCCTCCCTGCTGAAGTCAGGCCACCTCCCTGGCAGCACAGCCCAGGTCACATAGATGTATTGTCCTTCCAAGGAACCTCTCTTATCACCCAGGATAAGACAGCGACTGTGGGCTCCCTTTGCTCTCCTAATCTCACTTTTCTGTTGAGGCTGACCACAACAGCACCACATAATATCAACAGCAAGGTGCCTATTGGGTGTGGGTGCCACAATCCAGCTCAGAAGAAAAAACACCCTCCCATTACAGCTGCTAGATGCTAATGCCTCCTGGTCACTGCACTGTGGTGACCGACAGCAATTTCACCTCTCTCCATCAGGGTATTTATTGTCCATGAGATAACAGCTGCAAGTGGCATCCAGCACAGGGGATGTTATCTCACAGGATTTCTGATGTCAACACCCCTGGGACAGCAGGGAGGGGGTTTTGTGGGAATATATGGAGAGTGTCAGAGGATGAACTGCTAATGAGATGTGTTTTCAAATGCCGTCAAGTTATGATCTATTGATCTTGCACCAAGAAGCTTGACTTTTTTTCTGTGCAATATTAATCTATGTCACTTACCCCTTCCAGGAACTCAGGCTGAATGAGTGTCATTACATCAAAATTAAGGGTTACAGCTCTAACTGCCAGGGGCACGGACCAGCAAGGTGCCAAAAAG
The DNA here is from genome assembly GCA_013396835.1 of Psilopogon haemacephalus. Taxonomy (NCBI): domain Eukaryota; kingdom Metazoa; phylum Chordata; class Aves; order Piciformes; family Megalaimidae; genus Psilopogon; species Psilopogon haemacephalus. The sequence continues at coordinate 229,283 of VWZI01001728.1, read as the reverse complement.
CCAATTCAGAATGACAGCAGCTTAACAACCTGCTGGGAGCACCGAGGCACACAGAAACCCAAGCACTTCAGTGCAGTGGTGTGGGATGGGGCACAAGGGTCACCATGGTGCAGGCTCTACTATCAGGACAATACCTTGGCCAGGAACAGCCTCGAAGAAGCAGATTTGCATGCAGCATGAGCTAAGTCCTACCTTGAATTGGGGGAATCCCATGAAGAGAAGTATTTCCAACCCTACTCAACACACAGCTAGGGCCTGACCGCCCCCATCAAGTTTCTATGGCACATGGGTGCTGACAACACCTCCTGGACAGGATAAAGGCTTTATGGGCACCTGCATTTCCTCACGGAGGTCACCCAAAAGCTGAGAGCATGATTCTATTAGGAACTCAAGAAGCAAGTTGTCTAGCAGAAGGTTTTTGCAAAAGTTGAAAATGCTCCAGTGGGACTTTGGCCAAATATTTTAGATGCCTTTTAAAAACAAGGCAAATCCATAGACACTTCTAATCATCCTATTGACTGTTTTCCACTGAGTGCTAACAGAGACAAGTTGTCTCCTTCAGACCACTATATCATGGCTGAGAGCATCAAGGGGAGAAGATGATGAGCTTGGAGAGGAAGAACATCCTTCCTTTGTGCCACTTCAGCTGCTGATGGGCATGCCATAGGTCTCTGAATAGCATTACATTAGTGCTGCATAAAAGCAATAAAGCCCTAAAACAACACATTACGTATCTACTGAACTACACCTCACGCTAAAACTGTCCCTGGGACACCACACCAAGACTTGAAATAGCAAGGGCAAGGGCTGGGCAAAGCACCAGGCTGGGCAGACACCCACAGTGCCCACAGCCGAGGTTAAAGTGCATGCAGGAGCTGGGTGCGCAGGAGCGTGGCCGTGGGAAGCTGGCAGGATAACCCAGCCATGGCACTGAAACAGAGAAAGGGTCACAAAACCGCTCCCTCTGCCAGAAACTTGGGCAAGCCCCAGCTGCTGGGCATGGAGTCTGCAGTGAAATCAGCATCCAGATGAGAAATGTCCACGGTGAGACCTGCTGCTGTGCCAGTGCTGCCTGCCTGGCACCCACCCACCATTTTCCCCTGCTCCATTATTTTTGCTTCCAGCACCTAAAAATGTTCCCGTGTGAGCTCAATGAATTGTCCTTTCCAAACACCTCTCACCCACAGGAAAGAGAAGTGCACTAAGTGCCTTTTGATGTTTTCTGGTAACTGACATCGTGGCAGAGCCTTCAGCAGTAAACCGTCACAACTATTTTGGTGGGATAAAAGAGTTTTAAGTCCTTTTGGTCCCTCTGTTCCCAGCACCTGGCAGGTCTACAGCATGCTTCCGGAGCCAGGCATATGGTGAGATCACTGAGCCTTGCTCTGCCACCACAAAGGGCCATCAAATGCACCTTGGCTGGAGATGTGAGGTCCCCGCCAGCTGGTGGCCCAGGGCAGAGGATAAGCTGACAGATGTGCTGGAACAGAGGTGGAGAGCTAGAAGGGGTCAGAAACAGGAAGGAGGGACTCCCTGCTGTGCTAGTGCTGGAGGAGTGGAGTCAGCTTAAGAACTTTTAGTTGTGTGTTTCCCTCCAGCCCTTAGAAGGGACAGACCTGCTAGATCAGTACAGCATTGCAGGAGAACTTTGCGAGTCAGAGGCTCAGCTCCCCCTGGAGAGGTGAGCTGCCAGAGGGGCACAGAAAAGCCAGGTGCTCATCTTACTTTAAATGCACCCAATGGAACCAAAGGCAGGAGCAGACACTCTCCAGGAGATCTGTGGTCCCTCTGCCTGCCACTGCTGTGACATCCAGAGCAGGAGACAAAAAATCTCAACCAGGTTCTCATTTGTCCATCTTCCTGCTGTCGGGACCATGGTGGGAACCTGCTATCAAAAAGTCAGCCAACACCCCAACCACAGAGACATCTCTCCCTCCACAAAGATGAAAGCAAAGCCCATTTCCTCATCCTTCTGGAGAAAGATCCTTCTCCAACACAGCTGGCAGAGGTGCATCCAAGGTGCAAAATCCCAGAGGTACTGGCAAAAGCTCACCACTGCCTCCAGGCCACATCCAAGTCTTCAGCCCCCGCTCTGAGAGGAGCCATACCTGCCAGCCCCAGCCAAGCTGCAAGCCCCACAGCTCCTGCCCCTGGGCACCCAAGCGACAGGCGCAGTGCCCAGGAAGTCCTGAGAGTTATTGTCTCAGGGAGCAGCTCTGACCTTTTCAATATTCTCTATTTTTATTGGCTGCCCATTTCCCCTCGCTCCCCACAGGCTCATTAGACAGCGAGGAGAGTGGAGAGCAGCTCCAGCAGCCAATGCCGCTGCACAGCACTGAAAAGGTCAGAGACATTGAGGCTCACCAAGCTGCTCTCAGGAGGGCTGTTACAGCAGGACAGGAATGCTTCTTGACCAACACAGGCTGCAGACCAGGACCCGTTTCCCAGGCGTGCTCCCAAGCCAGCTTCTTCCATGAGACACCTAAGGTGGAAGGGACTCCTGCTGCAGGAACACCTGCTCCCAGCCAGACTGTTGCTGCAATAGGACCTGCCCATGAAAGGGGCTACACTGCTTGAGAGCATCCAGTGTAGAGCCACAAAGATCATTAAGGAAACGGAACATCTCTCTTATGAGGAGAGACTGAGGGAGCTGGGGCTCTTTAGCCTGGAGAAGAGGAGGCTGAGAGGTGACCTCATCAATGTTTATAAATATGTAAAGAGTGAGTGCCAGGAGGATGAAGCCAGGCTCTGCTCGGTGATCCCTGATGACAGGACAAGAGGCACTGGGTAGAAGCTGAAGCATAGAAAGTTTCATTTAAACATGAGGAGGAGTTTTTTCCCTGTGAGGGTGACAGAACACTGGAACAGGCTGCCTAGGGGGGCTGTGGAGTCCTCCTCTCTGGAGATATTCAAAGTCTGCCTGAATGTGTTCCTGTATGATCTGCTCTAGGTGATCCTGCTCTGGCAGAGGGGTTGGACTGGATGAACTTTTGAGGTCCCTTCTAGCCCCTGACATTTCTGTGACTCTGTGACTTGGTACAAATACTCAACAGCACAGGAAAGCTCAGGCCAGGGCTGTGCTCTTTCACCACAGAGCCCTGCATAGCGGGAAGGCTGCAGGAGTGGTAACATCTGACGTGACAGAGACCCCCAAGGCTCCTATTGGGTATTAGGAAAGAATTTTTCACAGGATGGGTTATCAAGTATTGGAACAGGCTGCCCAGGGAGGTGGTGGATTCACCATACCTGGAAATGTTTAAAAGACACATGGATGTGGTGCTGAGGGACATGGTCTAGTGGTAGTGGCTTAGCAGTAGTGGTGGGATTGTGAGCTCTAGGGAACTGGTTGGACTTGATCATCTCAAAGGTCTCTTCTAACCTTAACAGTTGTATGATTCTATGATACTCAGGTGCTGCCTGCAGGGAGGGAAGCAAGGACACTTCCCAGAGCCTCTGGCACACTAGGAGAGGGAAAGCAACAGCTCAAGGTGATTACCACTCATCTTCAGTAGATGTAAGAGGAGGCTGTCTAGAACGCACACCCCCACTGAGGCACTGAGGGGACTGAACGGAAAAGTGAGCCCCGCTAGAAGGCTGTAAGGCAGGCAAGTGTAGCGTGCTGCCAGCAAGGGGCAGCACACAAACAGCACAGCTGCTGCACTCCCACACAGCCTTTTGATCCGCCACAGCCCAGCCCTGCCATCTTACAGGACATACAAGCATGACTCCCTCTCCCTAAAGACCTGGTACCCCCCTCTGCCTGCTCCGGAATGCAGGGAAGCAAGTGTGAGCCCTAAGACTTCACCTGCCTCCCAGACACAGGCTCTAGCCCCAGGGAGGCACCACCAGCCCTGCATATCCTGAGCAGGACCACAAGTGGGTAACACAGAAAAATCCACCCTGGATCTCCATGCTGGTCTTCAACACATGGAGAGTCACAAGCACACAACACTGAGAAAGCTCCGCTCCAATGAAACACACTGGGAACCCCAACCACAATCACAGAATGGTTTAGGTTGGAAGAGACCTCAAGGATCATCTGGTTCCAACCCCCTGCCATAGGCAGGGACACCTCCCACCAGATCAGGATGCTCAAGACCTCATCCAGCCTGGCCTTGAACACCTCCAGGGAGGGAGCAGCCACAACCTTCCTGGGCAACCTGTTCCAGTGTCTCACCACCCTCACTGTGAAGAACTTCCTCCTAACATCCCATTTAAATGGTGGTAGCAATGCCAGTGCCTTTCTAGCCTCCATCTATCAGATCTCTGCTATGGAGTCAAAACTCAGCAAATGGCTTCAGAAACATGTTTCCTCTGTCAGGAAGGTGCAGCAAGGCCTGGCTGCTTCTTTGGAGAAGGCAAACCAAGGGAAGGAAGGTGCTGCAGCTATGCCTATCAAGAGCAGCCAACCAGGTCCGAAAGTGCCATGGGCAGCGCTGGAGCACAGAGGAACACATCCACCATGCTGAAGAACAAGAAAAGAGTGAGGTGGGCTCAGTCCTGGGCTTAAATATGGCTGCTGAAGCAGTGGTTGGGAGGCCATGAGGAGAACAGGACCACACAGGGCCATTTCCTCCTGCCTGACAGATGCCTGTGTCCTGTCATACCCTTAGAGCAGGCAGTGCAGGGCATGGCTGCACCCACATCTGGCCTCTGACTTTTTATTTGCCCCTAAATGTTCAGAAACCACAGCATCATAGAATCGTTTCAGTTGGAAAAGACCTCTAAGATGATTTGGTCCAACTGTTGACCTAACACCACTATGGCCATTAAACCATGGCCATTAAACCACGTACTGAAGTGCCACGTCTACATGATTTTTGAGCACATTCAGAGATTATGGCAGCCTGCTCCAGTATTTGAGACCCCTTTTAGTGAGTAAGTTTCTTCTAATATTCAACCCAAACCTGCCCTGGTGCAACTTGAGGCCATTTCCTCTTGTCTGATCAACTGTTACTATAGAGGAAAGACAAACACCCACCTCACTCCAACCTCCTTTCAGGGAGTTGTAGAAGGTGAAAGATTCTCCCTTCAACCTTCTTTTCTCTAAACAATCCCAGTTCCCTCAGCTGCTTGTCACCAGACCTGTTCTCCAGGCCCTTCACCAGATTCATTGCCCTTCTCTGGCTTCACTCCAGCACCTCAATGTCCTTCTTGTAGTGAGGATCCCAAAACTGAACCCAATACTGACGGAGTGGCTTCACCAGTGCTGAGTACAGGGGGACAATCTCCTCTCTGGTCCTGCTGGTCGCACTATTCCTGACAGGCCAGGATGCTTCTAGATCACCTGGGCACATGTTGGCTCATCTTCAGACAGTTGTTGACCAGCCTCCCCTCCCTGCCCCGGGTTCTTTTCTCTCTGGCAGCTTCACCAAGCCTGGAGTTTTGATGGGGTTATCGTAACCCAGATGCTCAAAACTGGGGGAAGTAGGTGGTAGATGTTCTTCCTTTACCAACACACAACACCACAGTGAGCACTGCTGGAGGCACACATTGGAAAAGGGTACCTGGTACTCTGTGAGCTTCTCTCTTGTTGGTATGAAAATAAACTCTTCACAACCCCAGAGGGAAGAAAATAAGAGGACAGAAATAAAGAAGCAAAAGCCAGAAACATCACAGGAGAGAGCAGGTAGGAAGAGGCAGAGCCACCCAGCAAGGTGAGGGGCAGTGGAACCCTTTGAGATGAACACCAAGGGTTAAAAACTGCAACAGCTCCTACCTCAGAAACAGAAAATATTACAGCTCTGGCAACACATACTCAGAGTCTTCTTCTAAAATAATGTTAGATTTTTGGGTGGTTTGGGTTTTGGGTGGTTTTTTTGTTGTTGTTGTTTTTTGTGGGGTTTTTTGTTGTGGTGTGTTGTTTTTTTTTTGTTGTTAATCACTGGATCTAGACAAAGGAGCGCATTGACATTAGTGACAGATGGGATGGAAAAATTTTGTTTGGAAAAAAAATATATCTTCTTTTGAGTCACATGCACACAGAAAGGAAAACAACTTAACCCCTGCAGTTCCCCTCCAAGGTGAGCTGCAACACGGTAACAAGAGCTGAAGCCCGACGGGCCACAGAGACTGACCACCACCCTCACGGTCAACAGAGGCCAAAGCAGGAAGGTACAGAGACAGGGGTTTTGCCCCACTAAAAGGAGGTTTTCTTCGTTCCTGGAAGGCAATGAAGGCAAAATGGCATTCAGCCCTCCCTGTTAAACCCGGGTAGCCGTGCTTGGGAAAGGGTTTATCATCCTTACAGCCCGGGCACCGACAATGGCAAGTCCTAGGAGCTGCATTGTCACCTCCTGCTTGGCTCCACTCGGCTAAGCCCAGCCCTGACTCCAGGAAGCCCAGCAGCCCTTGGACAGCATCGACCACGTGTTAGAGCAGGGATAGGCTTTGGAAGAGCTCTGCTCAGACCGCAGTGAACAGGAGCATCAGAGAGATAGGCGCGGGGAAGAGAAGCTTTATTGTGGACAGCCAAGCCAAGCAAGAAGTTGCATTTGGCCAGCAAAGGCATCAAGAAGGGAGGAATGAGAAGCAGGAGGAGGGCTGGGATGAAGAGCAGGGCAGAGGAGGGAATTACAAAGTGTTTGCCCTTGTGGTGAAACTGGCGGGAGATGAACTCCCACCGCTGCTGTTTTGACAGCCCAAACGCACTCGCTCGCACAATATCTCTGTCTTGTTAAAGGTAATTACAGTTCTTCCTGTGTAATGAGATGGTTTTTAAAGGCCATTCAAAAGAAATTTTCTATAATGAGGTTAAGGGTTTTATGGTGTTATACATCAAGGGAGCTGGTAATTGGTCGGATCCAGGCAGCATCCTGAAGCAGGGAGATAGGAGGTTCTGTGAATAATAGGATAGCACAGAGTGCAGAATCTCCAAAACGTTTTGGTTCTGCAGAGGAGAGAGAATAAAAGTGGAGGAAATAAGGAAGAAAAGAGAGAAAGGAAAAGGCAGAGATTCAGACGCTTGCCAGCTTGTGTAGGACTACAGTGGCTTCTTCCATGCTGCTTTGGGTTGGTCTTGAGGAGCTTCACGAGAGAAGAAGGATCGGCATGTGTGTAGTGGGTACCACAGAACAGTGTTTCTGTTCTGGGTGGGAAATGCTGCTCTCCTGGTTTGTGCAGGTGGCAACCAGCTCGATCCTGGGCAGGCAGCAGGGAGAGGACAAGCAGGAACTGCCTGCACAACATGACACTGCTGCGAGATGTGCCTTCATCCAGGCTTGCACACCATCCCCGCCCGCTCCATCTGGAGGGAGGAAGAGCAGAAGGCTTTGCCCGCGCAGGGATCTCCCTGCTGCGCACAAAGGCACAGTTGAGGTGGTTCTGAATGCCATTGCCAGTGAGGTATAAGATGCTCCTGCCACTTACTTGCCTGCAAGTCCCAAATCCCTCCCTCAGCCTGCACAGGAAAAGCCCCAGCAGACCTATCACCCAGGCCCCCGATTAAGCTGTTCCCTGCCAGATTGCTCCTTGTTTATTATTGCTGCTGCTGCTGCTCTTCCAGGATCTTCCAGGATCGTTATTCCCCTGTGTTTAGTGGCAGCTGACGGTGGCTGAGACATTGTTGTGCGTGAAGAGACAGCTGAGCTCTAAGAGTGGCTATTTTCACGCCACCCCAACCTGCTGGCCCCAGGCATTGGCAACTTGGTAGTAAAGCTTGTTCTCTTAGCATCTCCAGCCCACTTGTTCACGCTGAAGAGGCAGGAGTGGCAGCGGAGACACAAGTACCTGAACTTTGGGAGGCTTGAGTGCTCATCTGATTGAAAAATCAGCCTTTAGATGTGTGGAGGTTCACCCACCACTTGTGCTGGCAATGCTGAAGGAGTCGGACAAGTGTGCTGGTGATGGCAGAAGCGAATGCTCTTTGCATTGCTCCTATCTCCTCTGTGAGGACTACTGGCTCAGGTGGTTAGTGGGGAATGACTGAACTCTGGCCTCCCTAGTAAATCTGATTCTTCCCTCAGCACATCAGCTGAGCCTCCTGTGAACTTCAAAAGATGTTTAAGCAGGGTCTGTGTGTGTGCATGTTTGTTTCCATTTTACCAAGGGCTATAGAATCATGGAATCGTTTAAGCTGAAAGGGACCTCTGGAGGTCATCTAGTCCAATCCTCTCTGCAGTCAGCAGGGGCATCTCGACTAGACCAGGCTGCCCTCTCAAGTCTCACCTTGAATCTCCAGGGATGGGACCCCAATCACCTCCCTGTGCAACCTGTTCCAGTGTTCCACCATCCCACAGTAAAGAACTTGTTCCTAATATCCAATCTACATTTCCTCTTCTCTAATTTGAAGACATTGCCCCTTGTCTTATCACAGAATCATAGAATTAACCAGGTTGGAAAAGACCTCTAGGATCATTGAGTCCAACCTATCACCTAACCTTTCTAATTAACTAAACCATGACAATAAGTGCCTCACCACAGGCTTTTGCAAACAGCCTCTTTCCATCATTTTTGTAGACCCCTTTAGGTATGAGAGGCTGCTATTAGGTCTCCCCAGAGCCTTCTCCAGGCTGAACACCCCCAGCTCCCTCAGCCTGTCCTGACAGCAGAGCTGGTCTAACCCCCCGATCATTTTCATGGCCTTCTATGGACCCTCTCCGTCAGGTCTATGTCCTTCCTATATTGAGGACTCATATCTGCCCCTACATCTCCTTTATAGCCCAGAACTTGCCTTAGCAGCAGCCCAAGCTTTGTACAGTGATCTCACATCTCAGCAGGGCAGTGGAAACAAGTTCCCAAGCAACAGGCTCATGGCAGGACATGTGAGGCTGGAACTAAAGTCCTCTAAGTACCTGACACAGATGAAGAGAGAACTTGCAGGCAAATCCTGCAAAATCCTGAGCTGTTGTGACTGCTCAATGCTGAGGCTGGGGGACCTGCAGCCCCACCACCTCAAGAGGACATGGCCCATCTGAACTTTCTGGTGCTTTTTGCCCCTATCTGCTACTAGAAATTGCAAACCAACTGCTGGGCTCCCAGGAAACCATTTTTAATAGGTGCTACTAACACTTGGCTGAGGCAACCAGTGGTGTCTGGAGCAGGAGGGTTTCTGGTGATCACAGAATCTTAAAATGGCTTGAGTTGGAAGGGACCTTAAAGATGATCTATTTCCAAACCCTCTGCCATGGGCAGGGACACCTCCCACTAGAACAGGTTACTCAGAGCCCCACCCAGCCTGGTCTTAAACATATCCAGGGATGAAGCATCCACAGCTTCTCTGGGCAACCTGTTCCAGTGTCTCAGCACCCTCATAGTAAAGAACTTCTTCATGATGCCCAATCTAAATCTTCCCTGTTCTAGTTTAAAATCATCGCCATCATCCTATCATCACAGGCCCTCATAAAGAATCCCTTTCTAGCTTTCCTGTAGCCCCCTCCAGGTACTGGAAGGCTGCTCTAAGGTCTCTCCACAGCCTTCTCTTCTCCAGATTGATCTCATTACTGGGCACTGAAGCTTCAGAGGCCCTGCCAAGAGTGCATAACGAAGTCTCACCTCTCAATTCTGGAAGTGAAGTCCCACATTTGAGCACCTGTAAACTCCACACTGAGTAACAAGCCATAGACTGCACAGCTGCAGCAAGGCTGGGCTCTGGGTGCACAGGGTGGAAGGAAAGAGGCTTCCCCTGGCACCACCAGCTTCCTGCTCCCGTCAGCATACCCAAGAAAAAACATTTCCCAAGGCCTTGGTTTCAAACCACACTAAGTGCATCCTGCAAAGATGCCACCAGTCACTGAGTAACGTACATTACTCGCCTTATTCTGCCCGAGGAGTTGCATTTAATATCCTGCCTATTTATGTTTTTTAAAGACCAATTAAACATTAAAGGCATTTATCAAGGTTTAACGCTGCAGTGAGTGTAACAGCTCAGACGCCACTGATGCCAGCCTGTGCGGTTTCAGTGGGGAGGTGCAAAGGGAGCTGTGGGTTTCTGAGCCGCTCTGCCCTGCACAGAGCAGGGTGGGGACATGGGTGGCCCAGGGGACTGAGATGGGACACTGCCACCCTTTTTCAGCTCCATGCCTGTGCTTTGAATCTGAGCTAGGCAGCTGCAGAGAGCATCTGAGCGGTGCCCACTTTCAGGAAGCCTCTCCAGCTCCTCCTGATCCTGTACTAAAACTTCTCTTCCTGCTCTGCTTTGGAAACCTAAAATCACAGCCAGCGCCTGAACAGAGCTGCTTTGGAAATTTGTCAACTCAATGTGTTTTCATCAGTAAATACCAGTTTGTGGAAATTCAAAGCCTTCCAAAAAAAAAAGGATCAAATTACCCATTTCACAAAAAATTCTGGGAAAAGGCTCAGAAGGTCAAAATGTCCCACTTCATGACACATTGAAAATGAAAGAAAATCGACTTTTAGGTTCATAAATCTGAGGTAATTTATGGCTTTGCCAAAAGAAGTAAGAATGAAAAACAGCTATCAAAATATTTTAAATTATTTCCAAAAAAACCCTGTTCAGTGAAATAAAAAGGTGCTTTTTCTTTTTCTTCCCCAAGATTTTGTTGTTGTTGCAGTTCCTGTTACTGGAATTTTGTATCCCTATTCCTTGTTGCTGGTAGGAACTAATTTCTTTTCTATCTCAAGAATAGCAGGGGTGGGGAGATGCTTCCTCAGCTGCTTCTGGCCTCGCTAACACAACCTCAGATGGATTATCCCTGGTGTTAACTTTACAACAGATGCCAGAGGCCTCTGCTAAGCTCCACTGCTCAGGAGGCTCTGGGCCAACATGTCTGCAGACATCAATCCTTCTCTTCCTCCAAGTGCCAGTCCTGCTATGGGGAGTAAGTGATGAAGACCTATCGGATCAGCCATCACCATTGCTTGGAGCAGGATGCAGGTTGCAGACCCACTGCAAATTGCTGAGAGGAAGGAGTCCCTCTGGAGCCTCTGGAGGTTATCTTTTCAGGGGTTCCCCATTCAGCAAACCCCAAATACACGGACAGGCAGCAAGCCTTTGGATGCAGAGCAGATGACTTCCTGAACTGGGAGCAGATGAGGGAATGCTTTCCTCACCCTTCCTGGCCCCCCTCAGCCTAGTTAGATGCAGTTGTATCCCCCTGGACCTGCAACATCAGACAGTGTCACCCCACACAGGTGAGCAGGACCTCTTCCTCGGGCAGAATAAAACCAGTAAGCCTGGAGAAAGGGTTTGCCCCCCCTGGCAGCACCTGGTGTGGATGGCTTCCTTGTGGCNGGGGGGAGTGGGGGTGTGCTGAGGCTGTGTGCGGCTTGGGAGCTGGCATGCAGGTGGGCACGCTCTTTGTGACAGACATCTGTGCAAAGATAAAGGCAGCAGAAAGGGAGAATATGCTGATAGAAATAAATGAGGCTGAGATAATGAAGCGGCATCCAACATCTCCAGCGATGAGTAATAGGCAGGCAGATCAAACAGGCACCCAGTTAGGGGTAGCAGTGAGAGAGGGAGCCTGCCGGTCCCCTCCCTCTCTCCTCACACTTCTTCCCTCCTCTGTCTCCCCTCCTCATTCGCCGTCCTCCTCCCCCTGCATGAATCTTTCATCCAGAATAACGTCTCTCTTCATGAGGAGAGAAAGAATTAAATATTTCACGAGACTGCAGTCAATCTTGCAGAGCCCTTCTGTTGACATTTCAAACATATATTTGACACTGCTCTCTCATTCCCTCCTGGTAGAGCAGAGAGCTCTGCAGAGAGCCCATTACCCTCCACAAGGAGAGGACATTGTGGGCTGTGCAAGCCACCCTATTGGGAGATGAGAAGGAGGGAGCAACCCTTTACTGCTCTGAGACACTCTCCTTTTATCTACCCTCCCTTTTCCTTCTCCCCCCCTCCCCATCTCTCCCTGCCCAGCTCCCTCGGGGCATAGGCAGCCTCTGCCCTGTGTTTTGTCCTTTCCTTCCAGCAAAAGTTGAGTCATGCCTTTGTGTCAATGGCAGACCTAAAAGCCACTGGCTCCATCAGCGCTGAGGATAAAGCATTACTGAGACATGTTCTGGGGGAATCCTGGCCCCTCTGCTCTGCAGCACCCACGACAGCTCTGCTGCCATGGTCCAATGCACAGGTCACAAGGGGAAGAGGACAGAGCCTGGGATTTCATTCTGCTGCCAACCTCTACGTTTCAGTTGGCCATTAAAATCTGGAAGGAGGGTGATAAGAGCCCTTCCCCCCCAAATCCACATTGTTATTTTTTAATGTTCCCAAGCAACTCTCCCACCAGGCAGAACACAGCTTGGGCAGCATAAAGAGAATGGTAAATACCATCAGAGGTTTCAGGGCATGCCTTGTCCACAAGAAAAGCATCACTGCTGCCTCTGTCAGCCCACTACACACCTTGAGGACCCCACTACACAGTCAAGCCAAGGTCGCTTTGCCTGGGAAACCTCATCCCAAGGCTGGCAGGAGAGCACTGGAACTGTGCTAAAGAGGTGACACTCCCAAGGCTCCTTGCACAGGGAGTCTCACAATGTTTACAGGGATAACTAAGTCAACAGCATTACTAATACATTTAGCTTTACTTGGCCGTAACAGGCAGAGAGTGGAAGCCATTTAAGATGTAAGTGGGTGTCTAGGGGGCAAGTGAAGAGGATGTAGACACCTCATCCTTCCCAACTCCTCTCTCCTGCTTTGAGTGCCTCAGTTACCTTCATAACTGCGGCCCAAAGTTTGTGATTTTATATAAAATGGGACAAAGTGGAAAGACTCAGTGACCACAGTTTGTATTTCACAGAATCACAGAATGACAGAGGTTGGAAGGAACCTCTGGGGATCACTGAGTGGTACCCTAAGTTCCCCAGCACACTGTAGGGCTGCAGTAGCCAAGGTCACCTTGCCTGGGAAGCCTCACCACAAGGCTAGCAGGAGAACGCTGGAATTCTTCCAAAGGGGTGACACTCTCCAGGCTCCTTGCATAGGGAATCTCAGTCACAGCTGGAGCACTAGAGTGGGGAACCCTCGCTCCCACACAGGAAACAAGGGAGAAGAAAATGCAGGGACCTCCCTTCCTCAGCACCAACATATTCAAGCATCTCTCAAACACGTAAGCCACCTTCAGTAGCTTCCTGGGTGGCAGAAACCCCAACTGCTCTCTGGGCTGCTGCCAAATTCTCCAGTGTTCCCCTCACATCTCAGGTGGTAAAGATCTGCAGCACAAAAGGGCCTTCACAGTAAGGCTGGACGGGGGTGGGTGACATGTCCCCACTTGCCACCGGCACAACGTGCCCTGACCGTAGCACACCGCAGCAGGGTGCCGGCTCCAAGCTGTCAACCTCTGTTAGTGCTTCTCTGCCACTAATCTAACCTCTGATCCCTGCAGCCCCTCCATGTCCTCTGCTATGGCCTGCCCTCCAGAGAGGGAAAAATGGCAACATTTTCGTCAGTGGTTTCCGTTCTGTGATGCCTCCAAACAAGGAGATGGGGACAAGAAGACACTTTGCAGCAGAGACAGGAGGTAATGTTTCCAGAGCAGACATCTCACTCCCAAAGTCCTATCTTTGACCCAAGGCATCCACTGCCCTTTCCACTCCTTCCACTAGCATGCGGCTCATGGTGAGCCCAGTGCCTAGAGAACATGGGAGAATCAGAAGTGATTAAGAGCAGGGCCCCTGACTGTGTTTGCTGTCCCCCATCACAGCTCTGGGGTCCTGGATCGTGGTTTGTCAGCTGTGGTGCCTGCAGGCAGGTGACTTCTCTGTGGCCATGGCAGCAAATAGCTGCAAACTGGAGGCAGGAGGAGGAAGGTTCAAGGTTCTTCAGGAAAACTGGACAGAACTTCAGAAGCTTCTCCTGTTTAATGAGGTTTTACAAATTGTTTCTAAGGTCCTGCAATCCCTCCAGTGCGTCAGCTGAACAAATCCCTTCCCTCTTTTTAAGTTCTATATTTAAAGATATATTTAATCCCTCTCTTAAAATATTTCCCAACATTACAGGACTAAGGTTTTCATCTATTTCTGTCCTGCCTGACTCAAAACTCTTGCTGTAACCTTTTGAGTCCTCTTTAGATCAGCAGAGATTGATGCTTGTAGATCAAAGAGAAAGATTTATGATCCACGGTATTTTCCTTGGAAGCACCCACGACCCACAAGAGCTCATGTAATGAGATCCAATGGCTCAAGTCAACACTGCAGGCTGGAATGAAGATACCACTCTCTAAGAGCAAAGGAAATGGAGTAAGAGCTGTCAACCAAAGAGCACATTCTTCTGCCCTGTGGTACCTTTCAGCTCAAAGCAGAGCTCCTACAAGCAAAGCCACTCCCCTAGGGATGCCTGCGGGAAGCTCTGAGTGGAGCAGGACCACACCCTCCTGCTGGAGACCATAGACCCAAAATAGCCTCTGCAGGGCCAGTCTGGGGACTGTCACCACAGCCTGGGTGGAAGCCCTGCAGCGAGCACCCCACGGGAGGGCTCGCTGAGCTGATCCCATTGATTTCTGCTGGCGTTAAAGCTCCAGGAAGGCAAAAACATCTTAACATTGCAAGGAAGTATTTTGCAGCGAAGCGTTTAGGTGCCACTTCTCTTCCCTGCTAATTTTTGCGTTGTCAGTGCTGCTGGAAAGTCTTTCTTGTGACTGACAAAGCGGCAGGATTTATGAATAGGCAAATTAAGAATAAAGAGGGAAGAAATAAGTCTGTTGATAAAAAAGCTGAATAATTCAGTTGAGGATCAGTTACTTGAGTCAATTCCCCCAGAATTTGAATGAAACAATTTTTACTTAAAGTAAGTTTGTCTTTTGGGTTGAAAAACCTGCGAGCCGGAAAGCAACATATTTGCATTTTGCTTTCCAATATATAAAGCGAGACTTCATTTTTGTTGGGTTTCTCGTTGAATAATCTGCTCTAATTTAATTGGAATTTGAATCCTATAAAAAGCGTTTTCTACTTCAGTTTTTTTTCTCCTGATCTCGGGTATTGAGATTTTGTGATCTGAAAAAGCAATACATCTGTGGGTGCTTATTACCATAGTCGGAGGAGCCGCATTGTTCCCGTGCTTTCTGCTGAATAATCTCTCCAATCTAAAATGCAGCTTTGCCTTAGCTCCTTACTGATACTTCCCTTTTTAAGATGTTACAATGTGAAGAGGGATTTGTTTGTGTTTTCTGCTGGGAAGTGTTTTCTACTGAGTAAAACAGGGCGGGAGAGGCTCTGATTCTGTCAATGCTTACAGGAATAACTAAGTCAAAAGAATTACTCATACAATTAGCATTACTTGGCCGTAACAGCCAGAGAGTGGAAGCCATTTAAAGCATAGGTGGGCGTCTAGGGGCCAAGTGAAGAGGGTGTAGACACCTCATCCTTCTTAGGTCCTCTCCCCTGCTTCGAGTGCCTAAGCTACCTTCAGAACTCCAGCCCAAAGTTTGTGATTCTATATAAAATGGGGCAGGGTGGAAAGACTAAGTGGCCATAGTTTGTATTTCACAGAATCACAGAACGACAGAGGTCGGAAGGGACCTCTGGAGATCATCAAGTTCAACCCCCCTACCAAGGCGGGTTCACTTAAAGAAGGTCACACAGGAATGTGTGGATTTTGAGTGTCTCCAGAGATGAGACTCCGTCATGTCTCTGGGCAGCCAGTCCCAGTGCTCTTTTGCACTTCAACTAAGGAAGTTTCTCCTTGTGTTTAAATGGAACTACTTATCTTCAAGTTCATGTCCTGTCACTGGACACCACTAAAAATAGACTGGTCTCATCCTCCTGACACCCACCCATTGAGTATTTATGAGACCCTCCCTCATTCTGCTCTGTTCCGGACTAAAAAGACTCAATTTTCTAAGTCTTTCTTCATAAAAGAGGTGTTATAGCCCCCTAATCATCTTTGTAGCCACCTAATCATCTTTGGCTCTGGCTGCCTAGGCAAAGCCACTTGCTCCTGCCCAGCTTGGACCAAAAAAAATCCCAGGACACAAGCAACATCCCTGCCAGGTGTGCAAAAGGAATCTGTGCCAAGAAAATCCATGTCAGGAGCCTGATGTGTGCTACTGGGGCTTCAACTCTCCCGGGAAATGTGTAAATTTCACAGACCCAAAACAACTGGACTGCACCAAGCTCGAGGCCGAGACCCAGACCCACCAGAACTGGAATAAGCAAGAGTGCAGATTGAAATCCCTTTGTGGGCCTGGGCCAAAGCCCTGCACTGGGGAAAACCATGCCCTCATCCATCAGTCTCACCAGGTCCCGCACGTAAACTCAGCCTCGGCTCGCAGCACCTCATCACTGCCAGGGTAAGTACAACTGGCATGGAATCTAATCACAGCAGCAATCACAAGAAATTAAAATAAATTTATATATGTAGCAATTGCTCAGCCCTGGGTTATCAATAATACAAGAGCAGCTTGTGAGAGAGCAGAAGACTGAATGAATCTGTAGCCAGCTCCTGCTCCGCTGCAGCCGATCATCATTCACAGCAGCAGGCAAACGCCGCTGCCCGGGAACGCTGGCAGCTCGCTGCTCGGAAACAAAGCAGGCAGCAGGAGTGCTGGGGGGGATAGAGCATTTTATTCAGTGCATCAACAGAAGCAGATTAATATAAGGCAGTGATCCTCTGAGCCACGTCTGGGTAAAATATCACCGAGGGGGCAGGAAAGCTACATTGCCTGTGAAACAATTCCAGAGGGCGGTATCATCATCTCGGTGTCCCTTCTGTCTCACGGGTGCAATTCCACTACTCCTAGCAGCAAACAAAGCCGCGCAAGCCTACAGACCAAATTCTCTGCATCTGAGACTTGCAAACCCATCTCCTGCAGCCCAGCTGTCACACTGGTGGGTGCAGCTGCCCCACTGCCTGCTGCTCCTGTGGAGTGTGATGGGACCCCAGCGAGGGGCTCAGCATGGTCCCGGCAGGCAACAGGAGCTGCGAGGGTCTGCCAATGGCTGAAGGGCACCGGCTGGATTAGCCAGATGCTGAGGGCACCGTGCTACGACTTTCAGCCAGGGAAGGAAAGGCAGATTTGGCTCTCTTACAAGCAGCCACAAATCCCTCTGACCTCAGCAGGAGCAGAGGCACCATTCTGCAGGGCAGAGTTTGATTTTGAGAGTTTAGGAGTTCAGTGCCAGCCTTTCAGACACGCATAATCCCCAACTTAACCACAGGCCACCGTGTGCTGGTGTGGCTCAGAGGCTTTAGCAGAAGAAGCCTGGGGTTCACACTGCTCTCATCAGATGCAAATCCATGACAGGTCTGTGCTGAGCCCTCTGATGTGCCCCATGCTGGTGCTGTGACAGTGAAATCCCCTTTCACCATACACTAGTGCAAAGCCATCCTGAGAGCCCCTAAGCTTATGAGTTCTGCTTGTTTGCTCTGCTTCCCTGCTCTGAAAACCAGAGCAGGGAGTTGCATGGGGCAAGGCTTGGAGATTCTCCCCCTGCATCCCCTGTGTCTGTCCTGACCAGCTCACCCTCCTCCCCAGCCAGCGCTCTACAGCCCATCCTGCTGTAACCAACAACACCCTGGGATTATTCCAGGCTAAGAGGAGAGCCCTGGCAAAGCACAGTCCTACTCCAAATCAGCAACCCCAGAGCCTGCAGCTCCTTGCAGAAGGAGTCTCTGGCTTGCCCTGAGCGACAGTGACATTGAGGAAAACCACAATGTTTTCCTGTTAACAATCAAATCGCAGGGGGTGACAACAAACACTGGCAGGGCTCAGAAGCTTGGCTGTTTCTGAAAACTGAAGAAGAAATGGGCCAGGAGAAAGAGCCAAGCTGAGACAGGGGAGTCATGAGCACCCACAGAGCACAGACAGCCTCACCTGCAAGCCTTCAGGCACACCACAGCACATGCTCCCATGTGTCCAGACATGAACAAATGTGAGGGCTACAAAGATGATTAGAAGATGTTGAGGGGACTGGAGCATCTGATGAGGCAAGGCTGACAGACCTGGGGCTGTTTAGCCTGGAGAAGAGCAGACTGAAAGGGCATCTCAATGCTGAGAGGGTGGGGAGCAAAGAGGGAGGAGGGGGCCAGACACATTTCAGTGATGCCCAGTGACAGGACAAAGTGCAATGGGCACAAACTAGAACACAGGACACTTCTCCTAAACATAAGGAAAATCTTCTTGACTCTCAGAGTGAAGGATCCCCAGGGCAGGCTGCCCAGAGAGGTTGCAGAATCTCCTTCTCTGGAGAAACAGAATCACAGAAACATTCAGCGTGGGAAAGACTCTCCGGATTACCAAGTCTTGCCCAGAACCCTACTCTACAAGGCTCACCATAAACCATATCCCCAAGCACCACATCCAAATTACTTCTAAATGCATCCAGGATCAGTGACTCCACCACCTCCCTGGGCAGCCCATTCCAATCCCTGACCACTTTTGCTGGGGACAAATTCTTCCTAATGTCCAGTCTAAACCTACCCAGTGGCAGCCTGAGGTCATTCCCTCTTGTTCTATCACTAATTACCTGTGAGAAGAGACCAGCATTAACCTCTCCACAACCTCCTTTCAGGTAGCTGTAGTCGTCAGTGATGAGGTCTCCTCTCAGCCTTCTCTTTTTCACACTAACCATCCCCAGCTCCATCGGATTTATTCTCCAGGCCCTTCCCCAGCTTTGTTGCCCTCCTCTGCTCTCACTCCAGCACTTCAACATCCCTCTTGTAATGAGGTGCCTAAAACTGAACACAGTGCTCGAGGTGTGGCCTCACCAGAGCAGAGTACGAAGAGACAATCACCTCCCTACTCCCCTCTGGACACAGCACTTCTAACCCAAGCCAGGATGCCATTGGCTTTCTTTGCCACCTGCTGGCTCATATTGAGTTGCTCGTTGAGACAGTCCAGAGCCACCTGGATATTGTGATCTTGTGCAACCTGCTGTGGGTGACCCCATTTCAGTAGAGAGGTTGGACTCGATGTTGTCCAGAGGTGCCTTCCAGCCTCCACCATGCTGGGATTCAGGAGATTCTGTGCATAAATGGCTCCTGGAGTCAGGAACCCTGCAGTCAGTGTGCACCCAGTGCTGATCCTGGGCACACAGGCATGAACACACAGCTATGTATGGCACTGTAGAAGAAAGCTCATGCTCCAAGCTTTAGTCAAGAAGCAGATGGCTCCCCAGCACTATCATTTTACAACATTACAGCTTCTGCTCTGCTCATGCAGTAAACATTTTCTGGTTTATTGCATGGAAAAAAAAAAAGAAAAAAAAAAAAAAAAGAGTGGCTGCTGTGGCTTTGCAAAATTATACATTTCCTACATTTTCTGTTTAGCAAAAGCTTTTGGTGTGGAGGGAGGGAAAAGCATTTCTGAGTTTTATTGACATCCTGCAGGACACAGACTTCTCCCTGGATCCCAGTGGGTTTTTTGCTTCTTGTTTGCCTCTTTCCAGATTGTTATAGTTCTGTCACTCTTTGCGGGGAAGCGGGAGATGGAAGGCTGTTATGCAGACATCAAGGGGTTGCAAATGCATGCTGGTAAACATGAGAGCAAGAGGGATTGCTGATGGTATTAGAAACCACAAGATATCTGCAGATGTAAGTGTTCCTGGAGGCAGCTGGTCTAGCTGTTAGCAGAGCAATTAGACCTGGTGTTATTTCCAGACCCACTGCTGCCCTGCGAGTCACCACGGAGGAGAGGATGGTGCCCACGTCCCACCCATTCATCACTGCCAGCTCCATGGTGCCGTGGGTCCCTGCATCCCACCTTCCAGCCAAGCCACCCCCTTTTTCCACCTGGGCCTTACAAGCAGGGGAAAAGGGAAGGGGATGCTTCTGGCACCTTGCCTTGCTTTACATGGACTGCAATTACCGTGCTGGCATTTTCCCTGTGTTCAGTATAAAAATGTCAATAAGGAACATGTTATTAAACCAGCAAGAGAGGGGAAGTGGCAAGAGCTGCTGAGGGTTATCTCAAATGCAGCTTGTTCCTGCTGCTCCTGCCCTCCTTCCAAGGTCATGGCTGAGGCAGATCTCTCTCTTCAGCATCATGACATCAACCCAGTTTGGGGTCCCCAGTCCAACAAGGCACTGAAGCACTGCAGTGAATCCAGCAGGGAGCCATCAGAGCGGCTGGGAGCTGCAGAAGTTGGGCTTTCAGTCTCCAGGCAAGATCTTACTGCCCGCTTCCATTCTCCACAACCTTGAGGCTCCCACAGTAGAACAAAAGTATTTGTCTCTCTTTGAGAACTGTCTGCCCTTTTCACTTGCCTTTTCCTTCTCAAGCCTTTTCTTGGTGCCCTTCTGAGCTTTCTGCCTTTACCAGCACCACCAGAGCGATGTTTCCAAAGCAAGTGAAACAATTCCCCACCATTACTCAACTCAAGCAAGGCTCTTGGCAAAGGACACCTGCAGCACCATGAATGCCAGAGAAAGGCTCTTGGCAAAGGACACCCTCAGCACCATGAATGCCAGAGGAAGACTCTGTGATGCCACAGGGTGCAGGAGGAAGATGATAAGGGGTGGGGGATGCTGGCAGCCAGAGATGGGTGTGTTTTCTCACACAGAGCACATCAGGCAGAGGCTGAGGGCAGGGGTTTGGGTGCTGCCAGTGCCTGGCAACAATTACAGCCTGGCTCAAGGAACTGGGCAAGCAGGGCACCCACGGCACCCTCTTGATGGTGAAACAGCCCCAAGCATACCTCTGCTCTCTTGCACCTGCAGGCCCTCTCTCTCCTTGTTTTCAATTATCGAAGCAAAACAACACACATGCACAAAAAAACAACCCTCCAGGAATTAATTAATGATTCATGTTGGGTCCTTGGCAAACCTCACTTTGCAGAAGTTCAAAGCAGGAACAATAAGTGTCTGGCAAGGAGGAGGCAAGCAGCTCATGCCTGGCGGCGAATGGTGCGGAGCGGCGGCAGCATCGCTCGCATCGCACTGCCCCACACCACTAACAGCACTGCTGAGATGCCCCAAGCACCACTGTCACCTCCTGACACATAAAATGTCCAAAACTCCAATCCATCTGTGAATCAATGCTGGGAAGAGACCTGGGCGAAACACACAGAGCCAGAGAATCATAGAATCACAGGATGGTTTGGGTTGGAAGGGACCTCTGCAGGTCCAACCCCTCCTGCAGTCAGCAGGGACATCTTCAACTAGATCAGGTTGCCCAGAGCCCTCTCAAGCCTCACTTTTAATATCTCCAGGGATGACACCCCAACCACCTCCCTGGGCAACCTGTCTCAGTGTTCCACTACCCTCATGGTACAGAACTTGTTCCTACTATGGAACTTAAATCTGCTCTTCTCTATTTTGAAGCCATTGCCATCATCCTGTCACTGCAGGCCTTTGTAAACAGTCTCTCCTTAGCCTTCTTGTAGCCCCCTTTGGGTACTGGAAGGCTGTTATTAGGTCTCCCTGGAGCCTTCTCCAGGCTGAACACCTCCAACTCCCTCAGCCTGTCCTCACAGCAGAGGTGCTCCAACCTCCTGATCATTTTCATGCCCTTCCTCTGGACCCGCTCCATCAGGTCCATGTCCTTCCTGTATCAGGGCTCCAGAGCTGGACACAGCACTCCAGGTGAGGTCTCACAGAGCAGAGGAAAGTGGCAGAATCCTCTCTCTCCATCTGCTGGCCACGCTTCCCACACACCCCTGCTAGCACCCTGCTGGGCCAGGCACGACTGCCTGCAGCCTCCAGCCCATGTTATCACACAGGTGTGCCCTCCCAAAAACCTGGCCCTGAGCAGCGCCAGCTTCTCATCCTGGAGATTTAGGATAATGAGAGGTTTTTAATACAATTAATAGATGCCATGGGACATGGTCTTGTGAGTCTAGAGCAAATGAGGCTTGGATAATTGGTGTTGAAACACATATATCAGTGAGATGATTTTTCCTCCCTCTGATAGGGTTGGAGGCTGGAACGTGCTATCAACTGACACTGTACAAATGTATTTGAGTATTTGGTATTTGCGGGTGGCATCTTCCAAACAAAGTTTTGCTACAGAGCCCCTGCCAGGCAGCCCTGCAGCCCTTGCAGCAAACAAGCTGTCACTTGGCTTTTAAGGTTGCCTGGAAAAGGGCTTCGTCCCTACACGCATGCACAAACTCACGTGCACATACAAGCAAGTAGCCAACAGGCACCAGCAGTGCTCCAGCTGCCCTGAGCTCAGCCCATAGCTACTCTGTCCTTTTGCTCAGGTGGGACTTCCCTAAGAGTGCAGAGATGGCTTTGATCTGTGGTACCCTAGGGTCACAGATGGAGCAGAGTGATCTGACAGTCCCAGGGCAGAGAAGAGGCACGGCAGGACAGGTCCCTACCAGAGGGACATGCCACCTCCTCAGCACCCTCCTCTGCAATGTACCCACACCAGCCCAGAGCATGATGCTCCATGGATGCCTCCATCCCCAGGCAGCTAAGTTAAAGCCATAAATATTCTACATTTTCTCAGCAGCACCTCCAAACACCAGACTAGGACACATGCTGCTGCCCTAGACCCCCCTCAAAACTGCTCCAGTGCTCAGGTGTCCTTTTGAAAGGGTGTACATCACCAAAAAGCCACAAATTTGTCAGGAGCTGCCGTATCTGGTCTGTGCAAGGCTCATAATTTAAAAGTTTTGTTTTGCACTCAACTCAATTAATCAGAATCAGCTGCAGAAGAGGGCTCAGGAGAAAAAAGGCGGCCTCACATTTCACCAGGAAACATTTGGGCATTTTGCTGCAGTAAGGGGAAAAGCTTTTCAGCGCTCAGACACGCACCACAGTAAAACGTTAAGCACAACCTGGATATTAAATTAAAACAGAAAAGTCAAAACATGTCAAATCAAAGAGATGCATATTTGAATTTCCTGGACGCCACCCACAGATGGAAGCCAGAATGATTTGCTTCAATACTCTCCCACCTGAATGTTTGCTTCATGGTCACACAGTGGTTCGGGTGACGCTGCCTGACAAGAAATACATTTTCCAATAGAAAAAAAATCTATCCTTGATACCCTTTTCTCCCATTTCCAGGCTCTCCAGGGAGTTGGTTGAATTCCCAGTCCTGGAGCTGTTTGAAAGAGACAGAGATGTGATGCTAAGGGACAGGATTTTAGCATCAGCTCCACCCAGCCAAGGATTCAAAGACTGGAGGTGATGCATCTTCAGAATCAGGTCCCCAACAAAGGTAGGACCAAGCTGCAGCCTTGAGATGCTTGCCCATGCTGGGCTTGCACAGGACCAGGGGAAGGAGTAGAGGTGAAGCAGATCATGCCTGTGCCTGGTAGCAAGCAGGAAAGCATTCCTCTGGGTTATCAAGCATCTGTGTAAGCTTTGGAAACTTTAACTGTGTCATCACATTATAATTACAGAGAAGGAGAGCATGAGGCTGTAAGAAGGGCCCTGTACCCTTCCTCATTCTCTCCTCAGC
Organism: Psilopogon haemacephalus; assembly: GCA_013396835.1. Lineage (NCBI taxonomy): Eukaryota > Metazoa > Chordata > Aves > Piciformes > Megalaimidae > Psilopogon > Psilopogon haemacephalus. The sequence goes on along the minus strand of VWZI01001728.1, from coordinate 206,034 downwards.
CTTCACTGAGAATCACAGGAATGGTGATGGGCAGCCTGTGCCATCAGCCAGACACTGGAGCAGCTCTGCCAACCAGGCTCAGGCACTCCTGGTTTGCCAGAAACGAGCTGGCCAGGGGCCAGGCTGCTCTGAGCCAAACACTGGGAGGGCTCCCTTGGGTCAAATCACTTCTGACAGCAAAAGTGGGAATCGAACCCTGACTGAGCCTGGTCCCTTGCTGCCACCAGGCACCTGCAGCAGAGCCCCAGCCCCTGCAGAGGTCCATGGAGGTGTGCTTACAGGGCTTCAGCCCTCAGAAGCAAACCCAAGCATTGAAGAGAAGGTATCTTAAAACAGAAAAGCTGGGGGAAGGGCACAGCCATGGCCTTGTGTTACTGCTATGTAGTCCTGCATTTCTGCAGCAGCGGAAGGGTACCAGGGGTGATGTGCCAGTCAACCACTGGAATGGCTTTGGAGTCCCCATCCTTGGAGGGGTTCAAAAAGTGTACAGATGTGACACTTTGGGCCATAGTTTAGTGGGCATGGTGGTGTTAGGCTGATGGTTGGACTTGATGGTTCAGAACGGTCTTTTCCAACCTCAGCAATCCAATGATTCCATTCTGTGACTCTCAGGGGTGACTTCATGAAGCTTCAGCACTTCATTAGGCAGCCGGAGAGCCTCTGGAAGCCCTGCTCCCCAGTCCAGGACAGCAGTGATAGGGTAGCAGGCTAGTGCCAGGGCACAGAGAGACAGGGGTGCCTCTGCCATTGCTGGTGGGGGAGCAGGACATGGGGTGTGATGCCCACTACCCAGCGGGGCTGGCCACAAGACACCAGTGTGCTCAGCCCCCAAGTCCTGCCTGCAGCCCTGCCTGCTGCACTGCCAAGGGTGTGCAGGGAGAGAGTGTGGACCTGGCTGCTTTGTGTGTGGCCAGGGCTTGCCCAGGGCCCTGCCCATCCCGCATTAGTGCAGCCCATGGACGCATCCTGGCTCCAGATGCAGAGGAGCAGAGGCTAATGCATGCAACACCTTTGAGTCAAAAGTTAAAGAGCAGCTGATAGGCAGCTTCATGGCTGTCTGCCAGGTGATACAAACAGCACTTTTTATCATTCAGCAGGCAAGGAAGTACTACAGCAAGGTAAGCTCAGTCACCCACGTCGGGGAAGGTGTCTTGAGAGCAGTGGCAGCACCTGAATCCTCAAACAGGCAAGTCTGCTTGTACAGAAGGGAAGCATGGACACCCTGCAAACAACCTGCAGGACTCACTGCTACAGGAGATGGTAAAAGCAGCTGTTCTTTGAAGGATTAGATGGTATTGATACGAACGAGAAGAGTAAATAGAGTTGGACAAATGAAGGCAGCAGTGTGGAAAGTCATCAGCCCTTGTGGGCTAGGGTGAAGAGCTGGAAAGGAGATTTACCTAAGATCTGCCACTTTCTGTTAGGCTCACAGTGCAGAGCACATTCTCCTGCACTGGAGGTTCATCTGCTCCAGCTGCCAGTGACACAGAGATGAGATGCATTCCTGAGGGATTCCTCCAGTTCTGCTACAAGTTGCTGAGCTCCAGAGCACCTGTGCAAGCAGCAGGGAAGAAGCTTTCTCTGGATGTCATTCCTGCAGAGCACAGTTAGAGGTCCTGGGTTTTGCAGCATCACAAAGCAATGAGGCTGTCACTTGACTGTTTCAGCCTGTGGAGCTTCTGAGGCCCAGGGAACAGCCTGGGTCTCACTACATGCCAGACCCATCCACTATGTTGCCCCCTTCTTGAAGACAGCCTTGCTAATCTCCAGCTCTGTTGACCATCCAGCTACAGGGCATTAGGGCTGGAGGTGACAGCAGAGGAAAGAAGGTGGCAGCTGGGAACTTAAGACCCATCCTAGCATAGGAACCCCAAAGATTTGACACTGCCCAGTCAGCAGATGTTCAGAGCAGGCACAGGCACTGTGCAAATGCTTGCTGCATTTATACTCAGCAAAGGCAGCACTTGCCTGGTCACACCAGGCACACTGACAGAGCCAGGTCCTGCCTGGGGAGATGGGGAAGCACTGGGAGAACCTAAGCAGCACGAGCAGGGTTAACTTGCAACCATGGGAGCAGAAAATGAGGTTCCAGTTATTAGCTGATTTATTGGTCTGTCCTCAATTGGCACTCAGGACTCAGAAGAAAATGTTCCACTCCAAAGCATTAAGCATCTTCAAAGAGCAGAAGCATTAAAAATTGAAATCATAAAACAGACATGTAAATATAGCAGAGGTAAACGGGGCAGCGAGGAGAGGAGCAGAGCGCAGCCTGTGGGCCCAGCCCAGCCTCTGGGGCAGGGAATGGGCTCTGCTGGGGGGCTGGAGCTGCACTGGGGTTCCCCCAGCTTGAGGGCAAAACCTGTGGGGAAGCTCTGCACAGCTTCATCATATGGCTGCCCCTCTGGCTGAGCTCTGCAGGGTACAGACACATTGCCTTCTGCAAGCTTCTGGGAGCCTCAGCACCACAGCCTCCCACCTCTACAACTGCCTAAAAGGAGGTTGGAGTGAGGTGGGAATTGGTCTACTCACCCTATTATCAGGTGATAGAACAAGAGGAAATGGCTTGAAGTTGCACCAGGGGATGTTTAAAAAGGATATTAGGAAAAAACATTTTTCTTACAAGAGTGGTCAGGCACTGGAACAGCCTGTCCAGGTCAGTGGTTGAGTCACCAACCCTGGATGTGTTTAAGGGTCGTTTGGATGTGGTGCTTAGGGATATCGTTTAAGGTGAACCTTGTTGAGTAGGGTTATAGGTTGGACTTGGTGATCACAAGAGTCTTTTCTAACCTGGATGTTTCTGCGATTCTGTGGTGGAGTCCCCATCCCTAGAGGTGTTCAAGAAATATGTGGCCATGGCAATTCAGGACATGGTTTAATGGCCAAGGTGGTGTTAGGTTGAAGCTTGAACTTGATGATGTTAAAAAAGATCTCTTCCAACCAAAACAATTCTATGGTTCTTTTCTATGATTCCTTCCCGAGCCCAAAGCCTGTATGGGTCACACCTATGGCTTCCCCTTTCCTCTCCCAACAGACTTTCCCAAAAGACTCCAAACATGGCAAAGATGGAGAGTGGGGCTGGGAAGAACAGGAGGGATGGATGGAAGGGACAGAAGCAGTGATAACAGGACACAAATAGGGAATCAAAGTCCATCAGGCACAGGACTGGCAGAACCTTCCCAGCCCAGAGTGCATGAGCTCTGCCAAGCCTCACTGGATGTCATGGGGAAGGCTCAAAATGGGGAGTATCATGGTGAATGTGTGGTGGGGCAGTGCCAGCAGCAACCACTTATGGAGGTCTAGGATATGGAACTCCTATTGCACAGCTTCTGCGTACGTGTCCCTGAGTGGGGACCTAGGGCACTTTTGGGCAGCCCCTCTCTTCCCAAGCCTGCCAGCAGTTCAGCCAGGTTGAGCAAACCCAATGTTGTCACTCAGCTGCTCTGCTCTATGCCAGTGGTCACAGCTGAATGGCAAACCAACGCTGCCAGCTCCTCGGGCAAGGACAGCTCTCCACAAGCAGTACTGCACAGAACCAGAGACGAGCACTCACTGTCCTCTTCTACAGGAGCAAGGCAGGATACACCCAACCTGTTCTCAGCCCTCTGGCCATGTCCTTCAAGGCCTGCAAGATGGTACCACCCCTCCCAAAGAAGAGGACTCAGCAGCATTGGCCGAGTCTGGGGACAGGCTGTTGGAGGGAGGCATGGAGGGAAGGAACTGACCTCTCAACTGCATGAGAGAGTTCAGCACAGAGCCACAAAAACGATGAAGGGAGTGGAACATCTTCCTTATGAGGAGAGTCTGAGAGAGCTGCGGCTCTTTAGCTTGGAGAGGAGGAGAGTGAGAGGTGACCTCATTCACATTTATAAAGATGTAAAGGGTGAGAGCCAAGAGACTGGAGCCAGGCTCTGCTCGGTGATACCTGATGATAGGACAAGGGGCAGTGGGTGGAAGCTGAGGCACAAGAAGTGCCATGGAAACATGAGAAGGAATTTTTCACAGTGAGGGTGACAGAACCCTGGAACAGGCTGCCCAAGGGGGTTGTGGAGTCTTCCTCTCTGGAGATATTCAAGACCTGCCTGGATGCATTCCTGTGTGACCTGGGACGAGTGAACCTGCTCTGGCAAGGGGGTTGGACTGGATGGGCTTTTGAGGTCCCTTCCGGCCCCTAAACTTCTGTGGTTCTGTGATGCAAACCAGTACCCATGTGTAAAAGGCCCTTTGCTGGGCCTGGGAAACACAAGTGGAAGCAGAGAACTGCTTCATGTGTTGTTTCAGCATCTGACCCAACACAAGGCACCAGCTCTTGTCAGACCCCACCTGGAGTACTGTGTGCAATTCTGGAGCCCCCAGCACAAGAAGGACATGGAACTGCTGGAGAGAGTCCAGAGGAGGGCCACGAAGATGATCAGAGGGCTGGAGCAGCTCTGCTATGAGGACAGGCTGAGAGAGTTGGGGCTTTTCAGCCTGGAGAAGAGAAGGCTTCGGGGAGACCTTATAGCAGCCTACCAGTATCTGAGGGGGGACTACAGGAGGGCTGGGGAGGGACTGTTCACAAGGTCTTGTAATGACAGGACGAGGGGGAATGGGTTCAAATTGGCGGAGGGGAGATTTGAACGGGATGTTAGGAAGAAATTCTTCACAGTGAGGGTGGTGAGGCACTGGCACAGGTTGCCCAGGGAGGTTGTGTCTGCTCCCTCCCTGGATGTGTTCAAGGCCAGGCTGGATGAGGTCTTGAGCGTCCTGATCTAGTGGGAGGTGTCCCTGCCTGTGGCAGGGGGTTGGAACTGGATGATCTTTGAGGTCTCTTCCAACCTAGACCATTCTATGATTCTATCTGCCAGAATCACACACTGGTAGGGCTTGGAATGGACTTCTGAAGGTCATCTAGTCCAACACCCTGCCAAAGCAGGTTCACCAAGAGCGGCTAGCACAAGATAGCAGTGTCTAGGCATGTTTTGAATGATTCCAGAGACGAGGATGCCACCACCTCTTTAGGCATCCTGATCCAGTGCTCCAGCATCCTCAGTGCAGGAAAGATCCTCTTCCTATGTTCAGCAAGAACAACAAGATGGGGGAAAGATATGGAAGAAGGAAAAGGAAGGAAGGGAGGACAAAAAACCTCCTTGACGCAGCAGGAATATGCAGCTGGTTGGGGTCTGGCATTTGGGGACAAGCATGTGGCAATCCCACTCTCCTTCTGAGCAATGACTGGACTGGGCTGCATGTTTGCAGTATTTTCAGAGCTATCTGCAGAGATTCGAAGCCCTCCTGACTTGCCACTGCTTCACAGAAGGGTGGTAGATGCCCAAGCACTCTCCAAACTTACATCAGACTATGCTTACAGGTTCTGAACCTCCGTACACAAGAAAGAAGTCTTTCAACAACCAACAAATAGCCAGGAGACAAAATATCAAACAGCTGAATGCCAACAGTCACTCAATCTCCTGACCTTTAAAACCTCTGGAAGCACAATCATCTCCTCAGTAAAGGTCTCCAGTGAGGAGCTGGGGAACCACAGTGTCCTCCAGTGTCCTGGAGTCCCTCAAGGGCCCCATCCAGTAGAGGCTTTCCAGTACCCCAAGGGAGCCTACAAGAAAGCCAGGGAGGGACAAGGGCTTCTTGTAATAGGGTAAGGGGGAACAGATTGAAGATGGAAAAGGGCAGGTTTTAGACTGGGTGTCAGAAAGAAACTCTTTCCAGTGACACTGGAACAGGTTGCCCAGGCAGCTTGTGGATGCTTCCTCCCTGGCCAGGTTGGATGCAGTCTTGAGCAAAACTGCTTTAGTAGGAGGTGTCCCTGCCCAGGGCAGGGGGGTTGGAAGTAGATGTTCTTTAAGGTTCTTTCCAACCCAAGCCATTCTATGATTCTTTGACCCCATGAGTGGCCAGCAGAAAGGACCACCACCCCTGCCCCTCTCGGTGCTCCAACACAAGCTCAGTTCTTGGAACCCCTACCTGTTCTTCCCACTCCACGCAGTTTTCTTTTTTTCTTT